>CM042240.1:63335141-63662641 GCA_023566225.1 Romanogobio albipinnatus | reverse complement strand
GCAAATAAAGACCAATACAAATTTGGAATGGAACCATCAGAACCAATACAAACTGCAATGGAAACCATTAAATATGTGCAAATAAAGACCAATACGAATTTGTAATGGAAACCTATACAAACCATTAAATCCTAATGGAATATGCCCAAAACACACTACGTAATGGAAACCATTTGTAATGGTTAACGGCTGATGGTTTGTAATGGTTTTGTAGTGGAAACCATTAGGATTTCTGTAATGGTTTCTATTGTTTTTTTCAGCAGGGATGTGTAAGAAAGTAGTTCTACATGTGCTGAGAGTTTAACGTTTGGTAATGCAAAGTGTGCTAAGTTCGCTTTATTTACAGTCAAATAATTTCCAATATTTTAGTGGAGAGCAGTTTGATAACTTTACATGGTAAAACCTTGAGGGTTTGAACATTTAAAAAAAAATTATATTTGTATCGTAACTTAGTAGTATTTGTCTGTTCTTTAAAAGTGTGAACACCCTTAAAAGAAACCATTTCAGTTCTATATGCATATCTGAGGGGATCAGCTGACAAAAAGGTTTGGGAACCCCTGACTTGAATCGTCACTCACGTGTGGATCACAGCAGGAGGTGGCTTTACAGGCAAATGCTGACAGACAGATGGAGATGATAAACTCAAGGATGGTGAATACCAATGATACACCACTGATTCCCAAGAAGAGAGTCTTAGAGAGAAAATTCAGCATTAGCACAAAACATAATGAGGCAATAATTGATAAACAGCATGCACACTGGTACAGCAGTTCAGAATCTACCATCATTGAGGTTCATAAAGTAATACAACATATCTATAGGTCAAACTGGACTGAGTGTACAATTCATGTATAAAGCCTTCTAGAATTGTGAATGATCAGTAATAGTAAGAGAACTATACACTACTTCTGAAATGTTAAAAAAAGACTGGACAGATGAGTGCAGATTGACTTTTGACAAATGTGCTGACCACACAGTGATCTTATTGTAATTACTAAATAAGTGTGAAATTCAAAAGTTGGTGACATACCGTATACTTTCTCTCAGTATAATCACAACCATATTCGTTGCTGTAATTGTACATGTCGACTGGCCCTTGATCCAAATCCAGTAAAATTATGATAAAGGAAATGCCTGCAGTTATAGCACTGAAAATGTTCATTCCAAGTGAACCTTTCACCTGTAGGTGAAAAAAACAACAACATAAAAAAGATTAATAAATGAACGTGAATTTTAGCTTGCTGACATAGATGGAAAGATATGCGGAGTGTGATAAAAATACACTACTTGACATAAATAAATAAAATATAAGCAGCATGCAACAATCATTGGGGTCCAAGCACCAATAGCTCATGTGGATGATTAAGGGATACGATTGAAATTTGTCTAATAATGTCACACATTCCCTGTGTGTTTGTGGACTTTGACGTTATTTCGTACAAAGAGCACTCAAGGGGTCCTGGTATGATCCTGCTAGATCCATTATTTGATCAGTTGTTCTGTAACGCAGAGTGTGGAATGAGCAGGCAGGGAAGCGAATCGAAGTGCAGGAACATTTAATGACAAACTAGAAAAGGAACAAGGAACTCATAATACCACATCAATACATATTATAAACACAACAATTGATCAACCACGAGTGGAACACAAGCACTATAAATAACAGGAAAGACTAGCTAAACAAGGTAACAAGGGGGTGTGACAGATAGGAAACACCTGGATAACTAAATCTGCATGAAAAACTACGAAAGAACTACGAAGCAAAACACACAACAAGAAATAACGTAAAAGTCCACAAACACACAGGGAATATGTGAGAAATAAAACAAATCCTCTGTATAATTATTTACTGTTATTTACTATATTATCATAAAATATATGGGGTGTATGTGGACTTTTTGTTTTTATTATTTATGGTACAATATGTGTGGCCTTTTAGCAATTGTAAATGGTGCATTTGTTTGAACCGTTGGGCTAACAAATAATCAGGATAACTATGGTAACAAACAATGCAAGCAAGAGAAACAGGAACTGAACATAGAAACAAACATAAAAGTCCATACAAAACGCAAGGCACACCATCAGGATCATGACACTGACAAGTTTCTCAACGAATTACAGTCACTGATAACCATAAGCAGAAAAAATAAGGAAGAAGAAATCAGTACAAAACAATAGGGTTGCAGGGGGGTATTCCAGAAAGCAGGTTATGTGACATACCTGGGTATGTTTAAGAGTAAGTTAGCGGATAACCTCAACTCTCGGTTCCCAAAACGGAGGTAACTTTCAGGGTATGTAAGTAGCCATAGCAACTCACTCTCTGAACATAACCTCCTCCAGAGCAGCTCATGATCCAGGGTTAGCTTGCTTAAAGGAACACTCCACCGTTTTTAGAAATGGGGCTTATTCAACTTCTTTCCTACATTTAGATATGTGGGCAAATGCATTTTTGTCTCAGTGCATGCATTGTTTTAGTTTGGCAGGGTCGCCGCTAGCTTAGCTTAGCATAATGAATGGAATCCTATGTTGCCAGCTAGCATGTCCCGAGTAAAAGTGATCCAAAAAAACAACAACAACACCTTATTACTTTACACCTAATGGCCTGCGTATTCACAACGAATACAAATAGCAATGCAGATTAAGACGGATGTCAAGATTTCATGTGTTGCGTGATATCTCTGCGCCCAAGTAGCAGTGCTTCGCCTGTGTTTCCCCATAATATAGTCCCAAATCAATATCTGCCTAGGAAATCACCTAGTCTTAATCTGCATCTCTATTTGTACTCGTTGTGAATACACAGGCCACAAGAAGTAATTAGGTGGGGTTTTTTTTTTTTTTTTGGGATCACTTTTACTCGGGACATGCTAGCTGGCAACATAGGATTTCATTCATTATGCTAAGCTAAGCTAGCGGCAACCCTGCCAAACTAAAACAATGCATGCACTGAGACAAAAATGCATTTGCCCACATATCTATGGTGGTCCAGTGGGTTAAACCATGGAACTGATACGCAGAAGGTTGCTGGTTTGTTCCCAGCGGTCACCACCAGTGTGTCCTTGAGCAAGGCACTTTACTCCATGTTGCTCCAGGGGGATTGTCCCTGTAATAAGGGCACTGTAAGTCGCTTTGGATAAAAGCGTCTGCCAAATGCATAAAGTTAAATGTAGGAAAGATGTTGAATAAGGCCTATTTTTAAGAACAGTGGAGTGTTCCTTTAAGAGGTATTCAGATGTGTGTTATATAATTAATATAGTTAAATGAATATAGCCAAATGTATTATATAGTTACAGTTATAGTATACAATATTATATATGAATTCTAAAGCACTATTATAACAAGGTGGTTTAAATGTGAATTCAATTAAAATATATTTATTATTTATTTTATTGTCATCTCACACATGGATCTGCATTCAATTATTTAGCATCAAACAAACAATATAATTCTTATGCTCAGTGAATAAAGATTACTTAAATGAAAAGGTCGAAAAAATGATGGCATAACCACCAAATAGGTGGCGATGTGCACTAAGTAGGTTATGTAAATCGCCATTAAACAAAAGAAAAGGAAGTGGTTTCCTTGGGGAATCATCGATTCGTCGCTCTGTTGAGAATGTCTTGTGTGTTAACTGGGAACATACTCTGAGTTGTCTGAACTTACTCGAGTAAGCAAGGTTTGGGTTAATCAACCGGGAGTTTAAGTATAATGTGACAGTAAATTAACCTTGCTTTCTGGAAAACCCCCCAGCACCTCCAGTGCTTGGACCCCTAAAAATAACTAGTGCTATGTACATACCAAACACAAACTGGAGAGTGAATACAGTTTGTTTTCTGGAGCAATGGAGAGTGAGCCTGTGATAATGTACTGAGCGCACAGAGAAACAAAAATTAAGACTTGTGCTGGAATATATACATTTGTGTTATAAAAGACACAACACTTAATTGTATAATTGTTTCTTACGATGAGAGATCCCCAGTAAGGAATACCCATAATGACAAAGGCGGATTCTGCATGAACGGTAGACACGATTCCCAACAGGAGAATCAACAGACCAATCATTATCTGGACAGTCTGTGAGGGACAAGAGAGGCTTTTATAAAGAAAGTAAATATTATCATTATTTTGGTGAACAGTATAACATGAACAATATACATTTATAACAGTTGTAGTTATGGATTTATTATTGTACTACAAAAATATCTAGATACTCTCTGTAACATATCCTGTGCCTGCCGTTTCCATCTACTCACCACCAGAGGTCACCATTAAGACTTTTTCACTGCACACAGTTACATGTTGCCCTGGACTACATTTCCCAGGTTTCATTGCTCCTAATTAGTTCCACACCTGTAGTCAATCACAAGGACTATAAAACACTGATGCACAAGTTCACTGATTGCCGAGTATTGTTAGCACATGTTGCTGTTTAGCTGATAGCTTCTTTACGGAGCCAACCGTGTTCTTAGTCTGTTCTAGTCTTACTCTGTGTTTTGATCCTAGCCTGGTTTCCTGTGTTCTGCTGCTCTCTGCCTGCCCTGAACTCTTGCTCGCCTTTGATTATCTCTATTTGTCTTGCCCTGTTTGGATACTGTTTGCCTCTCGCCTGGACCTTAGCCTGGAAGTCAGATTATCCTCTTGCCTTGTCCCCTGGATGAAGTTATCTGGTTGATGACCCTTGCCTGTCCCTGGAATGCTCTTTGTCTTGTCCATATCATGCCTGTTTGCCTTGGTTTGAGCCCTGTCTGTTATTGACACATCTTTAATAAAAGCTTTGCATATGGATCCGCACGCCTCTCATCTCAGTCCATCCGTAACACTCTCATTGCATGAATTCACACACTGATTTGCGGATGAGCAAAAGTTGTCCAGTCCTTCACATTCTTTAATTGAACTAGATACACAAAGTTTTATAGTTTTACTCTGTAAATGATAAACCTGATGATAAATGTTAAAATCTTATATTGCTGTCTTACAGCATTGTCACCAAAGCATTAAAGGGTTAGTTCACCCAAAAATGAAAATTATGTCATTAATTACTCACCCTCATGTCGTTGAACACCCGTAAGACCTCCGTTCATCTTCAGAACACAAATCTGATGCTGAGAATGGCACAAATGAAGATATTTTTGTTGAAAGCAGATGGCTGAGAAAGGCCTCAGATAGGCCTCCATAGGGATTCAGTACATTCACACTCTTTCAAGACCCATAAAAGGCGCTAAAAACGTCGTTACAAAGTCCATCTCACTACAGTGGCTCTACAATAATTGTACAAAGAGACGACAATAGTTTTTGTGCGCAAAAAAAATCTAAATAATGACTTTATTCAACACGAACTTTGGCCTCTGCCGTGAACTCACGAAGCACCACGACGCATGCGCGAGAATATGACGCAGCGCCGGCGTTCGGACACATGACCCAGAAGCGAGGAGGAGATGTGTTTACAAGCAGAGGAAGACGCGCCGTATCTGAGCTGTTGAATTCTACATTGATCGTGCTTTAGGTCTCGGAGTAGTGCTCAAAATGGGGCTAAAGTGTGCATTTCATGGATTCCCGAACGCCGGCGCTGCGTCATATTCTCGCGCATGCGTCGTGGTGCTTCGTGAGTTCACGGCAGAGGCCAAAGTTCGTGTTGAATAAAGTCGTTATTTTTATTTATTTTCTTCGCACAAAAACTATTGTCGTCGCTTTGTAATATTATTGTAGAGCCACTGTAGTGAGATGGATTTTGTAACGACGTTTTTAGTGCCTTTTATGGGTCTTGTAAGTGTGAATGTACTGAATGTCAATGGAGGGCTTGCTGAGGCCTTTCTCAGCCATCAGCTTTCAAAAAAAATATCTTCATTTGTGTTCCGAAGATGAACGGAGGTCTTATGGGTGTCCAACGACATGAGGGTGAGTAATTAATGACATAATTTTCATTTTTGGGTGAACTAACCCTTTAAGTTTTTATTTTATTTTATGTATTCTTGTACTTTGCTAACCTCACACTGACATAGACATAGAAATCAATGAAAAATATATTAAATTTCTCACCCCAAGGGCTTTTGGTTGGCCTTCCAGAAATGGCTGAAGTCTGTGAGGAGCTGGCTGTTGTCCATAAACAGGCACAGGAGCATTTGTCTCAGTTCCAGCTGTTGTTGCTTGTGTTGGTGTTTGAAACTGAATGACAAGCGTTGAAGAGTTCACGGGTTTGACAGTGTGAGACATTCTTGACTCTGAATCTGAAACTGACCTGTAAAAAATCATAGTAAATCAAGACTAGATATTATTATAAAATAGATATTCTATGTAAACAAACTTTCCCATTTATCCCATAAAATATTATGCATTATATTTATTATTACAAACTTGGTCTTCACAGGTTGAAAACCTTATGAATGCAGTTCTGTCAATAGTAGTTATTAGCATTGGTTAAATTATTGTCATCAACTAGAAAAACTATTAGACGTTGAAAACAGAGAATATGCTAAATAACAAACTGACCCACATCATTTACATTTAAGGCATTTAGCAGATGCTCTTTTCCAAAGACAAACAAAAGTGCCCTACCAACCAATACAGAGGAAATTCATTCATTAATACAATTAATAAATATATAAATGAAGCGCAGACATAGCACAAAGATAGGCATCTTATTAAAGGAAGTCAGATTTTAGTTTTAGATTTTAGAAGTCAGTTTTACTGGTAAAAAATCTTCTCTTCACCGCACTTTGCTCTGTAGTTCAGTTCACTCTTCTGAGATGAGCCCATGTGTGATGTCATTAGAGTAACTGCTGATACTGTTTCCCAGAATGAATCTGGATTGGACCAGCAGATTAGCATTATTACCTCATCTGTTGCAGCTCTTGTGTCACCGCACAGTGCCTGTTTGTTCTCTAACTGTTTACATTCACAGTGTTTGACACTCAATCAGCTGGACCATTGGTTATAGCTTGTTTCATTGTTGTTAATAATGTATTACTTTCTAAGCATTCCTTCAGTGCTCCAAACAGCATTTCTCTTATATCAGCCGAGGAAAACCGATAAAAGTTAGTTGTAAGTCCATCTTGACCTGGTGAGCCAAAAGCCATTTTCCCCAAAGCCATTTTCTTTGTAGCTGCGTCAATTTCTTCAATTTTTAAATCAGAGTCACAAGTTGTTTTAAAATCTGGGTCAATTTTAGTAATAAAAGGATCTACTTTTTTGAAGAAATTTTCAGAGTTTGCCTCAGAAAAGGATGATGAATATAGGTTTTGATAAAATGTATATACTTCATTATCTATTTCTTTTAGATCAGTTACAATTTTATTATTTATATTTAAAGTAGTAGGTGCATTTCTTTCTTGTCTTGTTTTTTCTAATCTACTGAAATATGAACTGTTTTTCTCACCATCTTCAATCCATTTCGCTCTGGATTGTATATAAGCCCCTTGTGCCTTTTTCAGGTATAGATCATCTAATTTAGATTGTAATCTAATAATTTCTTACTTATTAGTATCTAATGACAGATCCTTCTTACAACAATCATTAATATCCTTTATAAGCGGTCTCTCTCATTCTTTCTGCTTTTTACACAGTCTTTTTCCATAATCAATTGAGTACTTTCTTACTTTATATATAAAAAATTCCCACTTCTTTCCACACGAGTCAATCTCTTCATTTGTCTTGACTGAATATAAGATTTTTCTTATCATATTGCAAAACTGCTCATCATTTAGAAAATTTGTATTAAACTTCCAAAATTTTTGTCTCCATATTATTCCTGTATTAGGCATCAGAGTAACAGTAACTATATAATGGTCAGTAATGGGAGCTGCAGAAATTTTAGCTTGTGAAACATATTTGAAGAGTTCCTGTGTTATCAACCAAAAATCCATTCTTGATTTACAACTCCCATTAGGTCAAATCCATGAATATTGTCTTAATTCAGGGTTAACATATCTCCAAATATCTATTAGAGAATTATTAACACAAAAATTAGTAATATTTTTATTGTACTCATTATTAACATACTTTGTCGGGAATCTATCTATCCATCCATTCATCGGGGACACAATTAAAGTCTCTGCCCACTAAAATATTATCAGTTGGGACAAGTGCTTTCAATTCACTAATAATCTCTGAAATTTGTTCCAGCAATATTTTGTTCCTTCATTGTCCATTATAACCATAAACATTCAGAAAAATCAGTGGAGTTCCTTCGGTGATCAAAACCGCAACAATCCCTTCGGGACACTGGGAATACTCCGTTTTACCGTTCGGTCTCGCGAACGCACCAGCTGTCTTCCAGACTATGGTAAATGAAGTGTTGGGAGACATGATTAACAAGTTTGTCTTTGTGTATCTAGATGACATTCTTATCTTCTCCTCATCTAGGCAGATACACACCCAGCAGGTTCACCTAGTCTTACAGTTATTGGAGAATCAGTTATTTGTCAAGGCGGAGAGGTGCGAGTTCCACAAGGAGTCGGTTTCATTCTTGGGTTTTGTTATCGCCGCTGGGGAGATTTGTCCCGATACCGCTAAGATCAAAGCAATCGCTGATTGGCCAGTACCCGACACACGTAAGGATTTACAGCATTTTCTGGGTTTCGCCAATTTTTACCAGCGTTTTATCAGAAATTTCGATCAGATCGCTAGACCCTTTACTACTCTTACTTCCACTAAAGTAGGGTTCCATTGGAATAACGAAGCTCAGAAAGCCTTTGATGAATTAAAGTCCTGTTTCATCTCTGCTCCTGTTCTTTCTTTTCCTGATCCGGCTCACCAATTTATAGTGGAAGTAGATGCCTCTGATGTCGGGGTAGGCGCTGTTTTGTCTCAGCGGTCATCCATTGACGGGAAAATGCATCTGTGCGCTTTTTTTTCTCACCGGTTAAACCCAGCAGAGCGTAATTACGACATAGGTATCCGGGAGCTGCTGGAGGTTAGACTCGCCTTGGGTGAATGGCGCCACTGGTTAGAAGGAGCCTCGGAGCCCTTTCTGGTCTGGACGGACCACAAAAATTTTGAATACATCAGTTCAGCCAGGAAGTTAACATCCAGACAGGCTCGCTGGGCGCTCTTCTTTGATCGTTTTAACTTCACCCTCTCGTACCGGCCGGACTGAAAGAACGTTAAACCTGACGCTCTCTCCCGTCTGTTCGGTGGCACAGAGTCTGAGCGGTCCAAGACCACTCTCCCGGAGGGGAGGCGTCTGGGGCATCGAACAGCGGGTGAGAGAGGCCGGCCGAGGGGTGGAAGTCCCTGAGGGATGCCCGGTGGGTCATCTGTGGGTTCCTGAGGCGGTGCACTCTGATGTCGTCCGGTGGTGTCATGAGTCCAGATTGTCGGCCATCCTGGTGTTCGGAGAACGTTGGCAGCCGTCCGTCAACGTTTTTGGTGGCCTTCTATGGGTCCGGACGTCAGACAGTTTGTGTTAGCCTGTCAGGTTTGTGCTCGTAATAAAGCCTCTCATCAACCATCCGTTGGTCTGCTTAAACCTTTGCCTGTGCCCTCCCGCCCCTGGTCTCACATAGCCCTTGATTTTGTCACCGGCGTCTGATGGTAACACTGTTATATTGACTGTGGTGGATCGCTTCTCTAAAGCAGTTAATTTCATTCCCCTGCCCAAACTTCCTTCTGCTAAAGAGATGGCTCAGGTTCTGATTAACCATGTTTTTCATTTACACGGTCTTCCGACTGACGTGGTTTCAGATAGGGGTCCTCAGTTCATATCGCGTTTCTGGCATGAGTTTTGTAGACAGATCGGCGCTACTGCCAGCTTGTCTTCTGGGTATCACCCGCAGACCAATGGACAATATGAACGGGCTAATCAGGATCTCGGTCGTACGCTCCGCTGTCTGTCGTCCCGTTATCCAAACTCCTGGTGCCAACAGCTACCCTGGGTTGAGTATTCTCACAACTCACTTCCCGTTTCCTAGACCAATCTGTCCCCGTTTGAATCATCTCCTCCCTCCTCGTTATCCCTGATTGTTTTACACTGTTGTCTCATGTTCGTCTCTCTATTTAATGTCCTGATGTTCTGTTCTCATTGCGCGTTCGTTGTTTACTTCTGGGTGGTCGCTGCCGTGTGTTGTCCGGCTCTTGTTGGTCTTTGATCGTGTTTTGTTTATATACTTTTTGTTTTGCCTCCAGGACTCTGCTGAGACTGTGTTTAGCCTCGGTTCGTTTCTCCTCTCACCTGTTTTGTTTGGATCTCTCTGTGGGCCTCTCTCTCTCTTTCCAGTGGATTTCCTCTGTGGATCTTTGGACTTATCTGCTGTCAGCATGTCTCGCCGTTAGACAGGAGCTGGCATCTTCGTTATCTCTCTGTACTGTGTATCCTGTGAACATTTGTCTCTTTTTCTACATTGCTCATCGGTGTGTCTTGCCTTTAGACTGGATCCGGTTGAGCGTGCATTGTGTTCCAGATGTGACAGTGGCTACCACCGCCAAATATATAATATATGTATTGTAACTGTTCTCAACTACAGGTCTTCCAAATGGAAAAGACAAGCAGAGATGTGTACATCAAATCTTTAATTAACCCTTTGTAAATGTTTAAAAGGATAATAATACAGAAAGCAACTTCAAAAGACAATATACAAAATCACAAATAACATTTACACAAAATAAAAATAAATAAAATAAAATAAAAACATCGTTGTCGTGTTGGCCCCTTCTAACCAGGACCTCCAGCATGCACTGGGACGGTTTGCAGCCGAGTGTGAAGTGGCTGGGATGGGGATCAGCACCTCCAAATCCGAGGCCATGGTCCTCAGTCGGAAAAGGGTGGCTTGCCCACTTCAGGTTGGTGGAGAGCTCCTGCCCCAAGTGGAGGAGTTCAAGTATCTAGGGGTCTTGTTCACGAGTGAGGGGAGGATGGAACGGGAGATTGACAGACGGATTGGTGCAGCTTCTGCAGTAATGCGGTCGATGTACCGGTCTGTCGTGGTGAAGAAAGAGCTAAGCCGTAAGGCGAAGCTCTCGATTTACCGGTCAATCTATGTTCCTACTCTCACCTATGGTCATGAGCTTTGGGTCATGACCGAAAGGACAAGATCCCGGATACAGGCGGCCGAAATGAGCTTTCTTCGCAGGGTGGCTGGGCACTCCCTTAGAAATAGGGTGAGAAGCTCAGTCACTCGGGAGGAACTCGGAGTAGAGCCGCTGCTCCTCCACATCGAGAGGGGACAGCTGAGGTGGCTCGGGCATCTGTTCCGGATGCCTCCTGAGCGCCTTCCCGGGAAGGTGTTTCGGGCATGTCCAACCGGGAGGAGGCCCCGGGGAAGACCAAGGACACGCTGGAGGGACTATGTCTCCCGGCTGGCCTTGGAACGCCTCAGTGTCCCCCCAGAAGAGCTAGAGGAAGTGTTTAGGGAGAGGGAAGTCTGGGCATCTCTGTGTAGACTGCTGCCCCCGCGACCCGGCCCCGGATAAAGCGGAAGAAGATGGATGGATAAAAAAATAAACAATACTGCTGCCCTGAGACCCGAGGAGGACTGTACCGTGTTACTGTTTACCCTGAGAACCGTGGTGGAATTATTGCATCTTTTCTCTCTGCTGTCTGCTCTCATCATTTCAATAAACTTGTTAGCTTGCATCAGATTCATCAGTCTCGTTCCTCACATCCAGTGTCCATCTTTTCCGGGGAAGTTATTCAAACATATGGCGACGCCAGCAGATCTGTTAGTTCCATGGCTAAACAAAATGGTATCCCCCATTGGTTTCTCCAAACAATTGAGTCTTCTGTACTGGAATGAGTCTCTTGCAAGAAAATACACTGTGCCTGCTGCCTTTACAAAATAAAAATATAGCCTTTCTCTTTGTCTTTAAGCCCCCTGGTATTTAACAAAATAAAAGAAAACTTAGAACTAAATGTAAACATAGTAAGCAGTAGTACTACAATTAGCTAGAACAAGCTAACAGTAACACACCACAATAAATTTGTGAAAAAGTAAGGTCACATTGGTCCCTCGAAGCATAACTTTACGAGTCTCATTTGTTCACAAATCCCATAGAATATTTACAAAGCATTTGCATTCTTATGCCAAAAGGCCCTCGAAAATATGCCCTCTTTTTCTGATCTCTTGCCTCTTTAATCTTTGGCCACAACAGTTCCCGAGCCATCTTGTCTTCCTTAGTTAGATCCTTAGAAATCGAACGCCAGCTTGTTTGCATACATCACATTCTTTGGAAAGCTTCCAGATCTCATTTCTGCACTCCCGTTTAACAAACTGGATGATGACTTGTCTCGTACGACTCTTCTCCTTCCTGCTGATACGATGAACCGTGTCCACCATGTCATCTACGTTCCACGGCACTCCCGGCGCGATTTTTGAAAGGAGAGATATCACCGTTGCCCTGACATCCTCGCTTTCCTTTTCTTTTAGGCCTTTGAAATGCAAGTTCCATCTCCTTTTGTATCTTTCCTGCTCATTACACTTTTCTGTCAGCGCCTTCATTTCGTCTAACTCCACTGTTTTGTTCTCTTCTCTCATCACGACAATTAGGCTGGAATGCTCCTCCATTTTACGGGAGAGATCTTCCATCCTTCTCTCTTGGATGTCAAACCTGTCTGCCAACTTGTTAATAACTTCCAGTATATTTGCATTAGTAGCGAGATCATTTGGAGGCTCTTTCTCTTCCACTGCTCTGTTTTTTTTCATGTTTTGTCATTTGTCCCGCGTAGCTGGTGGGGCACTGCGTTTGTGCATGTTGATCAGTTTGTCGCTTGTATAAATATGATCCAAGTTGTTCATCAAACGGAAATAAATGTCTGTATTTATTTTGAAACTCGTATATTTATTTTAAAGTAAACAAATGAGACTTAACTTGCTGTTTGAAATTATTTTTGAGGGATCGATTGAAGAGCTCTGGAAAATGTTGCTGCTCAGAGCGCCATCTTGCCGGAAGCCCGTTTGGCTACCAAAGTAAGCCGGTTAATTAATGAGTTTGATCAGCGCTTCTGACTTTACAACACAGCACTCAGCCTTTGTCATATTTGCCAATCCTTTGACCGCCGACGTCAACGGTGCACCCCATCACCTCCAGATGGAGTTAATAGAGCTTCCTCCTGCTTTTTTTGCATATTGAGAATGGTGTTTGATATGTCCCACTTGGTATGTTCAAAGACAAGCAGCATCACCTCATCAACCCAAAACATGACCAATATAGTTGTGAGCTAAGACAAACTGTATGTTCATGCAGCCAAATGTTTACTGTAATTAAACTGTTTTCTCAGTGGTTGAATGTATGTCCTCTGCAAGGCTGTGTGCAGCCATTTGTGGTTGTAAATGCCACATCTGTCATACCTTCTTAGCAGCTCACATTCATTTGTTGTACCATAGTTCTGTCCCTTTCAAATGTGACAAAGTTTTTAACAAACGTTGTAATGTAATGACTTGTATTTGATAATATTTGTCTTTATTTACTTTGATTGATGGAGTAATGTGGGGTTCTTAACCTGATAAAAGGTTTCGTTATAATATCACAGAACAATAACATATTACATCTGTGAAAATAAATACAATATTTGTAACTTGAATAATAATCAAATAAAGAGACAGTTATTTAACAATGTGTTAAGGAGTAGGATCATTTATACAGTCTTACAGTTACACCCGGCCCTTTGAGGGCAGCCATAATGCTGAAGTGGCCCTCAGTGAAAATAAGTTTGACCTGAATTAGAGTCTAAAACGAGAACTTTTCACTGGCTGGTTATGAACCTGTTCAAAAACTTATTTTAAAATAGAAATTTAACCCCCAAAAAAGATATGGGTGTGAGCAGTGCTTACAGTATGTATAAATCTAAGGACTCTTTTAAGATGTTCATGCGGTATCGTCATTGTCGTGTTTGCACTTTTCTGAACAGAGGTGATCTTTAGTTTCTAAATTCTTTATTGCTGATCTCATGCTTTGGACAGTTGAAGCCTTCAAAAATCAAACAAGTTCAAAACTGCACCCCATCTACATTTGTGCCTAGAGGTGCCTAAAGCCTAGAGATCTTGAGGAGCTGTACAGGTCATTTCCTAGCGTTATTTCCTTCTATACACATTGGAGGTTGTGTTAAAGGGAATACTGCCAGATGACATGTACCTTTCTTTTAGTGTAGCCAACACAATCTTAGTATTTCCAAGTTTTGTGCGGGAACCGTTTATTATATCTGATGCTTTTACAAATGCAGTTTTCTCACCATATTTATTTTGTTACTGAAAGGAAAATGCACAACACATATTTACATATTCACCAGTGCGCTGCCCCCAAGCAAAGACCGATAAAAGATATATAAAAAAACCTTTTTGCCATATTTAAGTATTTCAGGGCCTTGAGGGCTGTGAAAGGCCTCTCTATAATCTAAACTCTTGTGTGAACCTCAAGGTTGGCTTTATTTCTGCCAGTAATGCCAGTCTTTCCAGTGATGCCACATAAAATGATTCTCTCTTGTACAAGTTACTACATAAACCCAAGGTTTTTCTGTCTGCAACTCATTCCACACTGATGACATATAAAACCGTTCTCTCATAAGTGAATCCTCATGTGGTGCTTAAAGTTGTCTCTATATCTGAAACTCTTTCCACAAAGATCACAATTGAATGGCTTCTCTCCAGTGAACTCTCATGTGGCAATCAAGGCTTCCTTTTTGATTGAAAGTCTTTCCACATTGTTTGCAGGTGAAAGGCTTCTCTCCAGTGTGAATCCTTATGTGTTCTTGAAAGTGTGCTTTTTGATTGAAACTCTTTCCCACACTGTGGGCATGTGCAGGGTTTTTCTCCAGTGTGAACTCTCATGTGGACTTCAAAACTCTTTCCACAGGGTCTGCAGGTGTAAGGCATCTCTCCAGTGTGAGTTCTTACGTGTCTATTAAAGTTTCCTTTTTGAGTGAAACTCTTTCCACACTGAGGGCAGGTGTAAGGCTTCTTTCCAGAGTGGATTCTCATGTGGACTTTAAGGATTCTTTGGTGATTGAAGCTCTTTCCACACTGAGGGCAGGTGAAGGGTTTCTCTCCAGAGTGAATTCTCATGTGAGCATTGAGGTTTACTTTTCGGCTGAAACTCTTTCCACACTGTTGGCAGGTGAAATAAGTTTCTGTCTTTTGAGATTTGTCTTGTGAGGAAGTCTTTTCAGCCTGTGAGCAACTAAAAGATGTTTCTTCAGTTATGAAATCATGTTTCTCATATTGATCTTTATTTTCCTTTCCATTCAGATCTTGACTCTCCTCTTTCAGTGACATCAGGTCTAAGGAAAAAAAGACAAATACATTTCTACCGTTTATTTATGTTTATGTTTTAACTTTTACGTTTGATGATTTTATTAATTATTATTATTTATAAATTATTAAAAGATAATTTAAATGAATGTTTTATGCCTTCATTTGATTGCCAGAAAAATTAAAATACACAACATTTCGGATAAAAAATACACAACACACTTTCTGAAGGAAAAGAAAATAGATTAAAATGGATCCTTCGGATGAGACGTTAAACCGAGGTCTTGACTCTCTGTGGTCATTAAAAATCCCAGGATGTCCTTCGGTAAAAGAGTAGGGGTGTAACCCCGGCATCCAGGCCAAATTTACCCATTGGCCTCTGTCCATCATGGCCTCCTAATCATTCCCATTTACCGATTGGCTTCATCACTCAGTCTCCTCTCCACCAATCAACTGGTGTGTGGTGGGCATTCTGGCTCAATATGGCTGTCGTCTCATCATCCAGGTGGTGCTACACATTGGTGGTGGTTGAGGACTCCCTTCTATATGTAAAGCACTTTGAGTATTTTATTATTATTAAAATCACTGATAGTAAAATAATTTTTAATTCAACACAGTTTTTCATGGCATTGAACATGTAATTAAAAAAATATATATATAATAATAATAATAATAATAATACATACATTTATTTTTATTTTTTTTATGATTTAAAATAATTACACATTTTAATAAATAAAGATTCATTTGTCTTATTATTTGATGCATTAAGTATCTCCAACCTCTTTTCACATGTTAGAACAAAGAAACTGATGTTTTCTTCAGTCTGTTGGTTTGCTGAATATCAAATACTGTCATAACTTCATGATTTTATTCTTTACTCTGCTTAAGTCTAAACCGCCTTCCTACACCAAACTGAAACTGTATGCTTGTGTATTTATGTTACAACAGTTTGAGTGTTTTGTGTAGTTAATAAACCCTTTGTTTCTATCACACTTTAGGTTGTTCATTGGTTTGCACCTAAATGAGTCCCTGATCATGCTGATCACAGCTACAGGCTCGTACAAAGTATTGGATAAGTATTTGGAGTTTATTCTTCTTTTAGTCTATGGCAAAGAGAGTATTATCCTACTATAGATTATATAGACCAGTGGTCTCAAACTCAGCTCACTGTCCTGCAGAGTTTAGCTCCAAACATAATTAAATACACCTGATCCAGCTAATCAAAGTCTTCGGGGTTACTAGGAACTTACAGGCGAGTTAAAGCGGGTTGGAGTTAAACTCAGCAGGACAGGACAGTGGATCTCCAGGAGCTGAGTTTGAGACCAAAGCTATCGACGTTCTCACTAACCTAAACTGGACGAGTGTTGGCGAGATGTCTAAAGCCCTATTCGCACGGGATTAGTATTATCTGGGGACCTCTGGTGATTTGTAATAATTGCAGAGAATGTCTGTGATCTTAATCCCATGCGAATGTCTGTAATAAAAATTCCCTCGCAAATTACCTACCATATTTCGCCGAACACCGAGGTCCTGTGATAATATTAGTCTCGTGCGAGTCGGCATCTCTGTGATTTGGCCGGGATTAGGTGGATTGTATATTTTTTGCAAGGTTTTTGTGTCCTGTGCGCATTTTTATCTTTATCTTTCACGAAGAATGGCGCTAGGCTGCATATAATGCGCACCGTTATGAATTCCCATGCGGATTATACTTTCACTTTAGAAAGAGCAATTTGGGAGTAAATTGCTTGAATGGTGTGTTTAATATTATTCTTAATGAAAAACACAAAAACAGACCAGTACAATGACAAACTCGCTTAAATGGGCGCTTTTACATTTAGCTTTGAAACTGAATCTTCTGCCGTATATTGTTATTATATTGATCAATTAAGTTTTTAATTGTAGCGTCAGGGCTCTACGCAAACATTTTTCCCAAGGAGTACATGTGCTCCTAAATTAAAAAATTTAGGAGCACACAATGAAATTTAGGAGCACAGTGAAAAAAGTTTTTTTTTTAAATTAGTTTATTAAACAAATTATTTATTTCATACATATATTTGCACATTCAAAATCACATATTGGCCTTGACGCAAAGGATATCGGTTGTCCAGTTGGCTTTGTATGTTGGCCATCTGGAACGCTTAGAGGTCAACCAGCGGTTCACAGCAGGAGTGGGATCAAACTCCTCGACAGAAGGCCCCTCCAGGCTGATCCTCATCAGGTCTTCGGTGGTGGAGACCCCAAGGCAGCTTCTTTTTGAAGTCTTAATGCGGTTCTGCGCAGAGAAGCCTCGCTCACACTGGGCAGCTGAAATGGGCAGCACCAGCATAATCTGCACCAACTCCAGTATGTTCTAGAGAAAAGATGATACTTTTCAATTTCATTTAAACTCTTATTAACATCAAAACCAACCTTAGGAAGGATACCATATGCAACCACTCAGTACTGTTGGCCTACCTTGTAATCTAGCCTGTAGGGGTCCTTTGTCAACATGGTCTCCCACAGGCCACTATAGGACTTGTCTTTGAAATTGTGGCTGACCAGGATTTTCAGGCCCTGCCACTCGTCCTGGATTGCAGCCATGTTGCACCCCGATCTGCAGGATTGAAAAGAGCAAATAAGTTTGCAAACATAACATTGTCTTGTATAGCAATGCAGTGTCAAATAAATTCTTACCTCTCTAGAGGCTCCATGAAATGCCTCACCAGGTCTGCCACATCATCATCACCAAAGGTGAGAAGGCTGGCCTGATCTTCTGGCCATGTGTCAGGGTTTAGCACTCTGAAAGACTCCACTGGGGTCTGGGCACCCTCATCCTTCAGCAAACCACCAAACCTGACTTTGAGGTCTCCCACACAGATGTTGATGGCCGCCTCCATGTGCTGCTTTAGCTGGGGATTGGTGAGGTCTGTGAAGCCTTTAAGATTCCCCTTTAGTGTTATTCCCTTTAACAGAAATAACACACACGCACACAGAGACAGACACACACAACACAATGAAATGTGTGGTCATTTGTCAGCCTAATTTTCTTTAAAGACTTCTCCAATCTTCACTGCATTTCCCTCCTTATCCTCTAATTTGTATTATATTGTGCAACAAAAACTTATATTTTTTACACTGAGTATCTGTCTTAATCTTCGATTTCTCTTACATCCTAACAAACTCTCATCCTAACACACCTGGAATCTCCTCTCATCACCCTGCTGCTGAGCAAGCATAGTCTGGATCTTCTCCAGCATGCCTCCTGCCTTTGCCCTGAATTTTAGTGCTTCCAGTCTGGTCACTGTCTTCCTCAACTCTGATGTAGCTTGGGGGAGGATCAGGTCATTCTTTTGCAGCGTGAGGCTAAGTGAGGATAGCTCCTCAAACATGTCGGAGAGAAAATGGCAGAATACACAAAAGAGTGAATTCTCCATTTCACGCTTTATCTGTTAAATAGTGAGTAAATAGTAAGTGTTTTTGTTCCTTAGCCATCTGTCAATTACTTGATTCTGAAAGTTCATTTGAGTTGTGAAACGTTTTGTTATTTTTTATTAATAGTATTAAATTTACTGAATAAAACTGACCTTTTTTGCCCGCCCTTGAACATCCACTGTTGTTGATGCTACGGCCAGGTGCTCAATGTGCTGCAGAACAACTGAGTACTGGCCTTGGTCAGTGGCAAGGTCCTCTTGTCCATGGCGCAAGAACACTTTGAGGGCTCTGTGGACATGGGGGATCCAGCGAGTTCCCTTGACACTAGATGGTGTGCAAATATTCACACCGAGCTCTTGTGCGAGACCATAGAGCTCTCGCTTGGATTTTCCGCTGAAGTGATATGTCTTCCATATCAGATGTAGAAGATCGTATACATGAGACACCATTGGCTCTTTCTTTTGAATGGTCAGTATTGCCAGCTCTAGTCTGTGAAAGTAAGAACAATTGTCTCTTTCTTGTGCCAACAGAAAACAATAATTGTGGTGAATATTTTCCATTCCAGCACTTAGTATGTGCTGAATAAGTACACACACACACACACACGTTGGTGCAACTACATTATGAGGACATTCCATAGACTTAATGGTTTTTATACTGTACAAACTGTACATTCTATCCCCCTACACTACCCCTACCCCTAAACCTACCCATAACAGAAAACATTCTGCATTTTTACATTTTTAATAAAACATTGTTTAGTATGTTTTTAAAGCTATTTGAAAAATGAGGACATATGAAATGTCCTCATAAACCATGTTTATGTTGTAATACCAGTGTAATACCCAGGTCATTATACAAATTTGTGTCCTCATAAATCACATAAACAAGCACACACACACACACACACACACACACACACACACACACACACACACACACACACACACACACACACACACACACACACACAGAGTATTGTTTAACATTGTCTGCTAGCAAATACAAATAAATCATAGAGAAACTTTTTTCATTATTTACAAACCTATGTGGCATACAGTGGATTGGGATTATATGCCTCCCTGCCTCTCTCTGCAGGTGGGCAATCACTCCCCCACGGTGGCCCATATTCACAGAGGCACCATCTGCCCCAAAGGAGATGCATTTCTTCATCCATGACCCTCCATCCTCCTCTGGGCAAACAGCACAAAATGCGGCCTTGGTGGCATCCAAAACACCTAGAATGACAACAGAAAAAAACAATTAAGTTATACAAATGTATTTCTGACAAACTAAATTCTATCTCCATTACGAATCATGATTCAACTTTAGGGCTGCAACTAATCATTATGTTGGTAGTCGACTAATCTGTTGATTAAGTTAGATAAGTGAAAGATAAAGTTGCTATGAATGAAACCATATCATTTATATTTGAGTTGATGTATACATAATGCAGTGTTTTACATGGCAAAAGCCCACACAGATATGAAGTTTTCAGCCTTGCTGCTAACCTAGCTGGCAAGGGATTAATTTACTTTAAACCCCTGGAGATGAAGTTTTATAATTATTGCAGCCCTATTCAACTTTACACAAGAATAAAGCCTATAAAGAGAAACAACTTACCAATGGCATGGGAGTGCTCAAGGGCCTGTTGTCCGACCAGGAGATTGACTGGCTTCCCATCCTCCAACAAACGCACATACACAATCTCGCATTCGGTGTTGGATATATCAGTGTCTCCATCTATTAGAACGGCTAAATACTTCGCGGCTTTCAGCTTCGCTGACAGGCTCTCTCTCATTATGTCAGCAATTTGACCGATCATCTCCGCACATCTTACATCATTGTCATATGTGGGATTAATGTCAACTCCGTTTTTGCGGTGTAGTCTGATAAGCGGCCCAAATTTGACGAAAGGTTCTTCTTCTTTCGCAATGAAGTATGCAATGTTCATCTTTATTTTCAGCTGCCTCCTCTTCTCCTCCTCAGATAGCAGCACTTGCCTCCTCAGGGCTGCTGATACCGTGCCCAACGGTTTCTCCTGTCTCAGCAGGTACATATCTCTACACTGGATATGCCGCTGCGAGATGTTATGTTTCGTTACGCTATCTTTTTTCATATGTGGATTACCTGACACGAACAACGAGTTGCCAGCCTGTTTCTGCCCTCTACAATATTTGCAGAACATGAGGTTGTTCTCGAAAACCAGCCATGGGAAAACTTTCAGCCAATCTGCATTAAAGTTATATGTTCTCCCTCTGCCGGCTCCCGTGGATGTTGAAGTGGCAGCGGGAGTCATCGTAGGTTCGTTGTTCTCAGCCTCAGGTAAATCTTGTGAAGAAACTTTGTTCATTGAACCTTCCACACACCCCTGACCGGATTCATCTTTGTCTCGTTTTCGCTCAAAATAAAAATGTATGTGCTTCATTTTCAACGATTTAACGTTACCGCTGTTATCACTTGACGGACGCTTGACTATTTCACTTAAAATCCAGCAGTTCCCGCACATCCACTCACTATTTCAGTGATTGGCTTATTGGTTGCGAACGTTGTGAATCGTCGCTCTCATTGGTATAAAGTTAAGCGCGTCATCATGCTATGTTCACGCCCGACAACTTCACGTCCTATTGCTTCCTTTCCATGTGAAATGAATGCTGTGTTCAGTGTATTGAGAACAGCCTGTCACTCGCACACTGTGCGCATAAATTATTTTTCCAGTTCGCACATATCTATTTTTAGGCATAAATGCGAGTGAAATACTCGCACTGTAGAGCCCTGAGCGTCTGTTCTCTAACTGAACTAAATTATTTTTATTACTATAAAACAATCAAAATGATATCGATACGACTGATTATAATTTCATGCATCTATATCTATAACGAAAAAACAGTCTTGACATCATATCCGGGAGATAGTCAGTAAATTCGAGTAAAATCACAGGCTTGCTTATCCCGTGCGAATGCGCCACGCAAAATTCAGATGTGGGGGAGTAATTTCTAAATCACACAAGGTCCCCAGATAATACTAATCCCGTGCGAATAGGGCTTTAGACAGACTCCATCAGGAATCCCTCAAATCATTTACTTGATCCAAATATTTTTACTAGGGCTGTCAAAATATTAAAAGTGTTAAACAAGATTAATTGCATACCTATTGTCAAATTAAGCACACATTTATCTTGTTTAACATGTTTATTTTGTCATCAAAAAGTAGGTGATGCACACAAAACTGTATTTTTTCCAGCTTTTTTCAAGGTAAATTTAGACTCCAAAAGGACAACAAATGATATAATTCATATAATTCATACATTTATTCACACCATAATAAAACGTCAGAATTCACTGTACAGTGTGTGTACAGTACAAGAGGTTTTTTTTTTTTTTTAACACGTCAAGTTGCGATAGGGAGCAACACCACAGAGATGCTAAAAAACCCTAAACCAACCACCTTGAATGACTGTATATGCCTACTACTGTACACGGATACATTCAGAATTACTAAACACAGCAACATACACATGACAGATAAAACAAGGACCGAACGAGACATTCATATTGTAACATATTCATGAGGTTAATTGGGCATTTCCAGATGTCAAATATCTGGAGAAGCCTAGTAGTTAATGTTAATTATTCTTTTCTGAAGAAACAGAATAGGGATGTCAATGACAACCCAGCTCAAATTTTTGTATTTATATTAAATCAAATCTCATCAATTCATGTCTAAAGTTTTGACTGGTACTGCATAATTTTAAATCAAATGTCTACGTAGATAAATGTGAACTTTATTAGTCAGTCAGAGAGCAGCTATCAAACAGCAGGGAAGACAACAACCGTGTGAGTACTGTATCATTTCTCATTTGTTTTGTAGCTCATTTGCTGGTAGAAAGTTTGTCTGTTTAGTGTATTCATTGACATGCTGTTATAGTCTCGCACGGTCTGGGGAGTTCTCGTTAGACACGCCAGTAAACAAAGTTTTGGTGGGGCATGGCCAGCTGTATTCAATAACGACATTTAGAGTGTGTATAAATAGAGTGGTACTCTGCGGCAGCCCTCAAGTGAAGCCCTCATCTCCACTCGAGCAAGGACACTGACAAGGCACTTGAGTATAGCTTTCCATCTACTTTGTCCACTTTTGTTTTTAGCTTGCTTTCATCTGTTTATTTCTCTGAAATATTTTCACTATGTGCTTTCAAATCTCTACTATTACTACAAACACCCATAAGTCATGCTCTGTGTAGTGTATTTCCTCTGCTACATTAATGTCCATTCCAATTGGTCTCTGGAATTTCCAGTTTGCTCTAAACAAAGCAGACTTTATTTCATCTCTCTCCACTCATTCACATCTCAGTCTCATGGCCCTAACTGAACCCTGGATCAAACCAGAAGACACTCCAGCGTCCCTTTCAACTAATTTCACTTTTTCACACACCCCTAGCCCGATTGGGAGGGGTGGAGGTACTGGTTTGCTCATCTCAAATGATTGGAAATTTGAGCCCATTCATTCTCTATCTGGCAACTACTCATTTGAATCACACTCAATCACTATCACTCACCCTGCTAAAATCCATATCGTAGTTGTTTATCGCCCTCCATGTCAACTGGGTAACTTCTTGGAGGAATAGGATATGACACTCTTTCACTTCCCTGAGGATGGCACTCCTCTGGTACTGCTCAGTGACTTTAACATTCACCTTGATAAACCTCAGGCTGCAGACTTCACCACTCTATTGACCTCATTTGACCTTAGGCGAGTATCTACTACAGCTACTCACAAATCAGGTAACCATCTAGGCCTTATCTACACACGCTACTGCTCCACAGACGACACTTTAGTTACTCCATTGCACACCTCAGACCACTTGCGTGGACAACTTCTGTCCCATTTCATCCTCTGCCCCCTGGCTGTCTGATGTTCTCCACGAACATCGCTCCGGGCAGCAGAGAGGAAGTAGCGCAAAACTAAATACACTACTGACCTAACCCTGTATCAGTCTCTCCTCGCTTTTTTCTCTGCTAATGTCTCCACTGCTAAAACTACATACTTCCACAACAAAATCAACAACTGCTCTTACTCTCGTGCACTTTTCAAAACATTATTTTTGCTCCTTTGTCCTCCTCCTCCTCCTTCATCAGCTCTTACAGCTGACAATTTAGCATCTTTCTTCACAAACAAAACCTCCTCCATCAGCAGACAATTCTCCACACCACAATCCGACACACATATCTCAACAACCATCACACACACGCTCCCCTCCTTCTCTTTGCTCTCCGAGGTAGAAGTCTCCAGAAACTCATCCTTTCCAATCACCCCACTACCTGTCCGCTTGATCCTATCCCCACACACCTCCTTCAGGCCATTTCTTCTTCTGTTACTTCTGCACTCACTCACATTATCAACACCTCTCTTCACACCGGGACCTTCCCCACAGCATTTAAACAGGCTCGGGTAACCCCACTGCTTAAGAAACCCTCTCTGAACCCAGCACTTTTTGAGAACTTCCGACCTGTATCCCTTCTGCCTTTCATTGCAAAGACACTTGAGCGAGTTGTGTTAAAAAAGCTCTCAATGTTTCTTGAACAGAACAGCCTCCTGGACAACAACCAATCCGGCTTCAAAAGCGGCCACTCAACTGAGACTGCCCTGCTCTCGGTTACGGAAGCACTGAGACAGGCAAGAGCAGCTTCCAAATCCAGAGTACTTATTTTACTGGATTTGTCTGCTGCTTTTGACACAGTTAACCACCAGATCCTCCTGTCAACTCTCACGAAGATGGGCATCTCAGGAACTGCTCTCCAGTGGCTCAAGTCTTACCTCTCAGGTAGGTCCTTCAGAGTGTCATGGAGAGGTGAAGTGTTTAAGTCACATCATCTAGCCACTGGGGTTCCCCAGGGCTCAGTGCTTGGACCACTTCTCTTCTCCATCTACATGTCATCACTGGGATCTGTCATTCAGAAACATGGCTTTTCCTATCACTGCTATGCCGACGACACTCAACTCTACTTCTCATTTGAACCAGATGATCCCACGGTTGGTGTTCGTATCGCTGCCTGCCTGACAGACATCTCTGCCTGGATGAAGGAACATCACCTGCAACTCAACCTTGCAAAGACAAAACTGCTTGTGGTCTCAGCCAACCCATCACTTCACCACAATCTCTCAATTCAGCTAGGATCATCAACCATTACTCCGTCCAGGACAGCCAGGAACCTTGGAGTTGCGATTGATAATCAGCTAAAATTCACTGACCACATTACTGCAACAACCCGGTCCTGCAGATTTGCGTTATACAACATTAGGAAGATTAGACCCTTCCTATCAGAGCAGGCCACACAACTCCTGGTCCAAGCTCTTGTTCTCTCCAGACTGGACTACTGTAATGCTCTTCTAGCGGGCCTTCCGGCATGCACTATCAAACCCTTGCAACTGATCCAGAATGCAGTGGCGAGGGTGGTCTTTAACGAGCCGAAGAGAGCGCACATCATGCCTCTCTTCATCAGTCTGTACTGGCTGCCAATAGCCGCTCGCATCAAATTCAAGGAACTGGTGCTCGCCTTCAAAGCAACCACTGGCTCTGGACCAATATACCTAAACTAGCATCTGTCTAATTTATATAAAAAAAATAAAAAAAAGTTCTGTCCTGTGTGTTCTGTGCTAGATTAACTGAGACTTGTTACAGCACTTGAATATTGTTGCCCTTGACTGTTTTAGTTGCTTCTATTGCTCTCATTTGTAAGTCGCTTTGGATAAAAGCATCTGCTAAATGACTAAATGTAAATGTAGGATCTACAGATGCAGTTCCAACAGCGGAGGAGACCCTGATCCTACAAAGAAATGGAAATGGTTCTATGGCAGATGTATAAGTTAATATTGAGGGTGCTTTTACAGTCCTCCATGGTGTTGGTGGGTTTAAGATAATGAGGTGCTACAGAAGCAGGAAACTAATCGACTTGCCAGTCCCAACAGGAGGCTACACAGTGTCATATTTAAAACAAGACAGTGCTTAACGTACACACACCCATCACGCAAGCTGAACACACACACACAACACACCAAGCTACATGCCTCATGGATTACACTGGTGTTGTCATCACATCATAGCCAGCAGATCATCACCCCAGACAAGGATGCCCATCGACTCATATCTGCTTCCTTACCCTCCATTAAGTGGACTTTTCCCAGAAACTATTGGGTCTTATTAGGACTGAGAACCTTCTTTCCACCTCATCATTAGCTGTGTTTCCACTGCCGGGTCAAAAGCAGGCGTGCTAGTTCTGGGGCTTGATCGAAAGACATTTAAAGTCATTTGAACTCAAAACTCAGACAGCAGCGAGGGTTTGAAATAATTTCTGACCGATTCTAAGACAGAAATATATTTATATGTGATGCAAAACTTTCACAATTGTATATTTATTTGGTTACATATTTTATCTGTCAATACACCTCGTCTGTTTATACCGGACTGCCTGATATGCATATTTAGTTGTGCATAAGTCATAAAATATAGCCTCCTCCATCACAACTCCTGTTTTTCATTCTAGAGCTCCCTCTGTTTCTCTGGCTGAAATGATGACACTATACTGGGACTAGAGAGAGCGCTCAAAGCTCCAAAATAGTTTTGTGCTATTGTGTGACTACAAATAAACAGAAAAAGACGTGACTGAATAAGTATGTTTCCTCCCTCTTTTGTGAAATAATGGTAAAATCACAATTTCTGTATGATTACTGTGCAATCCTGATACGAATGAATTATTTTTATTGTAAAATTGTTGTAAAACTGATTCTTGGGTTTTAAATCTTTAAATAAGGCAAACATTTATCATGTTCATTTTGCAATGGTTCTAGTTTCCAGTCTGTTAACACTGTTGGTGAAATGATGGGGATGTGTGACGTTGTTTCATATAGAAGAGTTAAGGGAGGGTTTAGTAAAGTACTGGAAACACAGCGTGATTTTGAGCTCAACGCTACAGAACAGAGGATATTAGCACCGCCCGGCCCGTTCAAAGCCCTGGCTTGCACTGGACCGACTGTGGATAATCTCCACGTCTCTGTATCTTTAGAATCAAAAAGCCTTTTTGTTATACTATTTTTTGTTTATTATTTTGTGCAGGCCTTTTATGTATTCTAGTTTATACATATTTATAGTTCTGTTGACATGTAAAATTGTAATTAGTTCATTCTTCATTCTTCTTTATTCCCCTCAGTCACTTGACATTATTTGGGAATTCAGGCCTCTAAGGTGATTTAGTACTGTAACAATAATCAGCACATTATACAGTCTCCCAAACATGTTGACACACTGATGACATATAAAAACAGTTCTCTCATGAATACTCATGTGGAACTCAAGGGCTATTTTTTATACCTAAAACTTTTCCCACAGTGTCCACATGTAAACGGCTTCTATCCAGTGTGAACTCTCATGTGGTCTTCAAAGTGTTGTTTTTGATTGAAACTCTTCCCACACTGAGGGCATGTGTAGAGTTACTCCCCAGAGTGAACTCTCATGTGGACTTTAAGGTTTTCATGTCGATCAAAACACTCTCCACACTGTTGGCAGGTGTAAGGCTTCTCTCCAGTGTGAAGTCTCATGTGTCTGTTAAAGCTTCCTTTAAGAGTGAAACTCTTTCCACACTGTTGACAGGTGTAAGGCTTCTCTCCAGTGTGAAGTCTCATGTGTCTGTTAAAGCTTCCTTTAAGAGTGAAACTCTTTCCACACTGTTGGCAGGTGTAAGGCTTCTCTCCAGTGTGAAGTCTCATATGGACGTCAAGGCTTCCTTTTTCAGCAAAACTCTTTCCACACTGTTGGCAGGTGTAAGGTTTCTCTCCATTGTGAACTCTCATGTGCTTGTTAAGGCTTCCTTTTTCAGCAAAACTCTTTCCACACTGTTGGCAGGTGTAAGGCTTCTCTCCAGTGTGAATTCTCATGTGACTGTCAAGATTTCCTTTACGTCTGAAACTCTTCCCACACTGAGGGCAGGTGTACGGCTTCTCTCCAGTGTGAATTCTCATGTGGATTTTAAGGCTTCCTTTTTCAGCAAAACTCTTTCCACACTGTTGGCAGGTGTTAGGCTTCTCTCCAGTGTGAATTCTCATGTGACCGTCAAGATTTCCTTTACATCTGAAACTCTTCCCACACTGAGGGCAGGTGTACGGCTTCTCTCCAGTGTGAATTCTCATATGGACGTTAAGGTGTCCTTTACTACTGAAACTCTTTCCACACTGTTGGCAGGTACGAGGCTTCTCCCCAGTGTGAACTCTCATGTGCTTGTTAAGGCTTCCTTTTTCAGCAAAACTCTTTCCACACTGTTGGCAGGTGTAAGGCTTCTCTCCAGTGTGAATTCTCATATGGACGTTAAGGTGTCCTTTACTACTGAAACTCTTTCCACACTGTTGGCAGGTACAAGGCTTCTCCCCAGTGTGAACTCTCATGTGCTTGTTAAGGCTTCCTTTTTCAGCAAAAATCTTTCCACACTGTTGGCAGGTGTAAGGCTTCTCTCCAGTGTGAATTCTCATATGGATTTTAAGGCTTCCTTTTTCAGCAAAACTCTTTCCACACTGTTGGCAGGTGTAAGGCTTCTCTCCAGTATGAACTCTCATGTGGATTTTAAGGCTTACTCCTGGAGAGAAACTCTTTCCACAGTGTTGACAGGTACAAGGCTTCTCTCCATTGTGAATTTTCAAGTGCCTGTTAAGGCTTTTTTTTAGAGTAAATCCATTTCCACATTGTTGGCAGGTGAAATTACTTGTAGTTCCCTTACTTTTAGACTTTTTTCGTGACAAATTCTTCTCAGCCTGTGAGCAACTAAAAGGTTTTTCTCTTGTTATGAACATTTTTTTCTTAAATTGATCTCTGTCTTCATTGAGTACTTCACTCTCCTTTTTCAGCACCATCAGGTCTAAGGCAAAAAGAGACAAATGCAAATTAACACAAATTTAATGGTACAAAGCAACAAACATTTAGACATGTAAAGTATCAAAACCAACGCACACAACTAGATCCTATTTCCACGGGCATCACACCAGGGGGTGGGTGGTGGTGTGGGGTTGGGGGGATAGCACACATGTTTTCTGAAGCTGATCATGAAATTACTGACACAATCTAACACATTTGTTTTCTTAAGAGTCCTCAATGCCTAACATTCTCTCTTTCAGTGGTCCTCTCACAGTATGGCCAAAGAATGGCCAAAGAACGGATTGAGAATAAAAGCAAAGGAACTCCTTCGTCCCACTCAGACCATGTCTCGATGCAGTATTTCCTAAGCATTGCTTTTAAGGTCTGATGGAACCTTTCCAATGAGGG
The DNA here is from genome assembly GCA_023566225.1 of Romanogobio albipinnatus. Lineage (NCBI taxonomy): Eukaryota > Metazoa > Chordata > Actinopteri > Cypriniformes > Gobionidae > Romanogobio > Romanogobio albipinnatus. The sequence continues at coordinate 63,633,754 of CM042240.1, read as the reverse complement.
CTCGCCGGGTGATAAGGTATCTGGTAGCTGTGCACATAATCGTCAATAAAAACTGGTTACCAAATAGTGGCATGGATTAACAATGATGTTGAAACAGAATGGGTTAACATGGGACAGTGCTCTGAACCATTGTCAACACTAGCCTTTATGACACTGTAACGGATGGGCATGATCAAAATGCTCTAGGCACCATAAAAAAAAACTTTCCCCCTTTCCCTTTGGTCAAACTTGATCACTGGCCCGGCCCAAAGAGTCGCAAACCACCTCTCTTCAAATGCCCTTATGACCTCTACTCTCCTGAACGACCTTAGCAGAGACGATGCCTGGAACCCTCAAAGGCAGCACAGGAGACCAGACAGCCCTAGCCATTTGGGCAAAGACTAGAGACAAACTTCCAATACCCAAGGACATTGACTCCATTTTTACTAACAATCAATCTGTCCCAACTGTATACATTATTTCTCCTGCATTTTATGCGTGTCCTTTTAAATTAGCCTAGTTATGATTCTTTAGTTATGTTATTGCAACTTCTAATGCTGATATCCAAAGATGATATGTCATTGATTTAATGTCTTCAAATCCCATCTTGCTTGGTATCAAAAGAAACCTTTAATTTCAGAATTTATGGTGTATAGTATTTTTTGATTAAAATGCATCATAATATTTCTGCCATACCTTTGTGTAAAAACTGCACAAATTCTCCATGCCACCATAAACATGCAGATAGGGATAAGATAGAACAAGACTTTCTGCTGGTCATCTTTGATTGATCACCTCACCAAATGTGTGTGAACTGATAGGGCCTTTAACCCTCTAGACGCCACGGTCGAGTTTACTCGACAAGATGCGGCACTGAATAAAACGGCCGATTTTGTCAAATAGGGTGTCAAATTTTGTTCGACCTCCCCTCCACTAGATGGCAGACATGTCATACTTCATCCCTGACTCAAAAAAAACGTCATGCTTCTATACAAAATCTTAGAGCAAGCGCGCATTGAATCAGTGCAAACAAAAGCGGAGCTAGTGTGTGAGTGAGCCATTTTATCAGAGCAATATTGTCAATGTCAGCGAGTATTTGCATTAGATTATTATTATTATTATTATTACAGGGAGTGCAGAATTATTAGGCAAATGAGTATTTTGACCACATCATCCTCGTTATGCATGTTGTCTTACTCCAAGCTGTATAGGCTGGAAAGCCTACTACCAATTAAGCATATTAGGTGATGTGCATCTCTGTAATGAGAAGGGGTGTGGTCTAATGACATCAACACCCTATATCAGGTGTGCATAAATATTAGGCAACTTCCTTTCCTTTGGCAAAATGGGTCAAAAGAAGGACTTGACAGGCTCAGAAAAGTCAAAAATAGTGAGATATATTGCAGAGGGATGCAGCAGTCTTAAAATAGCCAAGCTTCTGAAGCGTGATCATCGAACAATCAAGCGTTTCATTCAAAATAGTCAACAGGGTCGCAAGAAGCGTGTGGAAAAACCAAGGCGCAAAATAACTGCCCGTGAACTGAGAAAAGTCAAGCGTGCAGCTGCCAAGATGCCACTTGCCACCAGTTTGGCCATATTTCAGAGCTGCAACATCACTGGATGGTGTGCAATACTCAGAGACATGGCCAAGGTAAGAAAGGCAGAAAGTCGACCACCACTGAACAAGACACACAAGCTGAAACGTCAAGACTGGGCCAAGAAATATCTCAAGACTGATTTCTCTAAGGTTTTATGGACTGATGAAATGAGAGTGAGTCTTGATGGGCCAGATGGATGGGCCCGTGGCTGGATTGGTAAAGGGCAGAGAGCTCCAGTCCGACTCAGACGCCAGCAAGGTGGAGGTGGAGTACTGGTTTGGGCTGGTATCATCAAAGATGAGCTTGTGGGGCCTTTTCGGGTTGAGGATGGAGTCAAGCTCAACTCCCAGTCCTACTGCCAGTTTCTGGAAGACACCTTCTTCAAGCAGTGGTACAGGAAGAAGTCTGCATCCTTCAAGAAAAACATGATTTTCATGCAGGACAATGCTCCATCACACGCGTCCAAGTACTCCACAGCGTGGCTGGCAAGAAAGGGTATAAAAGAAGAAAATCTAATGATATGGCCTCCTTGTTCACCTGATCTGAACCCCATTGAGAACCTGTGGTCCATCATCAAATGTGCGATTTACAAGGAGGGAAAACAGTACACCTCTCTGAACAGTGTCTGGGAGGCTGTGGTTGCTGCTGCATGCAATTTTGATGGTGAACAGATCAAAACACTGACAGAATCCATGGATGGCAGGCTTTTGAGTGTCCTTGCAAAGAAAGGTGGCCGTATTGGTCACTGATTTGTTTTTGTTTGGTTTTTGAATGTCAGAAATGTATATTTGTGAATGTTGAGATGTTATATTGGTTTCACTGGTAAACATAAATAATTGAAATTGGTATAAATTTGTTTTTTGTTAAGTTGCCTAATAATTATGCACAGTAATAGTCACCTGCACACACAGATATCCCCCTAAAATAGCTAAAACTAAAAACCACTTCCAAAAATATTCAGCTTTGATATTAATGAGTTTTTTGTGTTCATTGACAACATGGTTGTGGTTTAATTATTAATGTTGTAAAATTAATCCTCAAAAATACAACTTGCCTAATAATTCTGCACTCCCTGTATTATTATTATTATTATTTTCTAATGGCATCAATAAAGCTTACCCGCAATGAAGTGTTGGGTCTTCTATTCGCAGACCCTTAGCCTGACAAGCCAGACCCACATCAAGATGTTGGGTCTGGAAACTCACCATTGACAGGAATCCGAGGGGCGTTATAAACGGTTGTCTTTCAAATTCCCTCTGCACGCAACTGGATAGCACCATGTGTGCCACAACCAATCAGAGCGAAGAAGAAGGTGACGCGAAGCTAACGTTAGTTGATAGACTTTCTCCGTATCCGGTTGGCAAAACTTCGAACATATTTTCTTTTCTTAAGAATGACTTCAGTGCCGTTCTTTGTTCTTTTCTCAAAGAAAAGCTTAACTCCAAGTCTTCCAGAGTCGCGGCCAAAGCCGATTCAAAAGACCGCTGTTCGTCAGCTTTGTTTACGAGTAGCACGCAGAACCTCCGCAACTCTGCCGTGATGTGCCGTCATTATGTTAAGCCTGCCCACCGACTTTACACACGCTGTGATTGGCCTGACCAGAGTTTGGTTTTTCCAGCTCTCAGGTCTACCGAGAGTTGCTAGACTACATTCGCGGCAAAATACATTTTCTGCCGCTAGGGTGCGTCTAGATTTCTAGGCTAGCAGACCCTGATTCTGAAGGAAAATATCTGCCTTCAGAAGATGACGTGATTCTGAAAGTTAAAGTATAGCCCTACACCAAGCACAAACAGTGAATCCTTTGCACAATGAAGACGGTCCTTTGCCCAATGTCAGTGGTGGAATCTATGTTTCCCGGGGTCGGAGTGTTCATTGCGAAGTTAGCAGGTGTGTTAGTGTTGTGTGGAACGAGGCGGGAGATTTTTACCACGCTAGCCATGAAGCTTTGTCTTCGGACCGCGTGCCTCTCCGCAATCGCGGCGACAGTATTGTGATGGAGACTTTGTTCAATGCCACTGGGTATGTTTGATGGGGTTGAAGTATTCATAGGATAGTTAGGGGGCAACGTGGAGGCAGAGTGGGGAGTCGCAATGACAATGACAGTAGTCCGAGCTGTGCACACTCGGCGCACGCGCGAGGCAAATTTGGCCGCACTTCTCGTAGCAGGAACAGAGGCGGTGTGACACGGGGCTATTATGCATAGTCTACTTGTGTTTGTGTGTCATATGAATAATATATATGTGCCCCATACATCAGAGTCATACAATCATACAATCAGAGTGCCTACTGTATGTAGTAAATGGAAAATCTCTACAGCAAAAGGCCAACCGCTACATGCATTCGGTTTGTTTCTACCATTTATTAGTAATGATTTACAGTTTGTTTACTATTTACCTGAGCATTCAGTATTGTGCAATATAGCATACAGAAGGTGAGGGACATTTTGGGGGGAAAAAAGTGCTGCATTTTATCATTTAAACATGACTTTTCATGAAATTTCTATAATCCAAGATGGCCACCACTATATGACATCTTAATAATTAGACAGGAAAATGTAATTCCTACATAAACTTTGGGTCATCTTTAATATATCTCTAATTTACAGAAAGTCTTTATCTTTTATCACTTTTAAGATATAGCCTTTTGAAATTAAGATGTCAAAATCGAACGTTTTAGGAAAAAGCCTCTGGCGCCTAAAGGGTTAAGAGTTCCCTGATTAGGCACATCTTTGCTCAATCTCTTTTGAGACACCACATTTCCTCCTTCTGGCAACTATCTTCAAGTTAACTTTGTGGGAATCAACAAATACTTCAAGCGCACTCCTAATGAAAACATCAAAAAACTCTGGACTCTATTGCATCTGGACTTGTTCAGCAACCAAAGTCAATGCAAGTACAGTTCGCAAACTTTAGATGTGTTTCTAAGTCATTGTGCCCCTTTTAAGGTGAACCTGATTCTTTGATGTTTCTCGTAGGTTGTGGTAGAAGCAGAGAAATGCTGGAGGGTGTGGGAAGGTAGGAGACCACACGCATATATTCTGGGCATGTCTGAAAATATCCACATTTTGCAAAGGGGTAAAAGGCTGAGATCATGAACATAATGCATATAGACGTGCCGTCTACTCCCCTGTTTTTCTTGCTTGAAAGGATACCCCAGGATTGGTGAAGTAAAAACAAGAGATATTTTGCATGTACTCTAATTAAGTGCATGGAAAACTATAACAATTAATTGGATGAAGCCACATTCTCCAACAATGGCCCAGTGGATAGAAAAACTTGAATCTATTTATAAAATGGAATATTTGACTGCCCGACTCCAACTGAAAGTGGACATCTTACAAAGGTAGACAGTATATACAGGTCCTTCTCAATAAATTAGCATATTGTGATAAAGTTCATTATTTTCCATAATGTAATGATAAAAATTAAACTTTCATATATTTTAGATTCATTGCACACCAACTGAAATATTTCAGGTCTTTTATTGTTTTAATACTGATGATTTTGGCATACAGCTCATGAAAACCCAAAATTCCTGTCTCAATAAATTAGCATATCATGAAAAGGTTCTCTAAACGAGCTATTAACCTAATCATCTGAATCAAAATTACACCTGCAAAAGATTCCTGAGGCTTTTAAAAACTCCCAGCCTGGTTTATTACTCTAAACCACAATCATGGGTAAGACTGCCGACCTGACTGCTGTCCAGAAGGCCATCATTGACACCCTCAAGCAAGAGGGTAAGACACAGAAAGAAATTTCTGAACGAATAGGCTGTTCCCAGAGTGCTGTATCAAGGCACCTCAGTTGGAAGTCTGTGGGAAGGAAAAAGTGTGGCAAAAAACGCTGCACAACGAGGAGAGGTGACCGGACCCTGAGGAAGATTGTGGAGAAGGACCGATTCCAGACCTTGGGGGACCTGCGGAAGCAGTGGACTGAGTCTGGAGTAGAAACATCCAGAGCCACCGTGCACAGGCGTGTGAAGGAAATGGGCTACAGGTGCCGCATTCCCCAGGTCAAGCCACTTTTGAACCAGAAACAGCGGCAGAAGCGCCTGACCTGGGCTACAGAGAAGCAGCACTGGACTGTTGCTCAGTGGTCCAAAGTACTTTCAAGAGTATTTTCAAGCAAATTTTGCATGTCATTCGGAAATCAAGATGTCAGAGTCTGGAGGAAGACTGGGGAAAAGGAAATGCCAAAATGCCTGAAGTCCAGTGTCAAGTACCCACAGTCAGTGATGGTCTGGGGTGCCATGTCAGCTGCTGGTGTTGGTCCACTGTGTTTTATCAAGGGTAGGGTCAATGCAGCTAGCTATCAGGAGATTTTGGAGCACTTCATGCTTCCATCTGCTGAAAAGCTTTATGGAGATGATTTCATTTTTCAGCACGACCTGGCACCTGCTCACAGTGCCAAAACCACTGGTAAATGGTTTACTGACCATGGTATTACTGTGCTCAATTGGCCTGCCAACTCTCCTGACCTGAACCCCATAGAGAATCTGTGGGATATTGTGAAGAGAAAGTTGAGAGACGCAAGACCCAACACTCTGGATGAGCTTAAGGCCGCTATCGAAGCATCCTGGGCCTCCATAACACCTCAGCAGTGCCACAGGCTGATTGCCTCCATGCCACGCCGCATTGAAGCAGTCATTTCTGCAAAAGGATTCCCGACCAAGTATTGAGTGCATAACTGAACATAATTATTTGAAGGTTGACTTTTTTTGTATTAAAAACACTTTTCTTTTATTGGTCGGATAAAATATGCTAATTTATTGAGACAGGAATTTTGGGTTTTCATGAGCTGTATGCCAAAATCATCAGTATTAAAACAATAAAAGACCTGAAATATTTCAGTTGGTGTGCAATGAATCTAAAATATATGAAAGTTTAATTTTTATCATTACATTATGGAAAATAATGAACTTTATCACAATATGCTAATTTATTGAGAAGGACCTGTATATCTGGATGCATTAAAAACTAATTGATCAATACAATCAGAACTGTTACTTATTTGCTGCTGTATTATTTGATTTTCACATAATGTGTTTTCTTTATTATCTTATTACTTATGTACTTTTTTTCTCCTTTACTTGAGCTAATTCTGGTATCAAGGAATGGTTAGTCCACTGTTTGGGAATAGTTTTGATGTATCAAAATAAAAGTAAAAAACAAAACAAAAAACACGTCAACGCAAATAAAGTACCAATGCAATCCACTATCTCATGCTCAAAAGGTTTACCCATGACTGAACTGGGATTATAGGGGCTGGTGGATTCACCTGGTTTGGTTTCCCAGCATACTGGCAATCATGACAAGTCATGCAATACTGTACCACATCACACTTCAAACCGTACCAAACAAATGCTGTAAAACATGGTTGTACGTTCTCGTCTCCCCCTAAATTTCCTGACAGCACTTGATCACTCGCCAATGAAAAATGTAAGGAGGCACAACCTGATAAACAACATTCCACTCATCCTCAATAGTATCATTTTTATGCCACTTCCGCATCAGTAGTCCATCTTTCACCAAAAATGAGACATTAAGTGCAGGTTTGTCAAGGGAAACGTCATTCTTTTCAGCTTCAACAAGTTTTTCACGAGTTATCAACCGTCAATGTCAAAGGGTCACTCACTACAACCACATTCCCCTGATCACTGTCATGAGACTTGTCTTCAGGCCTTTCCTCGGCCTCCTGATCTGCACATAAGTCAAATAAAGATGCACTACTATCTTTCTTTCCTTGAGCATGAGATCACGCAAGCAGTAAACACATTTGGATATTCCTGATACAATTCAGCCTGTTTTCATGGCTGCAAGTGAAAGAATAGTGAAAGAATTTTACTTGCCCGACGGACAAGTAGCCTGATAAAACGGCATTAACAAAAAATAACTAGGGAATAACCAAAATGCAAGAATGATTCTGCATTCATTAGTGTAAAGGTGCTGGTCATATAATTAGAATATCATGAAAAAGTTGATTTATTACACTAATTCCATTCAAAAAGTGAAACTTGTATATTATATTCATTCATTACACACAGACTGATATATTTCAAACGTTTATTTCTTTTAATTTTGATGATTATAACTGACAACTAAGGAAAATGCCAAATTCAGTATCTCAGAAAATTTTAATATTACTTAAGACCAATACAAAGAAAGGAATTTTAGAAATATTGGCCAAATGAAAAGTATGAACATGAAAAGTTTGAGCATGTACAGCACTCATTACTTAGTTGGGGCTCCTTTTGCCTGAATTACTGCAGCAATGCAGCGTGGCATGGAGGAGATCAGTCTGTGGCACTGCTCAGGTGTTATGAGCCCAGATTGCTCTGATAGTGACCTTCAGCTCTTCTGCATTGTTGGGTCTGGCATTTCGCATCTTCCTCTTCACAATACCCCATAGATTTTCCATGGGGTTAAGGTCAGGCGAGTTTGCTGGCCAATTAAGAACAGGGATACCATGGTCCTTAAACCAGGTACTGGTTGCTTTGGCACTGTTTGCAGGTGCCAAGTCCTGTTGGAAAATTAAATCTGCATCTCCATAAAGTTGGTCAGCAGCAGGAAGCATGAAGTGCTCTAAAACTTCCTGATATACGGCTGCGAAAACACAGTGGACCAACACTAGCAGATGACATGGCACCCCAAACCATCACTGACTGTGGAAACTTTACGCTGGACCTCAAGCAACGTGGATTGTGTGCCTCTCCTCACTTCCTTCAGACTCTGGGACCCTGATTTCCAAAGGAAATGCAAAATTTACTTTCATCAGAGAACATAACTTTGGACAACTCAGCAGCAGTCCTGTCCTTTTTGTCTTTAGCACAGGCGAGACGCTTCTGATGCTGTCTGTTGTTCAAGAGTGGCTTGACACAAGGAATGCGACAGCTGAAACCCATGTCTTGCATACGTCCGTGCGTAGTGGTTCTTGAAGCACTGACTCCAGCTGCAGTCCACTCTTTGTGAATCTCCCCCACATTTTTGAATGGGTTTTGTTTAACAATCCTCTCCAGGGTGCGGTTATCCCTATTGCTTGTACACTTTTTTCTACCACATCTTTTCCTTCCCTTCGCCTCTCTATTAATGTGCTTGGACACAGAGCTCTGTGAACAGCCAGCCTCTTTTACAATGACCTTTCGTGTCTTGCCCTCCTTGTGCAAGATGTCAATGGTCGTCTTTTGGACAACTGTCAAGTCAGCAGTCTTCCCCATGATTGTGTAGCCTACAGAACTAGACTGAGAGACCATTCAAAGGCCTTTGCAGGTGTTTTGAGTTAATTAGCTGATTAGCGTGTGGCACCAGGTGTCTTCAATATGGAACTTTTTCACAATATAAAAATTTTCTGAGATACTGAATTTTGGATTTTCCTTAGTTGTCAGTTATAATCATCAAAATTAAAAGAAATAAACATTTGAAATATATCAGTCTGTGAGTAATCAATGAATATAATATACAAGTTTCACTTTTTGAATGGAATTAGTGAAATAAATCAACTTTTTGATGTTAATTATTTAATTATATGACCAGCAACTGTAAGTCAGTACCTCCAGAAAAACGTGATTATGCCATCGCATGATTTAATGCATAATCAGCCAAAGTCCTCATATTTATGCGGGGGCCGCATTTTTTCAAATACGCCGCAATTTCGCCGCGTAAATTGCCTATTTCCGCGTGCAAAATATGCGGGGCAAGCATGATTTCATAATCCCCACATTTTCGTTGCAAAAAAAGTAATATATATTAGCAGAAAGTTAAAAAATGTTTGTTTACTTCACACAAGAGCCGCCATTTCCCCCTGTTGCCATGGGAACGTTTTGAAGTGACATAATTACCCGACGTGAACGTCATCGAAAAGCTGCAAGCCCCGTGGTGAAACCATAGATATCGGTGAAACCATGATGAAGCACGCAAATTCCCATTTGCCAACAAAAATAACAGCAAAAGACCGCGCAAAGCAGTTTCCCGGTGTGTTGACCGATTTCAAAACACAGCATCATGAAGCTTCGAAGCGTATTTCAGCAGTTTCACACGCGATCCGAATCATGAATCGACTCGCTGATTCATAGCGCTTCGAAGCTTCATGATGCTGTTATTTTTAAATCGGTCATCACTATATAATTCGTTATTTAGGTTTTATCACAAAAACTATTCTGGTCACTTCATAAAGTTATTGTAGAGCTGCTGTAGTGAGATGGACTTTGTAACGATGTCTTTAGTACCTTTTATGAGTCTTGAGAGTGCACAGTGCATTGAGCCAATGGAGGCCTTTCTGAGCCATCGGATTTACACTAAAATATCTTCATCTGTGTCTGAAGGTAAACGGAGGTCTGACGGGTGTCCAACGATATGAGGGGAAGTCATTAATGACAGAGTTTTCATTTTTGTGTGAACTAACCCTTTAAGAGATTGCACTTTGTGCATTGGAAGCACTCAAAGGTCTGTTTTGCAAAGCTACCTCTGTAAAACAGGAAGTTATTTATTAATTTTTTCAGAAGTTGTAGAATATTCTTTTTGTAAAGCTACAGAACTTGTTTGCCTCAATGTTTTGTAAATTTGAGCTGTGTGTTTATTAAGGTCTTCAATAAAACAAGATGAGAACTTAAATATTCCCAGCACTTTCTGTGATGTAGTGCTTTTTTCTCTCTCTCATCAAACCGCAGTTTTTGCAAGTACCCGCAATTTTATCGCATAAAATTGCATAAATATCCCGGATTTTCCATCGCATTTTTTAAGAAAACATGCCGCACAATCAAGGATTTTTTCCCGCAACAATCACAAAAAAAGCCGCATTTTTCTGGAAGGACTGATAAGAGCCGATCGATAGTGGTTAAAGGGTTAGTTCACCCAAAAATGAACACACTATTATTGTTGTTCAATTTGAGTGCCACGACGCATGCGCGAGAACTGAGATTCTTCTTCTACTACTACTTGACTGGCTGCTCACTCTTTCGGAGTAGGGTTAATCTCAGTTCTCGCGCATGCGTCGTGGCACTCCCGCGAACTCTCGTCAGAGACTCAAATTGAACAACAATACTAGTGTGATAAAGTCGTTATTTTTGTTGTTTTTCCGCTCAAAAAGTAAACGACGTTTGAACGAATCGACTCAATGACTCGCTCATTCAGACGTTCACCTGCCGCCACCTACTGGTGTTTTAGTTTCATGTTGAAACTTTCTTTCCAACTTTTCTTATTTGTATATTCAAAAAATATTTTAAATAATCTCATAACATTATTTAATGCAGTTGTAATTTTTCAATGCAAAATTATTTAATTTTATTGGTAACAGCCCTATAGTGTCTTATTCTAATTTAATTTATAGATTAAATTTTAGAAGATAAAATGAAAGCTGAAGCATAACCTATATTTAATACGATTAGGGGAAAAATGCCCTTTATAAAAGGTAAAAATATCACATGTAAATATGTCAAATCTGATTGAACACTGGTGAGAATATTGCTTCAGAATAAATTATATTTACAATTTAATTTACAAAATTTCCGGACAAGCAGATTTTTTACTCGGACAAGTGAATGACAGATTTACTTGTCTGAAGGACAAGCACGTGAACAAGCTTAATGTCAAGCCCTGCTTAAAGGATCTGCTGCTAACATCTGATACCACAAGATACCACAGATACCACAACACACCTTCAGGGGTCTAGTGGAGTCCATGCCTCGATGACAGCAAAATGGGGACCAACACAATATTAGGCCATAATTCAGCTTTAAGAATTAAACCAACCTGTGTGTTCCTCAGTTTCTTCATGTTCCAAAATCAATACTTCTTCAATCTTCACGTCTTCTCTCTCCTCTTTCTCTGTGTGTTCCTCAGTTTCTTCATGTTCCAAAATCAATACTTCTTCAATCTTCACGTCTTCTCTCTCCTCTTTCTCTGTGTGTTCCTCAGTTTCTTCATGTTCCAAAATCAATACTTCTTCAATCTTCACGTCTTCTCTCTCCTCTTTCTCTGTTTGTTCCTCAGTTTCTTCATGTTTCACTCTCAATGTTTCCTCAATCTTCACGTCTTCACTCTCCTCTTTAATAAACACCATCTTTATAATAGTGTGTCAAGTGGATCTCAGTCGCTTCTCCAGGAGTTTTTCTGTGTGTTTGTCCTGTTTAAGAATAATTAACAGAAAGAAAAATAAATCCAAAATCTCTCCTAGTTCAGTAGTTCAGTGCACTGGCAAGAGAGTGATAGTTTTTATTTTATCATTTTTTCAAATTTCAAAATTACAGAATTCAACAGCAGAATTTACAGAATTTCTTGACACATTTTGTAAGTATGAATTGAAACATAACGATTTAAATAAAAATAAACAAATAAGTTGAACTTAAAAGTAAAGGGCATCGCAATCGTGTTAAATTAATTTCACACTTTTTTGAAAATAAGCAAAATTTGGTTTTAAATTACTCCATTTAGTTTGATGAATATGACATTTTCCTAATAACAAAAACAAATCAATAATATATATGTTTAAAGTCATTCATTTGAATGAAGTAAAACAGATTTAAGAGGTTTCAGTTAATTTTAACACTTATAAATTGAGACATCTCATATCTAATGTGTTTCTCAGGATATATTCTGTCAATAATGTTAAATGACACTTCTTTGGTTTTATTTGTTACACAATCTCCACTAATCTTCCACTCAAATGAGGGAAACATATGAACCCAAACTAATTTAGATGGAGGAGAAGAGATAGAAACAAAAAGAGATCTAATCGATTGATTACTGCATTTATTATCAATTAAATCAAGTTGATCTAAAAATAAATGTTGAATGTTTGAACTGATTCACGATAAAGGGAGAAATGAGCTGCTCCTTCTGTTACTCATTAGTTTATGTTACTTTACTCACACAACACTGATAAATGTTAGATAAAGCAATGCAGTGTTACATTTAATAATATATCATGGATTCTGCTTCGCTCTGAACGCATAAAACACAAACCTCTCTTCAGCCGAATCACAACAGATGCAGGAGCGCGGCGCCGCCTTATGACGTCACACCGCAACACCAAAATAAAAGTCCTTTTCACTGCTGAGTCTACAATCAGTGAATAGACATTTACTTAGAAAAAATCTATTTAAAAGTTCAGAGTTGAATGTATTGGTGAAATGCATTTAATATCACAATTGTAAATTAATAATACAGTTTACATTGAGAGTTAATCCCAGCAACATTTACGTTGTGGACGTAGTGTTAATTTTGTCACCTATTTTTAATTTAGTCTTAGTCTTGTGCCAAATGTCCTTGTTAGTTTTAGTCAGATTTAGTCATTCACATATCTTTTTTGTTAGTCAAGTTTTAGTCGACTAAAAGCCTCTTCATTTTAGTCAAAGGAAAACTCAATATATTGTGTGGCAAAATGAGTTACATAAAAAATATATATATATAAAACCTGTATAATGTATGTGCCACAACACCATAGCTAACTGGTTGAGTTACAGTGTAGATGCCTAAAATCAGCATTATCTTATGAGACGATGGGCACACATATTGATTTTGATCTTGATTCAGTATGAATTCATATGTATATAGCCTACTCTACATATAAGGGAAAATAAGTTTGCCTTTTAGCACTACTTTAAACTTTGTGGGGGTTAAATTATATTTGCTTGCATTTTTTACTATTCACTATTATTAATATTTTAAAATTTCACAAATCAAATCAAATCAAATCAAATCACTTTATTTGTCACTCTACATATGCACAAGTGCAACAGTAGGTGAAATTCTTAGGTGCAGTTCCGAGCAACATAGCAGTCACGACATGACATGTACAACATTTAAAGCAGCATCAGATTACACATCTGATGCGCCCACAATTACTCACAGCACAGTAAACTCTACAATAAACAATAAATAATTTACACAATGTGAGTTTAGTTCTCACAGCTTTAAACAATATACACATACTTACAATATACATATACTTTAAACAATATACACTAAACATAGACTAAACAATATACATTACGCTATAATAGTAATAATAATATACAATGTATAGTATAAATATTATTCACAGATTGAAAAATTGAAATCCAAAGTGCAATAGATGCTGTATGATAAATAAATGTGTATATAATGTGTGTGTATCTACAGTGGGTTGTGCGGAGTGATATTCTGTCCAGTGTGTGTTATGATCCTGATGGATCAGGAGTTAAGTAGTCTGATTGCTTGTGGGAAGAAGCTGTTCTGGAGTCGGCTGGTGCGTGTTCTGATGCTGCGGTACCGTCTGCCTGATGCCAACAGTGAGAGCAGCCCATGGTTCGGGTGGCTAGAGTCTCTGAAGATCCTCTGAGCTCTCTTCACACACCGCCTGGCGTAAATGTCCTGGAGGGAGGGAAGCTCACCTCCGATGATGCAGCTGGCCGTGCGCACTACCCTTTGCAGGGCCTTGCGGCTGCGGGCGGTACTGTTGCCGTACCAGGTGGTGATGCAGCCAGTCAGCAGACTCTCTATGGTGCAGGTGTAGAAGCGTGTGAGGATGTGGCGGTTCATTCCAAACCTCCTCAGCCGTCGCAGGAAGAAAAGGCGCTGATGAGCCTTCTTCACAACGGCCTCAGTGTGGACGGACCATGAGAGTTCCTCTGTGATGTGGACACCGAGGAACTTGAAGCTGCTGACTCTCTCCACCTGTGCTCCATCGATGGTGATGGGGCGGTGTTCTCTCTCATTCCTCCTGAAGTCGACCACCAGCTCCTTGGTCTTGCTGACGTTGAGGGAGAGGTTGTGCTCCTGACACCACCGTGTCAGAGTGTGCACCTCCTCTCTGTAGGCCGTTTCATCATTGTCGGTGATAAGACCTACCACCGTCGTATCGTCAGCAAACTTGATGATGGTGTTGGAGCTGTGGGTTGCCACACAGTCATGTGTGTACAAAGAGTACAGGAGTGGGCTGAGAACGCAGCCCTGAGGGGCTCCAGTGTTGAGAGTCAGTGATGAGGAGATGTTACTGCCCATTCTGACCACCTGGCGTCTGTTTGACAGGAAGTCCAGGATCCAGCTGCATAACAGGCTGTTTAAGCCTAGAGCCCGGAGTTTCCCGTCAAGTATGGAGGGCACAATGGTGTTGAATGCTGAGCTGTAGTCCACAAACAGCATTCTCACATACGTGTTCCTCTTTTCCAGGTGGGAGAGAGCAGTGTGTATAGTGGATGAAATGGCATCATCAGTGGAACGGTTTGTGCGGTATGCAAACTGCAGTGGGTCCAGTGAGGGGGGGAGAACAGAGCAGATGTGGTTTCTGACTAGTCTTTCAAAGCATTTGCTGATGATGGGGGTCAGAGCAACAGGACGCCAGTCGTTTAAGCAGGTGGTTTTTGACTGCTTAGGTACAGGAACAATAGTGGACGTTTTAAAGCATGTGGGGACCACAGACAGGGAGAGGGACAGGTTAAAAATGTCCGTGAAGACTCCAGCCAGTTGGTGTGCGCACGCTCTGATCACACGGCCGGGAATGCCGTCTGGACCCGCAGCTTTACGGACGTTCACCCGCCGGAAGGATCGGGTTACATCCGCGACAGATACGGAGAGTGCACTAACCTCTGTATCCTCAGCCGCGAGCGCTCTCTCCGCGAGGGCGGTGTTAGTTCCCTCAAAGCGAGCATAGAAGGTGTTTAGCTCGTCCGGGAGAGAGGCAGCGGTGTTCACGGTGGAGTTTGTGTTCCCTTTATAGTCCGTGATGGTGTTAATTCCCCTCCACATGCTTCTGGAGTCGGTGGTGTTGAACTGTCCTTCAATCTTGTCCCTGTACTGCCGTTTTGCTGCTCTGATGGTTTTCCGGAGGGCATAACTTGCTTGTTTATGCTCCTCCGCGTTACCGGAGTTAAAAGTGAAGGTCCGCGCATTGAGTGCCGCGCGAACATCCCCATTTAGCCACGGCTTCTGGTTAGGGTACAGCCGAATTGTTTTGGTCGGAACAACGTCATCTACGCACTTCCTGATGAAACACGTTACGCTATCAGCGTAAACCTCGATGTCGTCATCAGAGGCCGACCGGAACATCTCCCAGTCCGCGTGATCAAAACAGTCCTGTAGCATAGAATCTGATTGGTCCGACCAGCACTGGATGGTTCTGAGGGCGGGTGCTTCCTGTTTGAGTCTTTGCCTATATGCGGGCAAAAGTAGGATGGAAGCGTGATCCGATTTGCCAAATGGTGGGCGCGGGAGTGTTTTGTAAGCAGTTATGATCAAATAAGTAAGCAGTATTGCATGATCTGCAATACTTTTTGAGCAACTAGACTAGATACATGTATATTGATTAAAGAGCCATAAAGGCACCTATAGTGGGTAATGGCATTACAAATAAAAAATAAAAAAATCCAGTCACGAAATGACTCTAATTTGCCTCTTTGCCTTGGAATTCTCTATTTTAACCTTAATTACTACACTAATTGTAATATAAATAATACAAATATTAGAAGAAACATGTTTTAAGTTGTCATTAATGGACAATAATTATTGCACAAATAGTATTTAGTACCAAAAGATCTCCTCAAAATATTCAATAAATATTTATTTATTATATTATTTATTTTACAAATAGTTAATGTGTATGGTCACATTTGACCACCAATGAGCATGAGTGTGACTAATTAGTAAGGAATACCTGAGCGTGAAATACAAGAAAACCATTAACATTAATGTAAACAATGTTGCTGGATCACCACTCTCCATATTAAAATGATACTGTAAATGTGGTTGACATAATAATCAATGCACACTATGCTGTATTGTTTACCAAAAATTGCTGCAAACACCTGTAAAGTGAAGATGTATCCGCGGCTTACGCCATTCAAATGTATTGACCATAGACCGTAATTGGCTTTATGCACAGCTGCACTACTTCCTGAACTTCAGCCAGCTCCTTTGTGTCCTGTCTGCCATTATTGGACAAACTGATTAATCCAGGTGTGTCTGATTATTGCTGTTGTGACTACAGAGGTCAGGCACACCTGGATTAATCAGTTTGTCCAATAATGGCAGACAGGAAAAAAAGGAGCTGGCTGAAGTTCAGGAAGTAGTGCAGCTGTGCATAAAGCCAATTGACACAGCGCTAGAAGTATTGAGTGCTCCCTGAACCACGTGACCTTGCGCGCCGCCGCGAGATGACAGGCTGGCAGCAACAGCTGTACGTATCTATGGCAACAGGAGTCTGAGAGCTGTACGTGAGCAACAGCTGTACATATCTATGGCAACAGGAGTCTGAGAGCTGTACGTGAGTAACAGCTGTACATATCTATGGCAACAGGAGCCTGAGAGCTGTACATGAGCAACATCTGTACATATCTATGGCAACAGGAGCCTGAGAGCTGTACATGAGCAACATCTGTACATATCTATGGCAACAGGAGTCTGAGAGCTGTACATGAGCAACAGCTGTACGTATCTATGGCAACAGGAGTCTGAGAGCTGTACATGAGCAACAGCTGTACATATCTATGGCAACAGGAGTCTGAGAGCTGTACATGAGCAACAGCTGTACATATCTATGGCAACAGGAGTCTGAGAGCTGTACGTGAGTAACAGCTGTACATATCTATGGCAACAGGAGTCTGAGAGCTGTACATGAGCAACATCTGTACATATCTATGGCAACAGGAGTCTGAGAGCTGTACGTGAGCAACAGCTGTACATATCTATGGCAACAGGAGTCTGAGAGCTGTACGTGAGCAACAGCTGTACATATCTATGGCAACAGGAGCCTGAGAGCTGTAGATGAGCAACAGCTGTACGTATCTATGGCAACAGGAGTCTGAGAGCTGTACATGAGCAACAGCTGTACATATCTATGGCAACAGGAGTCTGAGAGCTGTACATGAGCAACAGCTGTACATATCTATGGCAACAGGAGTCTGAGAGCTGTACGTGAGTAACAGCTGTACATATCTATGGCAACAGGAGTCTGAGAGCTGTACATGAGCAACATCTGTACATATCTATGGCAACAGGAGTCTGAGAGCTGTACGTGAGCAACAGCTGTACATATCTATGGCAACAGGAGTCTGAGAGCTGTACGTGAGCAACAGCTGTACATATCTATGGCAACAGGAGCCTGAGAGCTGTAGATGAGCAACAGCTGTACATATCTATGGCAACAGGAGCCTGAGAGCTGTACATGAGCAACAGCTGTACATATCTATGGCAACAGGAGTCTGAGAGCTGTACGTGAGCAACAGCTGTAAATATCTATGGCAACAGGAGTCTGAGAGCTGTACATGAGCAACAGCTGAACGTATCTATGGCAACAGGAGTCTGAGAGCTGTACATGAGCAACAGCTGTACATATTTATTGTCACAGTTCATCAATTCATGGTCTCTTTTCTCTGTGTTTGTGAGGTTGTGTGGAGGCGTGGTCACTGATTATGGTGCTCATCACCTCCACCTGCAGCACGTTATCACCAGGCTTTATTTGCAGCTCTCTCACCCACACTCACTGTCAGTTCGTTGCAGGCTTCCCTGGTGTTGTGTTCGTGGCTGTTGTTTCCTGTTCTCCGTGTGTCTTCTCCGTTCCGGTTCTTGGATTCTGCCTGGCCCATTTTCCCGCTGCGTCCCTGCTTCGCTGCCTGCACTTCCTCGCCTGGGTTTTGCCTGCCTGTTCTGCTGCACGCAGATTCTGCCTGACCTGTCGTCACTTCATCTTTTTTGACTATTGATCTACTTCTGTGCTTGAGTCTTACCGAAATAAATGAGCATTCTTTCACATCGCTATTGGATCCTTTGTCTCTGATTCACAGCTGTAACAGAACGAACTGACCATCATTATGGATCCAGCGAGGGTGACCGAACTCCAGGATTATCTCAACGCGAGTAATCAGCGAATGGATCGTCAGGATCAACAGGCGACCGCCACAGCCCAGGCAGTGCAGGCGGTGGCGGAGCAGGTGCCCGAGCTCTCCACACTCATCCAACAGCTAAGAGTTCCCACTGCGCCCCCACCCACACCACCGCCGATTCCCCAGCAATCCAGTAACATCAACCCGCACGAACCCCGGATCCCAGAACGCTATGCGGGTGAGCCCGATCTTTGTCGATCATTTCTAACGAGATGTTCTTTGTTTTTTCCGTTGCAACCCACCTCGTTTTCCACAGAAGCTTCCAGAGTGGCGTTGGTGATCAACCTACTAACGGGGCGTGCGGCACGCTGGGGAACGGCGGTCTGGGAGAATCAAGATCCGTGTTGTTCCTCGTTCCACTCACTCTCGGAGGAGATGAAACGGGTCTTTGACCGAGCGGCTACGGGACGCACGGCGGCCCGTAGGCTCGCCGAACTCCAGCAAGGTAATAGACCCGTTTCCGATTACATCATTGACTTCCGGACCCTGGCCGCAGAGTGTAGATGGAACGAGGAGGCGCAGTGGGACCGTTTCCTGCATGGGCTGGCTGACCTTGTTCAGCAGGCGGTGTACGCTGTGGACCTGCCCTCGGACCTCAACGGACTCATGGAACTGGCCCTTCGGGTTGACTCACGTCTTGAGTCATTGAGTCAACGCACACGCCTGAGAAGGACCCCGGATTTCCGTGAGTTCCCTGGCGCTAACACAGTCAGTCCCACCAACGCACCCGAGCCCATGCAGGTAGGCAGAGCTCGGCTTTCCCGGGAGGAGAGAGAGCGTCGTCGAGTGGAGGGACTCTGTCTTTACTGTGGCGCGGTGGGGCATTTCCTCAAACGGTTTCCAGTAAAAGATCAAGCCCGGCAGTAGAGAGGAGGCTACTGTCGGGTGGAGCTGCGTTGGGGAAATCCTCGTCCGCGACTCTCCTTCCGGGAAGACTGCAGTGGGCAGACGGATCACACGTGTGTCAAGCCCTTGTGGATTCCGGAGCGGAGGGTAACTTCATTGACTGTTCTCTGGCTCACCGACTCAAGATTCCCATCACTCCCCTTTCCAACACCATTGCTGTACATGCCCTTAATGGACAGACATTACCCACCATCACTCACACCACGGACAGGATTACTCTCACTATTTCTGGCAACCACTCAGAGACCATCACGTTCCTCCTCACTGACTCCCCTCACGCACCTGTTGTCCTCGGTCATCCCTGGCTTGAGAAGCACAACCCTAGGATTGACTGGGGACACAGCACGGTCACTGTCTGGAGTAATCAGTGCTATGCCTCTTGTCTTGTGTCTGCCCGTTCGTCTGTGTCTAGTTCTGTGTTTCAGGAGGAGACGGTGAATTTATCAAACGTGCCAGAGGAGTATCTCAACCTGAAGGAGGTTTTCAGTAAGTCCCGGCTGCTTCTCTTCCTCCTCATCGTCCCTATGACTGTGCCATAGATCTACTTCCAGGCAAATCTCCGCTTAAGGGCAAGTTATATTCACTTTCTACTCCTGAGAGGGAGGCCATGGAGAAATACATTTCTGATTCTCTAGCTTCTGAGTTCATCCGCCCTTCCTCTTCTCCAGCGGGGGCGGGGTTCTTTTTTGTGGGTAAGAAAGATGGTTCTCTGCGACCTTGCATTGATTACAGAGGGTTGAACAACATCACGGTAAAGAATACTTATCCTTTGCCGTTGATGTCTTCAGCTTTTGAGAGGTTACAGGGAGCATCCATATTCACGAAATTGGATTTACGTAATGCTTATCATTTGGTTCGCATAAGGGAGGGGGATGAATGGAAGACTGCATTTAATACCCCTAGGGGCCATTTTGAATACTTAGTCATGCCTTTCGGGCTGTCTAACTCCCCAGCAGTCTTCCAAGCACTAGTCAATGACGTGCTGGGAGATATGGTTGACCAGTTCATTTATGTCTACCTGGATGACATATTGATTTTTTCTTCTTCTCTCCAGGAACATGTCCAGCACGTCAGACTAGTGTTACAGAGGTTGCTAGAGAATGGGCTTTTTGTCAAGGCGGAGAAGTGCGCTTTTCATGCACAGTCTGTTCCATTTTTAGGTTATATCATCTCATCCGAGGGAATGCGCATGGACCCTGACAAGGTTAAAGCTGTGATAGATTGGCCAATCCCAGATTCCCGTAAGGCCCTACAGAGGTTTCTGGGATTTGCCAATTTTTATCTGCGTTTCATTCGCAATTTCAGCCAGCTAGCCGCGCCTCTGACCGCATTGACCTCCCCCGGAACTGCGTTCAGGTGGTCTGGTGCAGCCGAGGCCGCATTTACCAACCTCAAGAGCCGCTTTGTTTCGGCTCCCATTCTTGTTACACCTGATCCTTTACGTCAGTTCGTGGTGGAGGTGGACGCGTCAGAGGTGGGGGTAGGAGCAGTTCTCTCTCAGCGCTCTTCCTCGGATGACAAGATGCATCCTTGCGCGTTTTTTTCTCACCGTCTGTCACCAGCCGAACGCAATTATGACATTGGTAACAGAGAGCTATTGGCAGTAAAGCTTGCATTGGACGAATGGCGTCATTGGCTAGAGGGGTTGGGCGTACCTTTCATCGTGTGGACCGATCATAAGAATCTGGAGTACATCAGATCTGCCAAAAGACTCAACTCTAGGCAGGCTCGGTGGTCTCTTTTTTTCGGACGTTTTGATTTTTCTCTTTCGTACCGCCCGGGTTCTAAAAACATTAAACCCGATGCTTTGTCGCGTGTTTTTGACCGCTCCGAATGCCCGTCTACTCCCGAGTGCATTTTACCAGAGAGACTTAGTATCTCCACACTCACATGAGAGGTCGAATCGAAGGTTAGATCAGCCTTAGAAGGGGTAATGCCTCCACCCGGCGGATCACCGAGTCGATTATTTGTACCGGAGGGAGTTCGGTCTGACGTGGTACGATGGGGTCATTGTTCCAATGTCCAATTTCGTCTGACGAAATGAACACTAGTGGCACGTTGCATTTCTATGTAACAACAATGTGTTTCGGGGAATAATTAATTCAAATGGTGTAAATATTCATGAGTCTATGAATATGATTTGCTTGTTGTACAGGTCAATTTTAATTTATAACGGAACCTTTAATCATGTAAAAGTAACCCTTATCCAAATTGATTTCTTAATCAATTGTCAATTTTGCAAACCTTAAGAAACATTAATCTGTTTGATCAGGACAAATAATATTTCCTATGTTTGCACAATTTGTATTACTGAAATAGTAACAAGAAAACCAAGCTTAGTTGGTAGCTAAGATCTTACATCTCATTGACTTCGAGCTTGTGAGCAAAACAATACAGATTCAGTTCAGATGAAAGTATACAAGCTACGATTCACACGGGGTAAATATGCATATACATGTAGGAGAAAACAAAACCATATGGTACCAACAACGAAAAATCAATCTTAACGAAATGATATAAAGGGGAAGAGAATGATGGAAAGATAGAGTTAACAAGAGAGAGCGAGAGAGAGAGAGAGAGAGAGAGAGAGAGAGAGAGAGAGAGACAGTCCTTTCACAAGAGACCTCAAGAAATGAACACTCCAAGAATAATTCAGACAACCTTTACACGCAGTTTGATTGTGAAATAGAAATACTTGCATTAATATGGCCTTTCGTGTGTAAGTGTCTGTGCTCGAGTCGTCAGGGTAGTTCGGTACGGCTCTTTGGATTCAGGAGGATTTCTCTGAAGCTTTTGGAAGGCTGCCGGTCTTCTCCGTGGCGGGGATGCCCAGGGCCTCTCTCAATGGCAAGAATGCAAAGAGTTAACGTTCAGTCCCCGTTCTTATGGATACAATGGCCAACGCCCTTATCCTGGAGTGATCCAATCGCGCACGAGAGACCAAAGGCGCAAGTTTTTCATTGTCCTTTGTTCGTGGACACCCCCCTCCTCTTGGCTAATCAAAAGGGGTGACCGTTTTAAAAACTCTTTCTTAGCTGTCTCGGCTGAAAAGCTGGTATTTTTGTAATAATGCATCTTGTGGTAATTTGTGAACGAGATTCGGTACAGTCAGGTTTCTGCGATCGAGAAGGTACCAAACACTATCGTTCTGTGATTTGAGAATACAGAGATACAGGCATTTTTACAGTTAGTGACATACCAACTTAATTTTACATACAGTAAACATCCTAGCTATTTTAATACATCGTATAAAGACATCAAATCAACACAATATATATATTTAAACATTATGGAGGCTGTTTTTGGTCCATATGTTTCCTATAAGGCAGACGTGTGCGATGCGTCACGCACACAGTCCTGTGTCTATTGTATTGTTTGCCTGTTGCACACAGGGTATGTGTGTTCGTTTGACAAGTCACAAGACTGCCCGGAGGCTGTGAAGTCAAACTATTCAACTCTTGAGCTGTTCATTAACTCTAGATAGCCAGTCACATAAAGAACCTCTGTTTGGTATGATCTGATCAGCAGAGTCAGGGATATTGATGATTGGTTCAAGATTGGACATCCTGCCAGATGCCAATACTGCTACATCTACTATGGCAATGTCGATGTGCTGAACTTTTATGCTAGCTATAGATATTCCCCATTTAGCTTGTTTTGTGGTTCATTTTTAATGTCAGACATTAAACTTTTTATATTGGCCTATTGTTTATCCTTATTATTATTTAGGCCGAGCAGTAAATTAATTAATTATAATCAACACCTGCAACACACTTTTGAAGAGTAAAAATGACATACAAGGTTAACTAATTCAACTTTATTAAAAATGCATTTGGTAATCGAACTGTCTTACAAAAGACATACATTATGTAAAAATAAATTAATTAAATAAAAAAAATAAAAAAGTGTAGTTTAAGTATAAAAAATCAAAGATAAAAAGCAAAGATAGATCAGAACATTTAATGAACAAACACGAGTTCTGTAGATCGTAAAATCATAGTCATAAGCCGGGCGATCAGGTCGGTAACCGGAGTCAGTCCAGGAAACATTAACAAATCCAGAGGAGAAATGCAAGTCCAGAAATCAGTAGGCCGGCATGAGTCCGGAACCAGGAAGACAATCCGGGACCAGAGAGGGTGGCACTGCAGGCACATGTAAACTGGACAGAGAACAAAGCAAATCGGAGCTTCACATGACAGGAATAGACAGGGAGTGAGTTAGCGTGAGCAGACATGAGAAACTAAAACTAAATAGCAGACAAATCAAAGGAAATAATAAACAGGCGCACAGCGAACGAGTGGAAATCATCTGAGCATAATTGATAAAGAGACACAAAAGCAAACATTTGAGGCCAGATCAAACCCTGTTCCTGACAGATACATCACATTGGTGAACCGCTAGTATCCCTTCTCAGTGCAGTTTAAGCTTGAGACATTTATAGTTCTTTTAAGCGTCTATCAAGCCTCAAGTAAATTATTTGTACACTTGATTTTTACTTAAAATAATGTTTTCTATTTTCACCAAGTGTACACTCCACCTAACAATGCCTGGTTGGGCAAAACAAAATAAAAAAATACACAAAACATCTTCAATGGTGCAGTCAGTCAGTAAAGCAGGATCAGGATCTGGTTTTTGACGCGATTGACCAGGGTTTGAATCCGCCTTTTGCAGAGCTCGCTCTTCTCCCATTTCTCATCACATATCACATCAGAAAGGCATTCACTTTCAATAAAAATTAAGAAAATGTTCTAAAGGTGGAAATAAAGTGCCTAAAATGTTTAATACAAATAAAAGCATGTATTGGGTAGGGTAAGGGGTAGGTGTAGGAAGGGCTTCTACAGCTATTCTACAGGGCTAAACAGCATCTACAGCTATTTGCACTTAGTGTAAATATCATCTATTAGCATAATCGCATTGCTGCCTTATTTTTATTTTAGGTCTTTAAAAGGTTAGTTCACCCAAAAATAATGAAGATATTTTTGTTGAAATCCGAAGACGTCATTGCTGGCTATGCAGGCCTCACTGAATTTCCTCTCTCAAGATCCATTAATGTACTAAAAACATATTTAAATCAGTCCATGTGAGTACAGCGGTTCAATATTAATATTATAAAGCCACAAGAATATTTTTGGTGTGCTAAAAAAACCCCAAAATAACGACTTATATAGTGATAACCGATTTCAAAACAATGCTTCATGAAGCTTCGGAGCGTATCGAATGACTATCTATTTAGTGGTTCGGAGCGCCAAAGTCACGTGATTTCAGCAGTTTGGCGGTTTGACACGGAATCCGAATCATAATTCAATACACTTGATTCATAACGCTCCAAAGCTTCATGAAGCAGTGTTGTGAAATCGGCCATCACTAATCCTAGATAGCAGACCAACACTGAATCATTGTTGAATCAATGTTAATGCATCAACTAAAATATAATTGAATCAATGTTGAAATTTAACATTGATTTTTCATCAGGTTTGCACCCTGAAATTATGTTATTTAAATGATGAAAAATAGATGAAGATGGGCTTAAAATCAATATTTTTTCAACTACAATTAAATCACTTATTTAACACTGAATCAACATTGAATCAATGTTAATGCATTAATCAAATTATCATTGAAACAATGTTGATATTTAACATTGATTTTTCATCAGGTTTGCACCTTGAAATAATGTTATTTCAACAATGAAAAATAGATCAAGATGGCCATAAAATCTATATTTTTTCAACTTAAATTAGATCACTTATTTAACACTGAATCAACACAGAAACACTATAAAATCAATCTTGCTTTATGAACAGCAGGATTCTATGGCAGTTAATTTTCATGTATGGCTGCAATTGATGATTTTGTATCAAAAAGTCACTCAAAGTAAACAACATCCTTCAGTTTACACGCAAATGTATTTATTTCTGCCCCCACAGTTTCAACAGGAAATCTCACATTGACTTAAAACAATTACATCAAAATTTATAACGCAAGTGAAAAACATGTCAACCTGCATCTACAAAATGGAAGTAAGTACAAATGGAAACTCGCCAATAAAGACAGAAATGAGACAGTAGTACTGAAAGAAAAAAGGTAGAAGAATGAAATACTCTAAACTCAGGGGTTTCCACCACGAGCAATGCCCCCAAAGCCTTTCATGGGTGTAACGGAGCCATTTTTACACCGTCCCTGCAAAGATGTTAGTAAATATTTGGAAATGTGACTAATTATACATCACAAATGTACTACAAAATGAAGTGAAACTTGAAATGTGATAAAAATATTTACATTCCAGTTAAAACACGCTGAATTTAAATTTGACTTTCCCCTTTAAAGCACTGAAGAGGAATGAATGGAAAAGCAAGGTAAAAATATCTTCAAATATCTATCTTGTTTTATCTAATATTAATACTGTATTTAATAGTAAATAAACAAATAAAGTGTGGAAGTGAAACAAGTACATTAATAATCAAGTAGCTAAATTAATAAAAGAGGAGCTGAACAGCGGTTTGGAAGAGATTATCCATTTTACAACACAAACTGGAGGCGCAGCAGTTTTCTAAATTTCTGCATTTTGATATAACATTAGCTGCCTACAGAACTTAAAGATCTCACTCTTCTTTCGTTTTCTTTCTTGCTGCATTAAAGATTAAATTGGAATTCTGTAATCGTGGTCGCCCTCGTGAGCCAATCGCACAGCTGAAGCAGAGCTACGAACTGATTGTCCTATTTCCCCTCACATGCCAACAGGGCAATCAGCTCATAGCTCTGCTTCAGCTGTGCGATAACCAGGGGCGACCAGAATTACTGACATGCCAGAAATTCATCCGACCGTCTCTCGTTTCTTCCTGTACACGGGACAAATATGGGATGACTTTACTATCAAACTGATTAATAAATAAACGCACAATTATCCTTGAACTTGATACATTTTGTAGATATTTTCACTGTCCACAAACAAATGCCTTTCAACTTGTGTGTGCCAAATACAGAATTACATGAATGTGCAGCATTTTGTACAAATAGACATAATTGTGAATGCAAAACTTCGATTTTGTATTAATGTTGGTCAGAATCTGTGCGTGCAATGAGTAAGATGTGCATTTGTGGATCTGGTGCCACGCATGCATTCATTGACTCGTTTGTGAGTCGATCCTATTGTCTCAAAATCCAAATGAATCAAATAGGATCAACTCACAAACGAGGCAATGAATGCAATATATGTGCGGCACCGGATCCACAAAAGCACATCTTACTTATTGCACGCACCGATGCATCATTTTGACTTTAAAATCATGCGAACACCTCACAACAAACGACGCATGACAAAGATGAAAATCGGCCCGACTCAAATAAGAGTTGCACGAGTCAGAATTCGGCTCGAAATCGGACGAAAATCCCACTGTGTATGCCCAGCTTAAAGCTACACTGTGTAACTTTTTTTGTTTATTCTTAGCTAAAAACACTTAATTCTTTCAAAAATAGATGTGCTCATTAATGTATATTTACTTCTTTCAAGTAATAAAGTATTCTCGTAAGTTTATAATATGCCATTGAAAATACATACGGGTAAGGGATTCGAATGGGGGTCGCCATGTTGCCCCTCCATCTTGAAAGTACATTAGCCAAAGAGGTACATACCCGTAAATTCAAGCTTCGTCTTTCGCATTTTAACACTCTGTAGCGAGTAGGAAAATAGTGTGGCCCCTTTAAGAGCGTTCGCCCCGGTTGGAGCGCCTGCGTTCTGTGTGTGTGTGTGTCTGCACTGCGCCTCGAGCTCCCATGTGTGTGGATTATTTTCTGTCTTCTGTTGCTAACATTCATTTATTTTTGTTTTGTTGGGTAATGCTGTGGACGGAAGTGGAGTTTGTGCCGGGCTCTTGTGGGGGGTTCCGCGGGGAATAAAGTGCGGGCTGTTTGATGTCAATTGCCTCCGTGTTTGCATCGACTCCAGTTGCGTTGAGTGAGCTATCCGTATTTTTCACCCGGACACACGCGTTACAACTCGATGGCGAATGTGAAAAGGGGGATTGCTGGATCGAACTGGAAGCCATGTTAATCTTGGACTAAATCGGCCACCGTAGGAGTTAAAACGAAATCGGAATTGGGAGGAAAAGAAAATAATATTTATTGGATGGTCATATACCCTTTCACCGCTAGATGGGGGAAAATATCACACAGTGTAGCTTTAAGAAATTAGGGCCCAGTTTCACAGACAGGTCTTAGACTAAGCCAGGATTAGGCCTTAGTTCAATTAGGACATTTAATCAGCTTTTTTAAACATGCCTTTGAAAAACATACTACTGGTGTGCATCTTGAGACAAAACAATGCCACTGACATATTTTAAGATATGTCAGTGCAAGTTACTTTCAATTAAAACAGCTCAAACACGCATTTTAGTCTGGGACTAGGCATAAGCCTTGTCTGTGAAACCAGGGCAAAGATTACTAAAAAAATATGATAGGGTTTGGTGACAAACAAACTGAAATTCAATGTATGAAAGAATATCCTGGACGCTGTTTGTGTACGGAGGGCATTCACGTGGCTTTATTAACGTCGCAGTTCACTCTGACTCGCCCAGGAGAAGCACACAAGTTGTAAGAAAGAAAGATAAATAAAAACATGTAATGAAAATTGAGATGAATTGTATTAATCTTTTTGTACTTACCTATAAAAAACTGTTGCTGTCCTGTCTCTGTCTTTTTCGTGCTTGAAGTCTGTTAAGCTGCTTTGATCTGAAGGTGCATTACCGCCACCGACTGGATTGGAGTGTGGCGCATTCGATCAGTAGGGGAAAATATTCTAAATTCTTTATTAACCCTGTATTCTTTAGATAAATAATTAAATGTATGTAAATTATACAAGATTTTTAAAATAATAATAGCCTACATATAAATATATAAACTTTAAACTATATATACATATAAATTTAAAACAGGCTATGAATTATATTATTTATATTATTAAGGACTCTGTGACAGTCATTATATATCTCTCTGCATGTGCTGTAGCTAGCAGATAACACTAGAGGATTGAAGATGTT
This sequence comes from Romanogobio albipinnatus, assembly GCA_023566225.1. Classification (NCBI taxonomy): domain Eukaryota; kingdom Metazoa; phylum Chordata; class Actinopteri; order Cypriniformes; family Gobionidae; genus Romanogobio; species Romanogobio albipinnatus. The sequence continues at coordinate 63,605,385 of CM042240.1, read as the reverse complement.
TTCCATGATGGAGGAGATTTTAAAACAATAATTAAAATATTAATATTAACAATATGCCTAATAACAATCAACTGGTTTGTCCCAATGAGTTCAATTTATGGTAGGAGTTCTTTGTTAATCCACACACTCGGTGGAGATTCATCCCTTGAGGATAAGGAATGTGCTCACATATCACAGAAATGTATCCAATTGTTTTGGATTTGCTTTAACATGTTGAATGATGGGACAGATAGATTGCGTAAGCCTCACCAGTGGAGAATTAAGCTTTGGAATTATCAACATTGATCCAATATTATTTAGCATTGAATTTTCAACATTGGTCCACTATTTGTTTAGCATCGAATTTTCAACATTGATTCAATATTACCTAGCATTGACATTTCAACCACAACCAAATTGATGATTCTGATGGAATTTCAACATCGACTCAATGTCACAATGCTATCTGGGAAGGTTTTTTTCTCCATTCGTCACTGATGGAGTTTTGGTTCCTTGCCACCATCGCCCCTGTTGCCTTTGGCTTTTGGCTTGCTCAGATGAGGACACTAAATATTTAACTATATTTGTACTGTTCTCTCTATATGTTTGTTTCCTTGCGTGAATATAAATAAACAGCAAACCAAACTCTGTTGAAGAGCCAGGATAAGAGGATATGTCTTTCTCCTTTAATAATCTCAACAATAGTGCAGTTTACATGGGCAGAAACACCGGCCATTGAACCGAGTAAAACTGTAAATGAAATAAAACGTATTAACAATCAAAATGGCATCATACTTATCAACAATATAACAAGTAAATGTATAGAGAAAGATCGGTGACTCATTAGAAGCATTCAGCACACTAGCGCCAATCCGCAATAAACATAAACATCTTTGATTATCACATTTTAACTCTTACAATATATTACAGACAGATAGATTATTTAGATAAACTTAAAGCCAATGATTTGGACAGGGTTTAAAAGGAGGACTGCTAGTCGCTCATGGAAACACATCAAAATAAAAGTCCTCGCATAGAAACCTATACAATAGTGGCAGGCAAAAACAAAACTTATACAGAATATAAAACACTAACCAACAAAACATAAAAACTAAATATTTATGAATCCAAATGTCCATTACAAATTATTTGTTTTATTCAAAGATCAACAGCCTGTCATTAGTCTGTAGTATGCCACAAAAAAACAACATTAAAATCCTGAACTCAAATGTCATTGTGAAAAGAAAAAAAAAACAATGACTGTTGTAAGTAACAGTGCGTAAATCAGACCTTTCTGTATAGCCTAACGCTAATAAGCTTAAACAAAAATAACAAAATAATTGTGTAGTGAAGTATTTTTGTACACAGTGCTGCGAACAATCAATCACTTCTTTACGCGTGCATCACTGTCCTCCTCGCGGCTGCAGCAACTTGCGCTCTCTTCATCAAGGCTTAAAACAAAAAGGGGACAAAAAGGTCGTATTGTCTTTACTTTCATCGCTTAAGGCTGTGGCAATCCATGGATACTTCCCCACCCACTCCGCCTGGTACCTGCAGAGGCGTTTTTGCTTTTTAGCAGCGTGTTGGGGTTCCGGTAAGCTACACCAGCCACGCCAACAGAATTAATGAAAATTAGCTTATCAATGCATATCTAAATTCACGCCTAGCCAGTATTTTTTTTTTACTTAGAAAATAGATGCTGCAGCCGACGGGGGCTGGTTGCAGGACGACTCAACCTCCGCAGACAGTTTTTAATGTTTATCAGACAATAACTACTCAAGATTTTGCTTTAGTATAATTTTCGGGACAATTAGGGCCAGATTCGGGACAACAGTTTAGATTTCGGGACTGTCCCGAATTTTTTGGGACGTCTGGTCACCCTAGTGCTGATTAATCGGCAAAAGCGATGACTCTAGCCTCTAGTGATTTAATTGGGAATCCAGACCTCTAGGGTGATTTAGTACCCTAATAATCTGCACATTACAGTCTCTCAAACATGCGGCGTTTCCTGTCTGTCAAACTCATTCCTCACTGATAACTTGAAAACAGTTCAAGTACTCATACATGACTCATGTGGTACTCCAGCACTGTTTTATACCTAAAACTTTTCCCACAGTGACCACATGTGAACGGCTTCTCTCCAGTGTGAACTCTCATGTGCCGGTTAAGGCTTTCTTTTTGGTTAAAACTCTTTTCACATTGTTGGCAGGTGAATGGCTTCTCTCCAGTGTGGATTCTCATGTGTTTATTAAGGGTTTCTTTTAGGTTGAAACTTCTTCCACACTGAGGGCAGGTGTAAGGCTTCTCTCCAGTGTGAATTTGCATGTGCCTGTCAAGGCTTCCTTTGTCAACAAAACTCTTTCCACACTGTTGGCAGGTACAAGGCTTCTCTCCAGTGTGAAGTCTCATGTGCTTTTTAAGGCTTCCTTTTAGAGCGAATCTGTTTCCACACTGTTGGCAGATGAAAGGTCTCTCTCCAGTGTGAATTATCATGTGGACGTTAAGGTTTCCTTTACTACTGAAACTGTTTCCACACTGAGGGCATGTGTAAGGCTTCTCTCCAGTGTGAACTCTCATGTGTCTTTTAAGGCTTACTCCTGGAGCGAAACTCTTCCCACAGTGTTGGCAGGTACAAGGCTTCTCTCCATTGTGAACTCTCATGTGCCTGTTGAGGCTTCTTTTTTGAGTGAATTTGTTTCCACACTGTTGGCAGGTGAAATTACTTCTAGTTCCCTTCTTTTTAGCCCCTTTTCGTGACAAAGTCTTGTCAGCCTGTGAACAACTAAAAGGTTTTTCTCCAGTTATTAAATCATGATTCTTAAATTGATCTTTCTCTTCCATTTGATTCAGTACTTCACTCTCCTCTTTCAGCACCGTCAGGTCTAAGGCAAAAAGAAACAATTGCAAATAAACACCAGTTTAATGGCACGAAGTGACAGACAACAAACATTTAGACATGTAAAGTATCAAAACCAACATACAACTAGATCCTATTCACATTGGAACTTGAGAGACTCCGGAACTGTTTCACGGATTGAGAATAAAAGCAAAGGAACTCCTTCTTCCCACTCAGACCATGTCCCGATGCAGTATTTCCTAATCGTTGCTTTTAAAGGGTTAGTTCACCCAAAAATGAAAATTCTGTCATTAATTACTCACCCTCATGTCGTTCGACACCCGTAAGACATTCGTTCATCTTCGGAACACAAATGAAGATATTTTAGTTGAAAGCTGATGGCTGAGAAAGGTCTCCATAGGGATTCAGTACATTTACACTCACAAGACCCATAAAAGGGACTAAAAACGTCGTTACAAAGTCCATCTCACTACAGTGGCTCTACAATAATTTTACGAAGCGACGACAATAGTTTTTGAGCGAAAAAAAAATCTAAATAACGACTTTATTCCACAAGTTCTGTCTTCCTCTGCCGTGAACCCACGAAGCATGTGCGAGAATATGACGTAGGGCCGGCGTTCGGGAATCCATGAATTCCACACTTTAGGCCCATTTTGAGCTCTACGCCGAGACCTAAAGCACGATCAATGTAGAATTCAACAGCTTAGATACGGCGCGTCTTCCTCTGCTCGTTGTAAACAAATCTCCTCGCTTCTGGGTCACGTGTCCGAACGCCGGTTCTGCGTCATATTCTCGCGCATGCGTCGTGGTGCTTCGTGAGTTCACGGCAGAGGAAGACAGAACTTGTGGAATAAATTCGTTATTTTGATTTTTTTTTCGCTCAAAAACTATTGTCATCGCTTCATAACATTATTGTAGAGCCACTGTAGTGAGATGGACTTTGTAACGACGTTTTTAGTGCCTTTTATGGGTCTTGTGAGTGTGAATGTACTGAATCCCTATGGAGGCCTGTCTGAAGCCTTTCTCAGCATCAGCTTTCAACTAAAATATCTTTATTTGTGTTCCGAAGATGAACGAATGTCTTACGGGTGTCGAACGACATGAGGGTGAGGAATAAATGACAGAATTTTAATTTTTGGGTGAACTAACACTTTAAGGTCTGATGGAACCTTTCTAATGAACACTGTGACTCTCTGGGTGATAAGCACTGGATATGCGATGTGTAATATTGAGCGATTTAAAGACAATTTAGATTAGTCCCCTGATCAGTCTGGACAATTCTCAGTAGACCAAAAGTGGTAAAGAACTTATTTAAAGCTTTAACAACAGCTCGGGATGTAATTTTAGGGAGTGGAATTGCTTCCGGGTATCTGTGCACATAATCGTCAATAAAAACTGATTACCAAATAGTGGCATGGATTTACAATGATGCTGAAACAGAATGGGTTAACATGGAACAGTGCTCTGTCTGTAACAAATGCCCCGTTGTCAACACTAGCCTTTATGATACCCCAATCTAAGAAAAGTATGAAATATCTGCACTATTGCTGCTGTCTCCCTGCTCCTAGTACCTACCATATAAATATTTAAATATTTGTCTGCTAAATTACTAATGTAACTTTACACTAAATAATATTACTCTCCTTTATTTTGATGACGATAGTAATAGGGGCGCTACCACTAACATACGCTAGCAGTTCAATACTAATTTAACTTAGAAAAAGTACAGTATTTACTGTACACTTGAAGCCCTGAATAGGTCAGTAATTTTGCAACATTTCGCTGCTTCTTCTTGGAGTGCTTTTTTTCTTCTTTGCCCTTTCCCTCTCTGCTCCACCTGGCCACTTTCTCTCCATCATTGGGTGCTGCTCGCATTTCTGTTTAACCGTTTGGCTGAGGTATAAAGACGAATCGTAGCCTTGCCAGTCAGGCCAAGACTAACAGATTCATGATTTATTATTATTTATAATAATAATAATAATAATAATAATTTTATCGAATGCAGGTGGATGCTGCACATTGGTGGTGGTTGAGAAGATTGCCCCAACACCTGCTGAGTGAAAAACATTTCAGTGTGTGAGCACAAATTCATCCACTAACACCGCTGTCTGAGACAATGTTGTTACTTTTTGTTAATTTAAGTACATTATCATCGTCTCTGGAAGACACTTCTAATCTTCAAGTAAATCTCAAAAGCTCTCTAAGCAATGTAAAATTCTCCACTTTGTTAGAACTCATAAGCTTTGAGTATGGCTAGCTTAAAGGAACACGGCAACTTTTGGGGACTTTATCTTATTCACCGTATCCCTCAGAGATAGGCACATTTATATTACACAGTGCCTGAAAATAGGCTAACTTCCGTCAACATAACCAACGTGACAACCTGCTGGCACCATAGCCTTGCACAGAGAGAATGCTGGGGACTACTTTCAGGCGCTGCGTAATATCATTGCGCTGCTGCACCCATGATATGGCAGCAAAGTTCCTTAATTATTACACAGGAATAAGAGTATAGTTCCTAGCCATATCAGTCTAGAAAATAGCAACTTTTCATTTTCCGTTGGTCTTAGTCTTGTAACTATACACATCACAACATGTAAATAGGAAAATTTTGTTTTTTTGTTTTGTTTTTTTACTTATTGAGCAGTAGGCTAGCTGGAGCCATATACCTCCAGTCTTTGTGCTAAGTTAGGCTAGCGGTGGGTGCGTCAGACAGAGTTATGGCACGGAGATGAGAATGGTGTGTATGGACTTATCTAACTCTGGGGGATACGGTGAATAAGCTAAAGTCCAAAAAAAAGGGCGTGTTCCTTTAACCACACCGTACTTCTGTCTTCTAAAGACATGGGTTGAATAAACCTCTAAAGCTTTCCCAGCCAATTTTCATTTCAACAACAATGACCGTACATCTTTTGGCCAACTCAAAGAAGTTGCAATCTTTTCAGGTATCGGTTTACATTGTACATACAGTAACATTATAGCATACAAACATCCTGTTGTAAAAAAAGAAACTATTTAATGCAGATCAGTGATGTGTGAGATGCAAAATGTATGTACTATACTGAAAATCATTGTATTCAGGTGTTCCAATCACTGGAACTAGACATGTAGACGCTTCTACTAACATTTGTGAAAGAACGGGTCGCTCTCACTACTAAATATACCAAGCTCAACTGTTGGTGGCATTATAAAGTGGAAGCAACTGGGAACAACAGACACAAAGTCATAGGCCACTCAAAATCTCAGAGCAGGGTCAGCGCATGCTGAGGGTCACAGTGCGCAGAAATCGCCAACTTTCTGCAGAGCCAAGAGCTACAGACCTCCAAACTTCTGTGGCCTTCAGGTGAGCTCAAGAACAGTGTGTAGAGCTTCATGGAATGGGTTTCCATGGCCGAGCAGCTCATCCAAGCCTTTCATCACCAAGTGCAATGCAAAGCGTGGGATGCAGTGGGGTAAAGCGTGCCGCCACTGAACTCTAGAGCTGTGGAGATGTGTTCTTTGGAGTGACCAATCACGCTTCTCTGTCTGCCAATCCCATGGGCAAGTCTGGGTTTGGCGGTTGCTAGGGGAACCGTACTTGCCTGACTGCGATTTGCCAAGTGTAAAGTTTGGTGAAGGGGGGATTATGGGGTGGGTTTGTTTTTAGCCCCTTAGTTCCAGTGAAAGGAACTCTTAATGTCTCTTAACTCTTCTAGAAGAATGGTAAAAAATTCACAAACACTCTCCTAAACCTTGAGGAAATCCTTCCCAGAAGAATTTAAGCTGTTATAGCTACAAAGGATGGGCCAATTCCATATTAAACCCTACGTCTTTGTGACACTCATCTGCAATCATGCACCGGCCTTGCACCATTTATTCACGGCTCTCGCCCGTCCTGTTTGTCACAAATGTGAGACGGTGGTCCAGTGGGTTAAACCATGGAACTGATACGCAGAAGGTTGCTGGTTCAATCCCAACAGTCACCACCAGTGTGTCCTTGAGCAAAGCACTTTACTCCATGTTGCTCCAGGGGGATTGTCCCTGTAATAAGGGCACTGTAAGTCGCTTTGGATAAAAGCGTCTGCCAAATGCATAAATGTAATGTAATAATGAACTGACTGCGATGTCAAGTTTGCAATGCTGGAGTGTGACGTGTGAGGTGCCCGCACAAACGAGCAGAGGAAACATAAAATACTCTTTCATTTTGGTCATACAGATATAATAAGAGTAGGACATCGTTCAAAATCATTCAAAAGTGTTTACTTACATTGTAATATTGTAAAATAAAGAAAACAAGATGTGCTTTCTGTCGTCTGGTTTCCTTTCCATGAACATGTTTGAGGAGCCGCGCCTCACGATAATGAACCAAACTCAGCAGCAGTCACACAGTTTTTTCTTTCTTTTTGTTAATCTGTAAATTATTTAAGTCAGATATATTTCACGTATTTATTCCTTTTATATAGACCTAAACGACTGGGTCAGAGCATCTCCAAAACTGCAGCTCTTGTGGGGTGTTCCTGGTCTGCAGTGGTCAGTCTCTATCCAAGGAAGGAACAGTGGAGAACCGGCAACAGGGTCATGGGCCAAGGCTAAGGCTCATTGATGCTCGTGAGGAGCGAAGGCTGGCCCGTGTGGTCCGATCAAACAGACAAGCTACTGGAGCTCAGATTGCTCAAGAAGATAATGCACTGTGTATTCTGACACCTTTCTATCAGAATCCGCATCTCAGTTTGTTGTGTATGGGGCGGCATAGCCGCTGACCAGTCAGGGTGCCCATGCTGACCCCTGTCCAGCGCCCAAAGCACCAACAGTGGTATGTGAGCATCAGAACTGGACCACGGAGCAATAGAAGAAGGTGGCCTGGTCTGATGAATCACGTTTTCTTTTACATCACGTGGATGGCCGGGTGTGTGTGTGTGCGGCTTACCTGGGAACACATGGCACCAGGTGCACAATGGGAAGAAGGCAAGCCGGCGGAGTCAGTGTGACACTTTGGGCAACTTGAAACCAACCTGTTTGTTCCTCAGTTTCTTCATCTTTCACTCTGAATGTTTCTTCAATCTTCATGTCTTCACTCTCCTCTTTCTCTGTTTGTTCCTCAGTTTCTTCATGTTTCACTCTCAATGTTTCTTCAATCTTCACGTCTTCACTCTCCTCTTTCTCTGTTTGTTCCTCAGTTTCTTCATCTTTCACTCTGAATGATTCCTCAATCTTCATGTCTTCACTCTCCACTTTAATAAACACCATCTTTATAATAGTGTGTCAAGTGGATCTCAGTCACTTCACCAGGAGTTTTTCGTGTGTTTGTCCTGTTTAAGATGAGAATAATTAACAGAAAGAAAAATAAATCAACACTAAATCTCTCTTAGTTCAGTAGTTCAGTGCACTGGCAAGAGAGTGATAGCTTTTTTTAATAGAATTCAACAGCAAGTTTCTGTAAAGTATAACAATTGAAATAAAAATAATTCAAAAAGTGAACTTAAATTTAAAGGGCATCACAAACATGTTAAATTCATTTCACACTTTTTTGAAAATGAGAAAAATTGGGTTTTAAATTACTCCATTTAGTTTGATGAATTTAATATTTTCCTAATAACAAAAAACAAATCAATAGTATATATTTTTCTTTTGGAAAAGTCATTTTCATTTGCATGAAGTAAAACAGATTTAAGACTAGATTGCAGTTAATTTGATCACTTATAAATTGAGACATCTCATATCTAATGTGTGTTTTTCAGGATATATTCTGTGAACAATGTTAAATGACACTTCTTTGGTTTTATTTGTTACCCACTAGGAATTCCCCCAAAATCCTCCCACTCAAATGAGAGAAACGTATGAACCCAAACTAATGTAGATGGAGGAGAAGAGATTTAAACAAAAAGAGATCTAATCGATTAGTCACTGCATTTATCATTAATTAAATCAAGTTAATCTAAAAACAAATGTCTGTTGAACTCAATGGTATAAAAAAATTCTTAGATGCAGTTTTGATATTAACAAAATAACTCTTTAATTTAATTTTCACTTGCAAATCCTTTTGACGTGGTGTTTGGTTTTTAAACATAAAAACCAAATAATACAATATATTCTCTCACACCTTTTTTATTTAGAATAAGAAGTACATCGCACACACAAACAAAACAAACAATTTAGACATGCACGCAAGTCTAATATATTATTATTTGGTCAGTTGTTGAATTATGATGATCTTTTGAGATTTACTGAACTATGTCTTAAATTTAAGTTTCACATTTCTGTAAAATAATATTGTTTTGTCATGAATTATATTTCTGCCAAAAGTATATAAATATTAATCAGTCAAGAGTGATCCCACCCAGCACCAGACGTCTTTTGGACGTTGTTTTTTGGGCTAAATCAAGTCGGCCCGTCATAGCCTTCATTTAGCCCAAAAAAAGAAGTTGAAAACTGGGCTCTGTTTGGTCCGTCAGATTTGGTCCAAATTTAGCCCAAAAAAAGACGTTGAAAACCGGGCTCTGTTTAGTCCGTCAGATTTGGTCCAAATTCAGCCCAAAAAAAGACGTTGAAAACTGGGCTCTGTTTGGTCCGTCAGATTTGGTCCAAATTTAGCCCAAAAAAGACGTTGAAAACTGGGCTCTGTTTGGTCCGTCAGATTTGGTCCAAATTTAGCCCAAAAAAAGACGTTGAAAACTGGGCTCTGTTTGGTCCGTCAGATTTGGTCCAAATTTAGCCCAAGACGCGCGTCTGTTTCGGACCATAGTCCATTATAGGCTAGCCATAAACATAATTAGTCCGTCTATTAAAGCAAGTGAAGAAATAGATTGTTGTAGAAATGGTTTCAAGTTACGTGCGTGTCATCGCACAACCTGCAGATAAATGATTTGTGTATAAGCAGTACGTTCGCAAACCATATATAAACATCACCTACTGTATGATCTGGCATGGCAGAAATCCAGCAAAAATCGCCCCTAGTGGGCCATATTTCGTTGAAAACGCTTGTGCTGTGTATTAGTACATCTATTTCTGAACATTTAACAATCACTACATTCAGTAATATGCCATTCATAAAATATCACAGTATTTTAAACACCATTAGACCATAATAAACCGGAGCACTTATATAGCCTATTAATAAATTCATTTTAATTGCACCCATATGTAATATATTCACATTTAGCTATGTGAAGTGCACTGTTATATTCGAATGCTTTAAAAAAATATATGTAAAAAAATACATCGAACATAAGCTTCATGTTACATCTGTAATTGTACAAATACAGTATGAGAAAAATAAATGAATGCCTTGTATAGCCTATTATAACCTACATCTGACTTCAGAATAGTTTTACATTCTTAATGCTTTATTCTCATTCAATTTACAGTTTGATGTAGGCTAGGTTCACAGGCCTGCTATCCACTTAATGTATCAAGTTTCAGGACATTTGATCTGCTTATCAAATAATTCATTCCATCAATTTGACGTTTATGTAAATCCTACGTGACTTATACGTGTTCCCTTTCGAACGGTCAGTCGTACTGCATCGAAGACGCATTATGGGATAGGTTCTCCTATTCTCGAATACTGAAGCATTTATAAAATCACGCAGTGCTACTGTCCAGGCAAAACGGGGTCGAGACTTCTCGCGCGCTATTGGCTGGCCAGTGGTAACTGCATGAACCAATGGCAGAACAGCGTATCTGAGCGAACCTATGGGCGCTAAGCCCGAGACGCTGAACACAGAAGCCCGCGAACTGAGCGTAAAAGCCCGCGGGCGCCCTTAAAATACGCTGTAATGCCCCAAAACGTCAGATTTTTCTCCTTCAGCGAAGTTTTCTATCCTCGCTGATACCTTTTCTGAAAGCTTACCATGAAAGACGAGCCGTCAGCGGAATCGAGCCAGCCAGCCCGGACCCCTGTGAGAGTCGGTCTGTCTTCAGCGCTCTCTTCCAGCATCCGCGAGCTGTCGCTCCTTCTCCCCTGCGCTCGCCGGTGATAAACACTTCGGTGTATCCTTGAGTACAATTAAGAATACACATGTCACAATTTTGTATTAGGTGCAGCACAACTCTGCATCAGGAGGATGCCCATGACCAGTGTATTACCTGTCTGGGCAAGGCCCACGCTGACACTGCTCTCTCTGGGTCCGGCTGCTCTCACTGCGAGAGCATGCCCATCTCCTCCCTCCGTTCGCAGATCGCGTTCTTCTCAGAGCGCGACCCCGCCCCTCGCGCTCTCCCGCTCCCTTTCCCGTCCGAACCCCGGCGGAAAAAGCGGCGGAGCCAGAGGGCTGACTATACTGAGGCGGGCGAGCTCACGTCGGCCCAGTGCCCGCGTGCCTCGTCCTCGCCTCAGAGAGACGTTTCCCCAGTAACGTTCTCTCGTTCAGACCTGCTTCCTCCGCTCGACGCCGAGGACCTGGTCTCATTCGGCGGCAATGATGAGGACGATCCACACGACGGCTCCGTGTCCCTCGTCGCCTCCGATGCCGAGGAATGGTCGGGCTCCGTTGGCGACCCCACCCCCTCGACATCTCAGCAGCGGAATGACGCGGCTAAGGCTGGTGCGGACACCGAGCTCATCCGTGTCCTCTATAAGGCCGTTGGCGAGCTGGGCCTGGACTGGGCAGCCCCTGAAGAGCCCACACCTAGCCGCCTCGATGAATGGTACCTCCCGGGGCGCCAGCAGGCCCCTCGGCAGAGAGCGGCACCCCTTTTTCCCTGAGGTGCACCAGGAGCTGGCGAAGTCATGGCACGCTCCCTACTCCGCTCGCCTCCGCCCATCCACCTCGCACACGCTCTCCACCATTGACGGCGCTGTCGAGAAGGGCTATGAGAAACTCCCTCCGCTCGAGGAGTCGGTGGCTGCACACCTCTGCCCGCCCTCCGCGATAGGCTGGAAGCCCAAAATCGCACACCCTTCGAAGCCCTGCCGTACCACGGCGGCCTTGGCGAATAGGGCCTATGCTTCCGCCGGCCAAGCAGGCTCCGCTCTCCACACGATGGCGGTCCTGCAGGTATTCCAGGCGAAGCTCCTTCGGGCTATGGACGAGTCCGGTCCAGACCAGGAGGTGTTTCGTGACCTCCGAAGCGCCACAGATCTGGCCCTTCGAGCTACGAAGGCCACCGCCCAGGCCATCGGCAGGTCGATGGCTAGTCTCGTGGTGTTAGAGCGGCACTTGTGGTTAAACCTCACGGAGATCAAGGAGGCCGATAAAACTGCCTTCCTCGACGCTCCCATTTCTCCGAATGGTCTGTTCGGTCCCGCGGTGGACGGTTTCGCGGAACGTTTCACCACGGCGCAGAAAGCGTCCCAGGCGATGAGCCATTTTCTGCCTAAAAGAGCCAGCGCCGCCTCTTCAACTCGGCCGAGAGCTCCGTACCAGCAGCAGCAACCGCAGCGCAGATCTGCGACCGCGACCACACCCGCGCTCGCTCCCGTGCAGCCCCGCCCACCTTATGACCAACGACAACGTCAGCGTCATCACCAGGCGAAGCGCTTCCCACCTAGGTGTCAGGGTCCTAGGCCTAAGATCACGCTGGACCCTGATCACAGGAAGCAGTCCTGACAGGCTGACCAGGAAGAGGGGAGGGGTGAGCTCCGCCCAAGCCGGTCCGCCCCCCAAAAGACTCCGAATTCTCTCCCCGTGGCCCGTTTGTGTTCCGGCCTGGGAGAAACATGTTGTGTATGTAAAAAATGTGAGCAGCGAGCCCGCGCTCGTGCGCACTCCACTGCACTTTACTGCTGTTATTGCGGGTTCAATAAAAAACCTGAATGTTCAACAAATGAGTCTTCTTTCTCTTCCGCACCACACGACGGTCGGCGCGCGGCAAAACGCGCCGCCGTTCGACACTATAAAACCCCTGTGCAACTGGGCAGAGGCTTGGAAGGCAATCCCTGGTGTGTCACAGTGGGTTATAAAAACAATTCAACTAGGCTATTCGCTCCAATTCGCTCGCAAACCCCCGCGATTGGCGGGCATAACTTACACTTCAGTGAAGAGCAACGCAACCCACGTCCTCAAAACCGAAGTGGAAAGTCTATTGATGAAAGGAGCGATAGAGGCGGTGCCTGCAGCTCAAAGCCAGTCAGGGTTTTACAGCCGTTACTTCCTGGTTCCCAAGAAAGATGGCGGCCTCAGGCCCATCTTAGACCTCAGACATCTGAACAAGGCTCTTATCAAACGGCCGTTCAGAATGCTGACATTAAAACAAATCATTGCGCAAATCCGCCCGATGGATTGGTTTTTCTCTGTAGATCTGAAAGATGCCTACTTTCATATCCAAATTATCCCACGTCACAGACCGTTTCTGAGATTCGCGTTCGACGGGAAGGCATACCAGTACACAGTCCTGCCATTTGGCTTGTCCCTGGCACCCCGCACTTTCACAAAGTGTATGGATGCAGCTCTCTCCCCTTTAAGACAAATGGGAGTGCGCATTTTGAACTACCTCGACGACTGGCTCATACTGGCCCAGTCGGAGGAAGAACTACAATCTCACAAATCTGTGCTACTCAGCCATCTAGAATGCCTGGGTCTCAGAATAAATACAGCCAAGAGCTCGTTGCTTCCCAGACAGAGGATCTCTTTTCTGGGAACGATTTTAGACTCAGCCCAAATGAGGGCGTGGCTGTCAAACGAACGTGCACTGACTACACAGCAGCTTGCACACTCGTTCAAAACAGGAACCAACAGACCCCTGAGAATTTTTCAGAGAATGCTAGGCCTTATGGCATCAGCTTCTCCAGTACTTCCGCTGGGTATGATGCAAATGCGCCCCCTGCAGTACTGGCTGAAATCACGGGTTCCTCCCCAAGCGTGGCATTCAGGCCAGCTTTGGATCAAAGTGGGCCGCGGCTGTGTCAAAGCCCAAGCTGTGTGAGCTTGGGAACAGTTTCCAGACGGATGGTGGTCACCACAGATGCCTCCAACACGGGTTGGGGTGCTCTGTGCGAGGGCGAACCGGCCTTCGGCTCATGGTCGAGCGCGGAGTCGCGGTTGCACATAAACTGCCTAGAAATGCTGGCAGTAGTGCTAGCCCTCGAGACTTTCTCACCACGTCTTTTGGGTCATCACGTCCTAGTCCGTACGGACAACACGACAGTGGTCTCCTACGTAAATCGCCAAGGCGGGCTCAGATCGAGATGGCTCAACCAACAGGTCAGACATCTCCTCCTATGGGCAAAAGACAGAATGCATTCGCTAAGAGCAGTGCATGTGCCGGGCAGACTGAACCAGGGAGCAGACATGCTCTCCAGGGGCCTCGTGTCCCTGGGGGAATGGTCCCTTCATCCCCAAATGGTTCAAATGATATGGAATGTTTTCGAGAGGGCAGAGGTCGACCTCTTCGCCTCCGAAGACAACTGTCATTGCCCAATTTATTTTTCAAAGAGCAAGGATGCGCTGGCCCACGAATGGCCCAGCTGCCTGCTTTATGCTTTTCCACCAGTACCGCTCATTCCCCAGGTCTTAAAAAGGATCAGGGAACACGGGCACACAGTCCTGCTAGTGGCTCCACTCTGGCGAACCCACCACTGGTTTCCCGAGCTGATTCAGCTGCTATCAGCATCCCCTTGGCCAGTCCCGCTGAGAAAAGATCTCCTATCTCAGGCGAACGGGACAATATGGCACCCCCGTCCCAAACTATGGGCGCTACATGTTTGGCCCCTCAAGGGGAGCTCGAGAACCTCCCAGTGAGTGTCCTGAACACTATCGGTGAAGCTAGAGCCCCGTCTACTAGACGTCTCTATGCCCTTAAATGGTCAGTGTTTTCTGACTGGTGTTCAGCCAGGAACCATAACCCAGTGTCATGTGAGATATCAGAGATACTTGTTTTTCTACAAGAGATGTTGGATGCAGGACGCACTCCATCCACACTCAAAGTCTACACAGCAGCCATTGCCGCATCTCATATACCTATAGCTGGCCAATCAGTAGGCAGACACGATATGGTCATAAAATTCTTAAAGGGAGCCAGGAGGCTTAACCCTCCTCGCCCTCCTACGGTGCCATCCTGGGATCTTTCATTGGTCCTACGAGCACTAAAAGGACCTCCCTTCGAGCCAATGCAGACGGCTGAACTAAAACCGCTTTCACTGAAAACCGCCCTGCTAATAGCATTGGCATCAGTTAAGCGTGTGGGTGACATTCAAGCGCTCTCCGTGAACGCATCATGTCTAGAATTTGGCCCAGGTGATTCTAAAGTCATCCTCAAACCAAGACATGGCTATGTGCCTAAAGTGCTTTCAACACCATTCAAAGCACAGGTAATCACTCTTTCTGCTCTTCCACCCTCTGAGGATGAGAGACAGTTACACCTGCTCTGCCCTGTTAGGGCGCTCAGAGCATATATTGAGCGGTCCTCCCACTTTAGGCAGTCGGAGCAGCTCTTTGTAAGCTTTGGTGACCGCACTAAGGGACTTCCGGTCACCAAGCAAAGTCTAGCCAGATGGCTAGTTGACGCAATAGCGCTAGCATACGATACTATGGACCTTCAATGTCCCATAGGTGTCAAAGCTCACTCCACCAGAGGCATGGCCTCCTCCTGGGCATGGTCTAGTGGAGTGTCTATTGGTGACATCTGTAGATCGGCAGGCTGGTCCTCACCATCTACTTTTACCAGATTCTACAGCCTGGAAGTCCCTGCACTGCAGGCACAGATCCTTGCTGTATAATAATAAGTATTAACGGGTAGCCCGTCCTTATTAGTTAGGCATCTGGGTCTTCATATGCTCAATGCATAACTGAGTTTTTTTCCCCTTAATTGCTGGCCTCTATGAGCCCAGTACGAATAGGGAGATATATATATATATATATATATATATATATATATATATATATCATGATGTGTCAATAACTCTAGTCTTGGGCCCCCTTATAGTGCTCAAACTGAGGGAGTACATACCATTGCGCTTCATAGCACGGCGGGATTAAATAGGCTCCCATAATGCGTCTTCGACGCAGTACGACTGACCGTTCGAAAGGGAACGTACTCGGTTACTTGCGTAACCTCGGTTCCCTGAGATAAGGGAAGGAGTACTGCGTAGACTGCCGTGCAATGGCGCTAAAACAACGGGTGACCTTCGCTTCAGTCGAATTAACCTGACGTTTTGGGGCATTACAGCGTATTTTAAGGGAGCCCTTCGCGGGCTTCTGTGTTCAGCGTCTCGGGCTTAGCGCCCATAGGTTCGCTCAGATACGCTGTTCTGCCATTGGTTCATGCAGTTACCACTGGCCAGCCAATAGCGCGCGAGAAGTATATATATATATATATATATATATATATATATATATATATATATATATATATATAATTTTGCAAAAGAGGTTATATATATATATATATATATATATATATATATATATATATATATATATATATATATATATATATATATATATACACACACATTTTTTGTTCTTTTAAAAAGGCTTTTATTACTAAATAAGTAAACCTAAAAATGAAAATTCTGGTAATTTAGGATAAGTGTATATTACTCTTTTTCTATTCTGCATTTCCCCTCTGCTGTAGTTTATTTCTAATAAACCTGGCATTGTATAGGCTACTAAATAATTTTGACTAATGTGTGTAGATTCTTCCTGGCTGATGGCCGTGCACTAGAGATGGAGCAAACTCCTGTCGAAGAACATCTCCAGACATTATGAACCATATGACTGGTAAGTAATACCAAAGTCCCTTTATGAAAACATACAGTAGCCTAACTCTGTCTGTTTTACGTGTTGTTATTTTCAAAAAAACATTATTATAAATGCGAATGCGCCATCAGATTTGAGATGAACCGCGGTGCTGAACATGCCAAACCGAGGGTGGAAAGCGGTACAGTTCGCTTTCTTTTGCCGAGAACTTTTACACCTTTACACTTTTACTGTTAAGTTAAAGCTACATATTCATGCATGAAGTTAAAATCATTGTTATTCTGTTAACAAAGACATTCTGACAAGTTTCTGTCATTATCTCACCCTCATGTTGCTCCAAACCTATATATGACTTTCTTCTGGGGAATACAGACAAAGCCATTTGAGATTTGAAGAAATGTTTTGCCCATACAATGAAAACAATGTTGTGTCCCGTTGACTTTCATTGTATTGACAGAAAACCCATACATTTTTAAATCATACCATTTTTGGTGATGACATGAGGGTGAGTACAAGATGGCCGTATTTCTAGTGTACTGTCCTTTTAACATTTCAGCAGTTTACTTTTTTGTAGTACTTGCATAGTCATTTTAATTGTGCAACATTTGCAATGTATAGAAAGTATCAAAACTGTTGAACATTTGAGTAAATTGTTCTCATGCTATTAGTCAGTTTCCAGTCTTTTGTGCCCTGAGGTGGAAATGCCCTAACAGTGATGGTGTATACTTTACATTTTGGACAACCATTGTTTTTTGGGGTTTTTTTTGTTTTCATTTACATTTCCGTTATTGTTTTCTTTCTCACTTTAGATGCTGGAGAAAAACAGCCAGGCTAAAGCATTCAAAGTGGAAGCTTCAGGATTGGGATGGTGGAAGGAGCAGAAGAACAAGAAGATGATTGATGTTGTCTGATTTACCTAATGTATACAATTTAACCAAAATGTTTCATCACTCACCTTCATGTTGTTCCAAACCTGTAAGACTTTTGTTCATCTTTGAAACACAAATTAAGATCTTTTTAATGAAATCTGAGAGATTTATGTTCCCCCATTTCACAGTTTACCCCAGAAAGGTAGTAAAGACATCATTAAAGTAATCCATATGACAGTGGTTTAACCTCGATTTTATGAAGCGACATGAATGCTTTGTGTGCACTAAAAAAAAACAGCATCTTTATTGACAAAATGTATATCTGACACATGTTCACCACCATGCATCCATGTTGTGTTGCTGTGAGAGCTGGTGCGCTTGTGAACATGCGTCAAAGATACATCATTTGTGAATAAAGACGCTTTTTGTGCACACAAAGCATCTGCTAAAAATATCTTCATTAGTTTTTTGCACAAAAGTCTTATGGGTTTGGAGCTACACTAGGGTAAGTCATTAATGACAATTCATTTTTGGGTGAACACCGCTTTATTGAATTCTAATGTTTTTATAATTGCCCATTGTTCTGTTTTATAAACATTTTTAATATTTGAAAAAAAAAAAAATCTTTATACAGAAAAGATGGATTCATTTTATCAAAAGTCACAGTAAAGACTTAAATTGTTAAAAAAAATAATCTGTTCCACAAAAATATGCAGCAGCACAACTGTTTTCAACATTGATAATAATTATAAATGATTCTTGAGCATCAACTCAAGAATGATTTCTGAAGGATCATGCGACTCTGAAGAGTTCAGCTTGATCACAGGAATAAATTACATTTTACAATGTATTCATATAAAAGTTATTTTTTATAGTAATATTTCACACTATTACGGTTTACAGTATGTTTGATCAAATGCAGGCTTAATATGTGATCAGGAAAGTGTATCAATAAACGGTACTCTTTTGTGACTTGTCTTATTGTGACAGTAATTATGAATATTAAATATAATCATGCATTTAAATTAGGTTGAAATTAGGCCTGAAAAAGACGTCTTTTAAACTTTCACTTTACAACCAAATTTAGACGTAAGTGGGACGTCCTTGTATAGACGTCTTTTCAACGACCTGGAAAAGACGTCTTTTCACCTTTCACTTTTCAACCAAATTTGAACGTTGTTTAAACGTCTGGCAATGTCGTCTTTTCGACGTCTTTTCAACGTGTTTTTGCTGGGTGGGATAGTAATGGACCTAAATGACCTGATAGACAAAAAACACTCAAAACTAACACAACATATTAATAAAAGAATGCAAATTATACAGACCCTGAATATATTAGTTTAGCTATTTAATGATTTGTAGAAATCGAGAAAGAAACAGCGCGCTTCAAATCACTGAATCATTTGTTGTGAATCAATCGGTTCAATTGACTCGGAGAGTCTAAAGCTCCGGTTCTCTCTCCAGAGACTGAACTCATGTTTGAACTGATTCATGATAAAGAGAGAAATGAGCCGCTCCTTCTGTTACTCATGAGTTTATTCTGTTACTTTACTCACACAACACTGATAAATGATAGATAAATCACTGAATCATTTGTTGTGAATCAATCGGTTCAATTGACTCGGAGAGTCTAAAGCTCCGGTTCTCTCTCCAGAGACTGAACTCATGTTTGAACTGATTCACGATAAAGAGCGAAATGAGCCGCTCCTTCTGTTACTCATGAGTTTATTCTGTTACTTTACTCACACAACGCTGATTAATGTTAGATAAAGCAATGCAGTTTTTACATTTAATAATATATTAGCTTTAAACACTTTAAACACAAACCTTTCTCAGCAGAATCACAACAGATGCAGGAGCGCGGCCCAGACTTATGACGTCACATCAACACCTAAATAAAAGTCCCGTTCAGTCTAAAATCACAGTGCATAGAAATTTACATAGTATATATATATATATATATATATATATATATATATATATATATATATATATATATATATATATATATATATATATATATATATAAGAAAAGTTAAATTCTGAGTTGAACATATTATTGAAATACATTTAATAAAACAATGGTAAGTTAATAATGCAGTTCACATTGAGAGATAAAAACTTGTTGAATTACTCTAAATCAAGACACAGTACCCAACTTTAATTTTTACTGTTTGAATATATACAATATAGAAAACAAACATTATAAATAAAATGATCGAGGAACTACCATAATTTCACAAGCAAATAACTGGGTTTCTGTGGGTCCTTAAAAATATTGTTCAACTTTAAGAAAGTAAAAAGTCAATAACAGACATAAAAAATTATCACTTTAACAGGCCTTTAATTTGTGTCTGTAAAACAGAGGCGCTGTGGTCTGGATATATGCAGATATCTGTAGTTTGAATAGAGAGACTGAACAGTTTAGCTTCAACACTCAAACAAAACTTTTTTCCCTTATGGGTTATGCGCTGTGAGCAGGGGCGCCACTAAGGGGGGGAAAGTTAGGACGATTCTAAGGGCCCACGCACGTTTGGGGCCCCCAGAGATTAGTTTTATTAGTCAGTCCTTCCAGAAAAATGCGTCTTTTTTTGTGATTGTTGCGGGCAAAAATCCTTGATTATGCGGCATGTTTTCTTAAAAAATGCGGGATATTTATGCAATTTTATGCGATTAAATTGCGGGAACTTGCAAAAACTGCGGTTTGATGAAAAAGAGAAAAAAAGCACTACATCACAGAAAGTGCTGGGAATATTTAAGTTCTCATCTTGTTTTATTGAAGACCTTAATAAACACACGGCTCAAATTTACAAAACATTGAGTCAAACAAGTTCTGTAGCTTTACAAAACGTCGCTGTCCGATGAAACTCACGTATGTCCAAAACGCTTACTTTTCAGGAAGTGAAAAAAACACTGTATTTCAAAAGCAGTTGAATGTAGCGTTGTCATACTTGGTACGGCATCTTTACATGTAACCATATTCTTGCCAGTGTAATGATATAATCCACATTTGACCAAAATTGAGTTTAAATGGACATACGTGCATATTTTACAGTAACGGTGGTCGATACGCGTTCTTCCGATCATTAATTAGAATGGCAAAGTCGCGTTTCAGCAGAGGAATACGTGAGGAATACAGAGGAATACGTGCTGGATATTCTCAGCCTCTGGCAAGCGATGATAGCAGTATGAGTGAGGCATGTTCTAGTGACAATCATGACAGTAGCATTACAGGCTATAATTTGATCAGTTTGACTGAGAAAAAAAGGCTGAATCTTATCAAAGAGACCGAGTTTATTTACATACTAGCAAGCAAACTAATCTGTGAAGAACTAGATTAGAACTAAACTGCAGAGAGCTTCAATGTCGTACTATCGGCTATCCAGTGCTGAGCTTCGATCAAACAACTTCACGATACCAGCGAGACCGGCGAGATGCTTCCACAGGGCGGGAGATACGCGGCGTGATTGACAGCTTTGACACCAAATGGATATACATGAAAATCAGATGACATGATTTCACAACTTTTCATTGGCCATTTAGATATGTGACGCATACCGTATACGGAAATGAACCTGGACATTCAATCCGTCGAAAAATCTCAAAATCGGCAAAATGGACATACGTGGTTTTCATCGGACAGCGACGAAAAGGAATATGCTACAACTTGAAAAATGAATAAATAACTTCCTATTTTACAGAGGTAGCTTTACAAAACAGACATTTGAGTGCTTCCAATGCACAAAGTGCAATCTCTTAAAGGGTTAGTTTATCCAAAAATTTTAATTCTGTCATTAATGACGTCCCCTTATGTCGTTGGACACCCGTAAGACCTCCGTTCGTCTCTAAATAACGACTTATATAGTGATGACCGATTTCAAAACACAGCATCATGATGCTATGAATCAGCGAGTCGATTCATGATTCGGATCGCGTGTCAAACTGCTGAAATACGTGACTTTGGCGATCCGAACTGCTGAATCGACTCACTGATTCATAACGCTTCAAAGCTTCACGATGCTGTGTTTTGAAATCGGTCAACACACCGGGAAACTGCTTTGCGCGTCTTTTGCTGTTATTTTTGTTGGCAAATGGGAGTTTGCGCTTCATCATGGTTTCACTGATATCTATGGTTTCTCCACGGGGGTTTGCAGCTTTTCGATGATGTTCACGTCGGGTAATTACGTCACTTCAAAACCTTCCCATGGCAACAGGGGGAAATGGAGGCTCTTGTGTGAAGAACATTTTTCAACTTTCTGCTAATATATACTGTATGACTTTTTTTGCAACGAAAATGCGGGGATTATGAAATCATGCTAGCCCCGCATATTTTGCATGCGGAAATAGGCAATTTATGCGGCGATAGTGCGGCGTATTTGACAAAATGCGGCCCCTGCATAAATATGCGGACTTTGGCTGATTATGCGTTAAATCACGCGATCGCATAATCGCGTTTTTCTGGAGGGACTGATTAGTAGTAACAGTACTAGTAGTAATGGAATAGAAATTATAAATGTATAATCTGCCAAAGAGTTACAAATATAACAAAATTATGGCTCATTTCTGCATTTCTGGCAAAATGCAACAAAACGCTCCACACACGAACCACTCGCACTCACGGGTAAAATGACATTTGCTCAAATCCCACTCCGACATGAAAATTCCCTGTACTGGAGGCTACTATACTTCTTTTAGCCATTTAGAAATGGTATTTATAATTATATTTATGTTTAAATATTATAATGTTATTTTTTATGTCTATCTATGTTGTCAATATGAAAAGTGAACAGCGTGAGTGAGAAAGGACACATCATAAGATGCACAATGCCAGGAGACATGGAGTGGGTCAGACATGATTGTCACCACTTCATTATTTTTTGTAGAAAACCTTTCTTTAAAGTACATTTTGTTTTGTATAAATTGTATCTTAATTTTAATCAATGTTTCATCAGCCATTTGGGACATTCTGGGTTGAGCAAGCAGAGCTTAATTGGTCAGTATTATTAAATTGCAGACAAAGATTTTGGATAGCTACATTGGTGCTGTGTGGGCCCAACATCATATTCTTTCATAGGGCCCAAAATTGCTAGCGGCGCCCCTGGCTGTGAGTTTATTGGCTCTCATTTATCAATCTTGCGTAGAAACGGGCGTATATGTTGGCGTAAGATTATGCTTACACTCCTCTCACCGCCTGATTTATGAAGCTGTGCGCACCTCTGAAATCCAGGCGTACGCAAAACCTGCCCTTGATAAATGCCGCGGCTGAAAACGATCGTCATTAGAATAACACGCCCCTATATATTCAAGTCTCTGCCTCCCCCACGCCCTCATTTTACGCCATGGACACTCGGAAGACGGCAATGAAGCGAAACTTCTCTGACGTGGAGATCGAGACCATCACCAGGGAAGTGGAAAAAAAACTAAATTGTTTTATTTGGGAGTTTAAAGAGTGGGATTAAAGGCGCCCACAAAAAGGTGTACGGTGGAAATCCAGTTTAAATAACTTGTTGGATGAGAAATTACCTATCACAATTAATTATTTTACAGCACGTGTTTTGAAATAATATGCATTTAATTTCGTATCACATCACATGTATTCGGGTGTACAATAGTGATGATGATGTGATGTGGAGTACCATTCATTCACATTAATATAATTGCATGACAATTTGTTAGATTCTTATTATTATTATGATTTGTATTATTAATGACGCTTATTGTTATTTAGAAGAAGAATTTCGTTATTATTATTATTTATTTTATTATTATTTAAAAGAAGAAGAATGTCATTTTTATTATTTTGTCAGTCTGAATTATGTTCAGTCCCAGTCCGTGCGCAGCTGCCGGGCCTAACCAACGTCAGGTAAAGCGCACAGGCTCGCAACTGGAGGAATACATATCAAATGCTTTGGTAAAGTCACACAAATTAAACATTGAAGTCCATGTTGCACAAAAATAAACACTTAAGTTTATAATTACTTCCCTATTCGCACGGGATGTGGGGAGCTCTGGTGATTTGTAATAATTGCAGAGAATGTCTGTGATCTTAATCCCGTGCAATCGGCCATGTCTGTAATATGTAGGCCTAAAGTAAAAATTCCCCCGCAAATGACCTACCATATTTCGCCGAACACCGAGGTCCTGTGATAATATTAGTCCTGTGCGAATCGGCATCTATTTGGCCGGGATTAGGCGGATCGTATATAAATTTTGCAAGGTTTTTGTGTCCTGTGCGCATTTCTATCTTTATCTTTCACGAAGAATGGAGCTAGGCTGCATATAATGCGCACCGTTATGACTTCCCGTGCGGCCGCGCGGATTATAGACTTCTATAATCAGAAGTCTTTCTTCAGTTCCTTCTGATCTGTGATCAGTAATTTCTGATGTGTAGCTAATTATTTATTATTCGTGCACACAATGCGGCTTCTCTCTCTCCAGACAGAACGGTGTTTTCGTGTTTTCTATCTTGTGAGTCAGTGTTTTTGTACGTCCTCGTTGCGTCTACCGGTTCTAAAATGTGCATACAGTCATGAGTTTCTGCTCAACATCGGCCTCACACACGCCGAAGCTCGGGCTGCACTGGCCGTTGGCCTTCAACATCCCCGACCCCCAGTACTGCATCTGGCCCACAGCGGAGGCACCAAACGCGGCGTGAGATTAAGCAGAAGGGGGGTAAGCGTGAGCATATTCGGGCTAGCCAGCCTAGCCCCACAATAAACTGGATTACATTCGATTACTGCTGTTGTGTCTTTGTTTGCGCTGTGTACTCAACGCGCGTCACTGACGCTTTTATTTTATTTTAAAAATAATGCTATTATCAACACTTACTTTTAACTCGTTCATCTCGACAGCTGTAATGGTACTTTGCATGTGTTACAAAGTTGGTAATAATGATGAAGACAGGGTCGGTGTGACTGGGACTCGTGTTTATTCAGAACTCTCAGATACAAACACAATAAACTCACAGCGCTGACTGACAGCGCTCTCATAACTCAGTAGGTACTATAAATAACTTTGTTAGCGATCGCTGAGCTCTGTCTCTGGTACGTTAGTGATGTCCGGTTCGCGAACGATCTTTCTTTTGAACCTGTTCTTTTTAGTGAACCAAATCAGTTCACCAAATCGGACTGAATCGTTCTAAACGGTTCGCGTCTCCAGTCAGCGCTGATCCATAATTTACTAAAGTTACTAACTTTCTGACATGAGTGACAGTCCCTCCGACTAGAAATAGACTAATAACCTGAAGTATATGCTGTAACTACAACAGTTCAGACATGCTGAGAACTGATGTGAAGTGAACTCAGGTCCATCCGTCTCTCTGGCAGCAGCTCGTGCCTGCTCGTGCCTCGTAGACCAAGTTAAACCACGCCCCCTCCGCTCATTTAAAATACAAAGATGTCAGCCAATCACAACAGTGGGCGTTTTTACTGAAGTCTCACAGCAGACACGCCTCTTGAAGCAGGGCATTCAGCCACAGGGCAAACAGCAGTATTGAAAAAATGCCTTTTATTTCTCAATTATGACATTTTATGATGTAAAAGTCATACTAACAATATAAGTACACCTTAGGAAACATTATAAAATAATAGAAAAATGCCATGCCATGGGACCTTTAATGCATGACAGTAAGTCAGTTAGATAGATAGTCAGTTAAATTGTCAGGCCTAACTTAGTCATTTACACGTGAAATGACATGGATGCATTCTGTGCATTTCATTCACAATTTGAAAATAGTTTTGTTGAGATTGAGAATAACACATAAGTGTTTCTTTTGAAGGCAGGGAAGAGAGCAGTGCCAAGCCATGAAAAGAAGTAAAGATATAGTGAGTTTCTTTCAAAGAAAACAAAACAAAACAAGTGTAGTAGAGGCAGAAGCAACTGAAGAAAATGTTACTCATCACCAAGAAGAAAATGTCAGGCAGCAAGAAACAGTCACGGTTTGCCAGTCACCACCGAAACAGAAGAATCCAGCTATTCTAGTTGAGGTCTGCCTTCTTTCTTTTTCGACTGTGTTCCTCTCTTTCTGCTACTGTTTTTATTGTTTCTAAACTAAAGACTGCTCTTTAATATATTAGCAGAGCACAATGTAATGGTTCCATATTTTATTTTTAAACTGTGGTGTTTTCATTTGAAATGTTACAGTGCTAAAACTTTAACTCTGTGTTATTCAGCTTTTTTGTAAATTAATCTGAAAGAAATGTTGAATGATGTTTTGGCCAAACCATTTGAATTATTACAGTGGGGGGAATTTTTTATTTATGTATTATTATTATTTGAAAGAGATTGTGAATAAAACTACTACTGTATATTATAATGAACAAACTAATTAAAAGAAAAAGTTAACATCGTTTCTGCTTCTGGGTTTTTAAAATTGCTTTTATTTTATAAAGTTTTATGTTAGTTTTATGAAAACACAAAAAAATAATAAACACTGGCTCTCAAATTTAACTTAATGGATACAGGGATGACAAAAAACTAAATGAATCAAAAATGTGCTTTATTACTACATTTGTTTAACTTTATTCAAGTAAAAAAAATATATAAAATCAATAGGATTTATGTAATATACTGTAGAATTTAGCTTTTTTTTGGTCACTGGCGGCCACCCCGTTTGGAGGCAGTGCCCCAGCATGGCCCCCCCACTGAAAATGCTCTAGACACGCCCCTGCTTCAGTGTATTCCGGTTCAAATAGATACGGTTGAAGATCTGCACCAAAGTAAATATCTTCTGAATCGTCTCTCACAAATGTCTCCATGGTTACAAGGCTTCAGTGCTTGGCCTTCAGTGCTCCCTGTGCAAGCAGGTTTGTCACGTTGGTTATGGAAGTTAGCTTATTTTCATGCGCTGCATAATATCCTTGCGCCGCTGCACTCATGGTACAGCAGCACAGTTCCTTGATTATTACGCAGGAATGAGAGAATAGTTCCTAGTCATATCAGCCTAGAAAATCACAACTTTTATTTTTCTGTCGGTCTTAGTACATGATGTAACTACAGAAGAGTCAAGTTTTACATTGGAAAATTATTGATAGTCTTTGGTCATTTTCAGGAAAAATATTGAAAGTCTTTGATCATTTTTGAGCGCAATGCTAATGGTCTAATCCGATTCAATGATCTATGCTAAGCTATGCTAAAAGTGCTACCACCAAATACAAAGATCGGCTGAATGGATTAAAAAACTGTAAAAAATCAACTGTTTAACTCTAATTCAACATTCATTAATGTTGATTAATGTACATTGTCCCTTTTTATAAAAAAAAATATATAAAAAAATGATGGACTTGGAAAATGAGCCTATTTTCAAAAAAAGTGGAGTGTTCCTTTAAAAAAATTATTGCACTGAAAATGATTTGATGAACACAGGAACTTGTGATATTTCTTTTGCATTGGTTTTCTTCTTATTAGGGGCCAAACACTGAAGGTCGTTAGCGTTCCTATTCTTCTTCTTCTTCCGCCATTGAGTCTATGGCAGCCCATAGAACCGTTTGCGGGAAAGTTATGAAATTTGGCACACTCATAGAGGACAGTCTGAAGTGTCAACATAGCAAATATGGAGTCTCTAACTCAATCCCTCTAGCGCCACCACCTGTCCAAAATTTGACTCATGTTTATGCTAATAACTTTTGAACCAAAATAATTTTTT
Organism: Romanogobio albipinnatus; assembly: GCA_023566225.1. Lineage (NCBI taxonomy): Eukaryota > Metazoa > Chordata > Actinopteri > Cypriniformes > Gobionidae > Romanogobio > Romanogobio albipinnatus. Next base: position 63,578,421 of record CM042240.1, on the reverse strand, counting down.
CCTCTGATTCCTTGGCTCAAGCCGATTCGATTGCACCCTATGACGTCATTTAAGTTGATTCGTCAAATCGCTTTTGATAAACACAAGCAAATTTTACGTAACGTTTGCAAAAACACACTTAAGGCTATATCTCCACAATGCTTTATCGTATTCAAACCAAACTTGGTACATGTCATCACAAGCATGACCTGAGGCAACATGCAGAGTTTCGACGCAGCGCCACCTACTGGTCCGGAGATACAAAAAATGGCTGTTTTTGCTTATAACTTTTGAACCGTTTGTCCAAAAATCATAAAAGTTGTCTCGTTAGATTCATGATGGCATGCCGAGTCGTCTGATATCCAATAACCACATCGGCCATTTTGACTGTCGGCCATTTTGAATTATGTGCTAAAATGCTGTATTTTATGAACGCATGAATGGATTGTTACGAAACTCGGTATGGGTCATCAGCACGATGCCCTGAAGTAGCCTGAGAAATTTCGAAACAGCGCCACCTAGTGGAGAATTTTTTTTCAAACGCTTATAACTTTGGGTGGGGTTGACTTATTTTCATTTTTTTAGTCTCCTGAATCCTTGCCAAGTCCAACAATACCAGACTTGCCAGGTTTCGGCGTATGGTTTGTGCAGTGCGGTAATTTAGCGATTAAAAAACGTTAGCTGATATCTTCGAAACCGCTAGTCCGATCGAGACGAAACCAGCGCCAGAAAATCGGAAACATAGGTCAATAGCTGAATGCTAATGCCCAAATGTCAAAATATTGATAGTAAGGGGTAGTAAAATCCAATCAAAGTCAGGTGTCAGTCATTTTTTACATGTTTTTTCATATAAATGTCTATAACTCAAAAACGAAATGAGATATTTTCACCAAAATTGACACACACATGTATGGGCTCACTCCGATGAAAATTGTAGGATTGTGCCTCTTGGTGGCACTATAATAGAACAAAACATGACATTGGCTCTATACAACTCAATGTTTTAATGTGGTGTTTTAACGTTTTTGCTTCAAATGTCTTCACTCATTTTTTCAGTTGGTCTGCTGCTATCTTCCTTGTTTGCTTCTGTTGCGCTTGGCCCCGTTAATGGCTGCTTGCAGCTATATTTTAAATTGCAATGGTCTTTTTTTTACTTTCTTAAGTTACAAAGTTATAACGCACACTGAATGCCTATCAAAGAGACTAGAAAAATATTGTATAGTAATTATGTCAATTTATTCTATAAACTGAGAATAGGTCATTTTCAAAACAAATGTTGGTATGGGTTTGATTATGATCAGCAACATAAACCATTGTAAACAACATGGACTGTCCATACAGAAAAGAAAAACAAGTAAATATACTTTCAACTAGGACACAGTTGTAATAGTATTCATGTGTAAAAAAGAGGCCAGCAGGTTAATGAAAAAACTTTTCTTTTTTGTTAAAATTGTCATTTCAATTTAAAACTTTTTTTTTTTTTACTGAAATTTAGCGTATTCCAGTTACAAAGAATTTCTTTGTTAAATGATGTTACACATGTCAACAAAAGCAAAGATTTCAATTTTGAGGGAAATTATTCATTTAAATACATTTTGGAATAAAGCTGTAACATAACAAAAAGTGGAAAAAAGCGAAGCGCTGTGAATACTTTCCGAATGTACTGTATCTAAACTAAAACATGCTATCAATGCAAAAATGCTGAACAGTTATTTAATGTGTTCATGACCTCAAGGCTAGGTTATTGTAAATCTCTACTGGGTGGTTGCCCTGCATGCTTAATAAACAAACTCCCACTGGTCCAAAATGCAGCAGATAGAGTAATTACTAGAACCAGGAAGTATGACCGACCATATTAGCCTGGTTCTGTCAACACTGTATTGGCTCCCTATTAAGCATCGTATAAGTTTTAATATCTTGATTATTACTTACAAAGCACTAAATGGTTTAGCTCCCCAGTACTTAAGCGAACTCTTAATGCATTATACTCCCTCACATCTATTGCGGTCTCAAACTTCTGGCCAGTTGATTATACCTAGAATATCAAAATCAGCTTCAGATTTTATAAATGAATAAAAAAAACAGTCCTGCACAGACCTCTAGCTCTTTCCACACTGTTGGCAGAATTAAAACGCCTCTTCATTGTGAATTGTTATGTGTCTTTTAAAGTTTCCTTTTTGAGTGAAACTCTTTCCACACTGTTGGCAGGTGTAAGGCTTCTCTCCAGAGTGAAGTCTTATGTGTTTCTCAATGCTTCCTTTTTCGGTGAAACTCTTTCCTCACTGTTGGCAGGTGTAAGGCTTCTCTCCTATGTGAACTCTTGTGTGGCCTTTAAGATGCCCTGTTTGAGTTAAACTCTTTCCACACTCTTGACAGGTGTAAGGCTTCTCTCCAGAGTGAATTCTCATGGGTTGCTCAAAGCTTCCTTTATGAGTGAAACTCTTTCCACACTGTTGGCAGGTGTAAGGCTTCTCTCCAGTGTGAAGTCTCATGTGTTGCTCAAAGCTTCCTTTATGAGTGAAACTCTTTCCACACTGTTGGCAGGTGTAAGGCTTCTCTCCAGTGTGAATTCTCATGTGTTGCTCAAAGCTTCCTTTATGAGTGAAACTCTTTCCACACTGTTGGCAGGTGAAAGGCTTCTCTCCAGTGTGAAGTCTCATGTGTTCCTCAATACTTCCTTTTCAAGTGAAACTCTTTCCACACTGTTGGCAGGTGTAAGGCTTCTCTCCAGTGTGAATTCTCATGTGTTGCTCAAAGCTTCCTTTATGAGTGAAACTCTTTCCACACTGCTGGCAGGTGAAAGGCTTCTCTCCAGTGTGAATTCTCATGTGTTGCTCAAAGCTTCCTTTATGAGTGAAACTCTTTCCACACTGCTGGCAGGTGAAAGGCTTCTCTCCAGTGTGAACTCTCATGTGGTCTTTAAGATGCCCTGTTTGAGCGAAACTTTTTCCACACTGTTGGCAGGTAAAAGGCCTCTCTCTAGTGTGAACTATCAGGTGGTCTTTAAGGTGTTGTTTTTCAATTAAACTCTTTCCAGGTTTTTGAGTTATTTTTTGTGAGGAAATATTTTCAATCTGTGAGCAACTAAAAGATTTTTCTCCAGTTATTAAATCATGATGTTGCTCATATGGATCTTTCTCTTCCATTTCATTTAGTTCTTGACTCTCCACTTTCAGGGCCAACAGATCTAAAAGAGACAAATAGTATGTTAACCACAGTTTAATGGCACAAAACAAAAGACATCTAGACATTAACCTGCTAGCCCGCACCGCGCGCTTGTACTTTGGATTCTTGTGCTCAAGCTGAGCCCTCCCTTGTCTCTCTCCTTCAATCACAGGCGTTTGGGTGACTCAACAAATCCGGGAAGCACATTACAGGCATGACGAGGTGGCAATCATTGCACCCATGGTTTTCGTTGGATAAAGTCAGTCAATGCCTAGCAAATGCAAAGTTTTGGACGTAGTTTCCATTAACACCCGCGTGATATACACCCGCAGTATACGCACACACCGCAGCTCAACGCACAGACTGTATGACAGACAGTTTGTATTAACTAAATTAGTTTTTTACACTTTGTAAATTCTATTGCTCCATAATGATGCCGGCTCTGAACTTCTGGCATCGTAGAGGTAGGGTTGCACTGCAGAGTGGCTTCAGACAGCTTTGTGCTCTTTTCCAACAATCCTGGAATATTAGGACAAAAAAAAATGCCCAGGAAGATCTTTCAAGGTTTTCTTACAGTCCTGCGGTTGTCGTGTTTGGGCAAGCCACACTTGGCGGTGGGCTGCCAGACTACCCAACTCGCAGATCGCACAGCCCATTGCCAAAAGAGAAGTTTGCAGAAACTGTGAAAATAGAGGGATAAACATTTGCTGGTTCCAGCATACTGGTAGCAGCAAGAAATAACTTTCCTGCATGAGTAATGTAGGCAACAGACTCCGATGGACAGGTGCCTCATCAAATCCTATACGAATAATAGCCATTCAAAGCACAGTCAAAGTATCATCGGAGGAGGACTGGGCCTATCCAGTAGGGCTGTAATCAACCAAAGAAAATCTTGGTCGACTGAAGTCCTGAAATTTTCGACTAAAAATCGACTAAAATAATGTTAGGAAAAAATGAATTAGCTGCACACTGTGCGCAGTACTTGGTAGCCTTGTTGTCTCCCTAAATTAATTATAAATAAACATAAAAAACTAGTAGGCTAATTGCAGTATATTAAATAGTTTTTGAGCTGATTATTTTGCACTGAAATGAGTCTGACACACGAGTCTGTGGCTCTGACAGCGTCGCATCGCATGCACCTGCGAGCTTCCGAAAATATAGCACTATGTGTTGTCAACTAGATATCATCACAAGAACTTTTGAGGAATATGCAACATAATTTAGACAATTGTTTTTGTCATATGTATTATAATAACTGACAGACACTCATTGCAGCCGCTCTGTGAAGCTCAAACATATGAGCTCAGCTTCGCGGCTGAGACACGAATAGACTATTAACTTTTAACTATTAACTATAAGCTTTTACTCTTAAACACAAAAGGCACGTCCACTTTAATAAAAAAGAAATATTTATTAAACAAGCCAGATCAAGAGCAGAAACAACTCTCTCACAATTAAATAAATAATATACAAGAAAACTAGCCTTCTTCAACCTGTCTCTCTCTCCAGCGGGTTGGGCTAATCCAAAATAAGTGAAACAATGGGGGTGTTCTGAAGACAGACTGTTACCTGTGAAACAGGGGTGCTCTGAAAACACCCCCATTAGCAATTAGTGCTCTCCACCTGATGAAATGAACGCGGCGCGGCAAAACTGACAGTACAGATCCACTTATAGCGTGGTGTTGTGACGCTTCCCCTCATGTGTATGTTGATGTACGTTCCTCAAGTTTACCGCTATGGGTGTGCGTTTGAGCCAGCGGCCCAGCGGGGAATGAAACACAAAGGACCCGCGAGAGACTCTTCGCCAGCGGGTTGGGCTAATCCAAAAGAAGTGAAAACAAGGGGGTGTTCTGAAGACAGACTGTTACCTGTGAAACAGGGGTGCTCTCAAAACACCCCCATTAGCAATCAGTGCTTTCCACCTGATGAAATGAACGCGGCGCGGCAAAACTGATGAAATGAACGCGGCAAAAAATCGACCAATCAGAATTTTGGTCGAGCCAGAACGTATCGACTAATAATCGACTAATCGACTGGGAGATTACAGCCCTACTATCCAGATGACTGAACTAACCCCCCACTAGACCCTGCCGTTGCTGGGTAACCAGTCAAAAAATCCTGAGGTGATGGTTGGGCAGCAACAGCCACAGCATCCCCGTGATCATGAAAAAAAATAATCTGAAGCACTATTAGAAAGCATATTCAAATCAGAATTATGTGAAAAACATGGGGAATAAAGAGACTCTTCTCCAGCTCCCTGATTCTGGACATTCTCATCCTCCAGTGTCATCTTCACAGGTGTATCAGATGTGAAAGGCTGAAGTGACCAAAGCACACATTTCAGCTCTGCCATTTCTGAAGAAAGCACAGAAACCATCCTTGAAAGTGAATCTCAACACGCATTGTGGCCCACTTTTTAGATAAGAGGGGAGAGTCAGCTGCCGCAGACACCCTGGGCTTTCGAGTGCACGAAGGAGCTACATCTAACTTCACTGTTGAATTAGGGTATAACTCAGAAAGATGGAGTCGTCCTTCCAACATAGGTAAAAAGTTGCAGTGCAGACACGGGTCCACGAGAGCCTCTCTCAGATGTTGAACACCCAAACACGACAGCCAGATGTTATGACCGTCATCCGTATGAAGATTATTAGGGCACTGCTTACAAGTCAGTGGCATTCGAGCTGTGATCCATAGTTGCGCACTGATAACACCCTCGGATAGCACCGTAAGGTTTAAAGTGGGATGATAATGAATCAGTAAAAAAAGGCAGAAAAACTGAATAAAAATAATACGATTCACTCAGGTGAACCGACAGGTATTGCCAACAAACACCTCAAGAAAAAGAGAAAATGTATCTAAAATGGCAGACAGATTGAACCTAGGGGCACAGAGTATAACATAACTTTGAGGAAAAAAAACACTCAGAACAGCTAATTAGATTATGTCAACGGGAGAACTTACAAGCGTGGAAAATGCCAGCCACCAAATTGCACCAAGAGACACACAAGAGTGTTACCGACGAGAGAAATATAAACTCACCAAAATGCTGCTAAAAATACAATTTAAGCGGCATAGATGCACACTGACACAGCTTATGATGACGATATTTAGTTGCTTTTGTAAGCTGCACTTGATAATGCAAATATATCACTCAACCAAAAACCATCTCAACTAGGCGAGAAAGCGAAAGAGGCAGAGTGCTGAGCTACTGTGGTTCCCTTTCAAAAGGTCTCTCATATTGCGTATGGGAAAAGCTCCTTTTCTCGAGAATATGAAGCAAAACTTTTATTCATATAAGTATCTATGCAAAACGCAGTGCACAGCAATACAACAGAGCGAGGTGCACGCTGATTGGCTGCGTTGCGGCAACTGTAGGAACCTATAGCGAGGCGACTGAGAGAGCGGGGCAATGAGGGTCGCTAGAAAAACCCGCCGAAAAGGGTCTCTTAAATTAGCATATTGAGGCTATAAAAGACCGTGTTGCGCCATAGGAATCAGATTTGATTTCATTCAGTGATACCATCTCTGACCTCTGGAATAGCAAACGCCGTTGACAAGCAACCAGCGGAACTACTGCAGCCTTGAGGAACTCTGATTCATGCCCAGTCTCCGCCTTCAACACCTGCCGTTCCAGCTATGCCATCCGGTGCTTATATCCTTTTTATTCTGTATCTGTGCGTGTGTTTCCACTGCAACCACACTTCATAAAAAAGCAGCGAGCGTTGCTGCAAATGTCTCGCACCAACTGCGGCTCGTGCAGAGCCCCACTCCTTGGCGGCGACCGCCACATTATCTGTGTGGCATGTCTCGGACGGGACCATGCGGAGACCGCTCTCTCGAGGCGGCTGCCCCGAGTGTGATGTGATGGCGCTGCAGACCCGGAGGGCTCACCTTGCCACCTTCGACCAGGTTCCCGCCCCGCCCAGGAGGAAGACAGCCTTTCTATGGCTGCATCTGGTAGTGAGTGGTCAGATTCTGTCTCGGAGCCCTTCACTTCGTGTTGAAAGGTGTTGAAACTGCTGGAAAAGGGAGTGGTGGAATCCATTCACCCGTCACTAAGCGAGTCAGGCTTCTACAGTCGCTACTTCCTCGTCCCAAAAAAGGACGGAGGCCTCAGGCCCATCCTAGATCTCAGACATCTAAACAAAGCGCTCATGTTTCGTTCATTCAAGATGCTGACGGTGAAACAAATCCCCGTGCACATTCGCCCGGCAGATTGGTTTTTCACGATCGACCTGAAAGATGCCTACTTTCACATTCAGATAGCCCCCCACCACAGGCCATTCTTGAGATTCGCCTTCGAGGGGCAAGCTTATCAGTACACAGTCCTGCCATTCGGGTTATCCCTGGCACCCCGCACTTTTACGAAGTGCATGGACGCGGCTTTAGCCCCACTCAGACTAAGAGGGATGCATATACTCAACTACCTCGACGATTGGCTTGTAATAGCCCAATCAGAGACACAGTTGTTAACCCACAGGTCCTGGCTCCTCAACCATCGAGAATGTTTGGGTCTCAGGATCAATACCGCCAAGAGCTCACTATCTCCCACCCAGAATGTCTCTTTTCTGGGTACAGTCATAGACTCAATACACATGAGAGCACGGCTTACGTCACAGCACACGCTCTCTGTCCGGAGCATGGCGGCGTCATTCAAGGCTGGGGCTTGCGCTCCCCTAAAACGTTTTCAGAGGATGCTGGGCCTCATGGCCTCTGCATCAGCAGTACTCAAACTCGGTTTATTACACATGCGCTGGCTGTATTCCTGCGTTCTGGCTCACGCATGGAAATCAGGCCAACTTCGTATCAAAGTGGACCACAGCTGTGTCAAAGCTCTGGCTCCTTGGAGGGCGACTGCTTGGTACCAGAAAGGTGTGTCTATGGGCACGGTCACAAGGCTGAAAGTGGTCTCAACAGATGCCTCCACCCTGAGAGCGGCTCACGTGCCAGGTATCATGAATCAGGGTTGTCGCAAAATTTAAACTATCGCCTCATTACTGAATAAGAGACAAAACCTTGCCCAGTTGTCTTTATAAAGATTTAATTTCTTGCAAGAAATGAGTCACAGTCATACAGCCATCTTCAATGTCTGCAGAGTGCACTAACTAGACATAACAGCACTCAGCTTTTATCAGTTTCCCAAACAAAGTCACTCCTCCTGTAAATTTCCACACATGACAAGAAAAGCAGCACTTCCTCAAATCCCTGAGTGTGCTGTTCATTTTAACTCTGATCCCTACGTTTAGGCCATCCTGACCCCTGAGTGTCAAATCCCAGTCTTCATGTCTCCTGTACAAAACATGTTTTCCATGTGTAAGTGTAGAACGTGTTCTCTATATTATGTAATGACCTTTTACCTAGTAAGCTGGTTCTGTATGAAAATATGCAAAAAAAAACATTTAATGCGCAATGTTTAATGTATAGCTATGATTAAATTTTCCCATAACAAGCGTCAAATTGATGACATATGAAACCAGTTCTCTCATACATGAATACTCATGTGGCACTCCAGGGCTTTTTTATACCTAAAAATGTTCCCAGTGTCCACATGTAAACGGCTTCTCTCCAGTGTGAACTCTCATGTGCCTGGTAAGGTTTTCTTTTCGGCTGAAACTTTTTCCACACTGCGGCTTCTCTCCAGTGTGAACTCTCATGTGGTCTTCAAAGTGTCGTTTTTGAGTGAAACTCTTTCCACACTGAGGGCATGGGTAGGGCTGCTCCACAGAGTGAAGTCTCATGTGTCTGTTAAGTTTAAATCTTTTAGCGAAACTCTTTCCACACTGATGGCAGGTATAAGATTTATCTCCAGTGTGAACTCTCATGTGTCTTTTAAGGTTTCCTTTTATGTTGAAACTCTTTCCACACTGTTGGCAGGTGTAAGGCTTCTCTCCAGTGTGAACTCTCATGTGTCTTTTAAGGCTTACTCCTGGAGCAAAACTCTTTCCACACTGTTGGCAGGTGTAAGGCTTCTCTCCAGTGTGAACTCTCATGTGTCTTTTAAGGCTTACTCCAGGAGCGAAACTCTTTCCACACTGTTGGCAGGTGCAAGGCTTCTCTTCAGTGTGAACTCTCATGTGCCTGTTAAAGTTTCCTTTTAGGTTGAAACTCTTTCCACACTGTTGGCAGGTGCAAGGCTTCTCTTCAGTGTGAACTCTCATGTGCCTGTTAAGGTTTCCTTTTAGGTTGAAACTCTTTCCACACTGTTGGCAGGTGTAAGGCTTCTCTCCAGTGTGAACTCTCATGTGTCTTTTAAGGCTTACTCCTGGAGCAAAACTCTTTCCACACTGTTGGCAGGTGTAAGGCTTCTCTCCAGTGTGAATTATCATGTGCCTGTTAAGGTTTCCTTTTCGGTGGAAACTTTTCCCACACTGTTGGCAGGTGAACGGCTTCTCTCTAGTGTAGAGTTTCTCCCCAGAGTGAAATCTCATGTGTCTGTTAAGGGTTACTTTTTTAGCAAAACTCTTTCCACACTGTTGGCAGGTGTAAGGCTTCTCTCCAGTGTGAACTATCATGTGTATTTTAAGGCTTACTCTTGAAGCGAAACTCTTCCCACACTGTTGGCAGGTATAAGGCTTCCCTCCAGTGTGAATTCCCATGTGTCTGTCAAGGTTTCTTTTTAGAGTGAATTTGTTTCCACACTGTTGGCAGGTGAAATTACTTCTAGTTCGCTTATTTTTGGCCTTTTTTCATGACAAAGTCTTTTCAGGCTGTGAGGAACTAAAAAGGTTTTCTCCAGTAATTAAATCATGATTCTTAAATTGATCTTTCTCTTCTATTTCATTCAGTACTTCACTCTCCTCTTTCAGCACCGTCAGGTCTAAGGAAATAAGAGACAAATGCAAATGAACACCAGTTTAATGGCACAAAGCAACAGACAACAAAACATTTAGACATGTAAAGTATCAAAACCAACATACAACTAAATCCTATTCACATGGGCATCACACCAGAGGGAAAAGGGGACAGAGTGCGGATGGCCCAGGAGTTTATGGAGGGACATTGATATAGAGCACACACGTTTACTGAAGCCAATCATGAAATTACTGACATAATCGAACACATTTGTTTTCTTAGAGTCCTCATTGCCGAACATTCTCTCTTTCAGTGGTCCTCTCACAGTATGGCCAAAGACCAGCTCTGATGGGCTGAACTTGAGAGACTCCTGCACCGTTTCACGGATTGAGAATAAAAGCAAAGGAACTCCTTCGTCCCACTCAGACCATGTCTCGATGCAGTATTTCTTAATCATTGCTTTTTAGGTCTGATGGAACCTTTCAAATGACCCCTGGCTCTCTGGGTGATAAGCACTGTGTATACGATGTGTAATATTGAGCGATTTAAAGACTTGAGCACACTGAACTGAAATAGAAAACAAGCCCCCTGATCAATCTGGACGTGATCAGTCTCAGTGGACCAAAAATGGTAAAGAACTTTGTTAAAGCTTTAACAACTGCTCGGGATGTGATTTTTTTTTTTTTGGAGTGGAAGTGCTTTCAGGTATCTGTGCACATAATAGTGAATAAAAACTGGTTACCAAATAGTGGCATGGATTAACAATGATGCTGAAACAGAATGGGTTAACATGGAACAGTGCTCTGAACCATTGTCAACAGTAGCGTTTATGACACTGTAACGGATGGGCATGCTCAAAATGCTCTAGGCACCATAATAACCCTTTCCCTTTGGTCAAACTTGATCACTGGCCCGGCCCAAAGAGTCGCAAACCACCTCTCTTCAAATGCCCTTATGACCTCTGCTCTCCTGAACGACCTTAGCAGAGACAATACCTGGAACCCTCAAAGGCAGCACAGGAGACCAGACAGCCCTAGCCATTTGGGCAAAGACTAGAGACAAACTTCCAATACCCAAGGACATTGACTCACAATCAGTCTGTCCCAACTACTATTTCTCCTGCATTTGATCCATGTCCTTTATATTAGCCTAGTTGTGATTCTTTAGTTATGTTAGTGCAACTTCATCTTTGGATATCAGCATTTGATGTATCATTGCTTTAATGTCTTCAAATCCCCATCTTGCTTGGTATCAAAAGTTTACCTCTTTTAATTTCAGAATTTATGGTGTACAGTATGTTTTGATTAAAATGCATCATAATATTTCTGCCATACCTTTATGTAAAAACTGCACAAATTCTCCATGCCACCATAAACATGCAGATAGGGATAAGATAGAACAAGACTTTCTGCTGGTCATCTTTGATTGGTCACCTCACCAAATGGGTGTGAACTGATAGGGCCTTTAAGAGTTCCCTGATTAGGCACATCTTGGCTCAATCTCTTTTGAGACACCACATTTCCTCCTTCTGGCAACTATCTTCAAGTTAACTTTGTGGGAATCAACATGAAAAACACAACGAACGCTTCAGCGCACCCCTAATTAAAACATCAAGAAACTCTGGACTCTATTGCATCTGGACTTGTTCAGCAACCAAAGTCAATGCACGTACAGTTCGCAACCTTTAGATGCGCTTCTAAGTCATTGAGCCCCTTTTAATGTGAACCTGATTCTTTGATGTTTCTCTGAGGTTGTGGTTAACTGATTGTACTTTTGCCATTCTCTTTTCTCTCTCTCTTTCCATGCTTTTCTTCACTTTCTTTATTTTGTATATAATCTTTGCTTAGTTTATTTGTGCGTGTGTGTAGCCTACCCAGTATCATTTATTAAACCATTATATTCACGCTTTATTGCCTCTGTGTTTGCCGCTCACAAAATCAGTCACTTAAACGTCTTGATCTAGCTACATGCTATTACCCTGCTAGTACTTTATACAGTAAAGGAAAAGGTTATTCTTTCTTGGCCAGGAAGATCATTTATTTCCTAGAACTGATTATGCTGTCTGTTCGTTGGACAAACTGATTGAATAGTGGTAATATTAATTCTGCTACAGTCAATTCTAAAACAACAACATTTATAATTAATTATAATTTGTTGTAATTAATTATACATATTTCCCTTTTGAGCTAATTTGCAAGAACACCCCAATCTCAGGAAAATATGAAAATAAAAAAATATCTGTGTTAAACAGAGTTTGGACAAAAGTTAAACAAAAACTGAGAGGAGTGGCAACCTTATCAAGAGCCATGTCTACAGCAGATAACCCTGAGTTTCTACCCTCCAGATGGGAAGATACTTTTAGATGCACTGAGAAGGGTCTTATCATTGATCAGGAAAGTATATGTGCAGAATGGAATCAATAGTCACAACTGGAGAGAGTTTGACTGGAAAACAAAAATGTGTTTTTTTAGAACACCATTGGCGAAATCAAAATTTGTTAATGGTCCAGAAGCAGAGAAATGCTGGAGGGTGTGGGAAGGTAGGAGACCACATATATTCTGGGATTGTCTACATTTTGCAAAGGGGTAAAAGGCTGAAATCCTGAAAATTCTGCATATAGACATGCTGTAGTAAAAACTAGAGATATTTTGCATGTACTCTAATTAAGTGCAAGAAAAACTATAACAATTAATTGGATGAAGCCACATTCTCCAACACTGGCCCAGTGGATAGAAAAACTTAGATCTACAGGTCCTTCTCAAAAAATTAGCATATTGTGATAAAGTTCATTATTTTCCATAATGTAATGATAAAAATTAAACTTTCATAGATTTTAGATTCATTGCACACCAACGGAAATATTTCAGGTCTTTTATTGTTTTAATACTGATGATTTTGGCATACAGCTCATGAAAACCCAAAATTCCTATCTCAAAAAATTAGCATATTTCAACCAACCAATAAAAGAAAAGTGTTTTTAACACAAAAAAAGTCAACCTTCAAATAATTATGTTCAGTTATGCACTCAATACTTGGTCGGGAATCCTTTGCAGAAATGACTGCTTCAATGCGGCGTGGCATGGAGGCAATCAGCCTGTGGCACTGCTGAGGTGTTATGGAGGCCCAGGATGCTTCGATAGCGGCCTTAAGCTCATCCAGAGTGTTGGGTCTTGCATCTCTCAACTTTCTCTTCACAATATCCCACAGATTCTCTATGGGGTTCAGGTCAGGAGAGTTGGCAGGCCAATTGAGCACAGTAATACCATGGTCAGTAAACCATTTACCAGTGGTTTTGGCACTGTGAGCAGGTGCCAGGTCGTGCTGAAAAATGAAATCTTCATCTCCATAAAGCTTTTCAGCAGATGGAAGCATGAAGTGCTCCAAAATCTCCTGATAGCTAGCTGCATTGACCCTGCCCTTGATAAAACACAGTGGACCAACACCAGTGTCACGGTTCATGAATTCACTATCTCACTCTCGTACGTTTTACGTGGGCGCATGAGTGAATGTGTGTGTGTGGGTTGATTGAATGAGTTGTGCGTGCGTAAGTTGGGTGTGCTGATTATTGATTACACCTGCTGCGATGATCAGCGTTCCAGCTGCGGTTGATCAGCGCACCCTATTTATTGTCTCTCTGTTTGTCATGTCATTGTCAGAGCGTTGTTGGATGTTGTCCGGTTTGTTTCCTGCCTGCCCTCCTGTTCCTCACCCCGTTGTTCTCCGTGCTCCTTGATCTTCGTGTTTCACCGATTCCTGTGGATGTGTCACCATCACCGTCTTCACCACTTCACCTCACGGGAGATCGCTGCTGTCCACAGAGTCCCCCTTCCTGGAGGAGCTTCGCTGTGTCCAGACCTTCTTGTCACACTCAAAATAAACATCTTTTACTTGCAATTGAATCCGACCATTTCTTGAGTTCCGGACGTAACAGAACGCTCTGACCCTAACATGGATTCAGCAAGTTCATCGGACCTGAGTGAGTTTCTGACGCAAAGTGTTGCGAGGATGGATCAACAGGAAGAGAATCTGAACATCACGGGACACGCGGTTAAGACCTTGGTGGCACAGGTGTCCGAGCTGACCCAAAGGATCGAACAACTCGCCAGTCCTGCTGTGCCCAACCCACCGCCGTTTCCCCCCACACCTGCAGAGCCGATCCGGCATCCCGAGCCACGCCTACCCAGTCCTGAGTGCTACAGCGGTGAGCCGAATTTCTGTAGACCTTTCCTGACCAAGTGTTCTATGATTTTTTCGCTCCAACCACAGACTTTTCACACAGAGGAGGCGAAGGTGGCTTTCGTGTTAACTCTGCTTTCCGGACGGGCGGCGCTGTGGGGAGCGGCGGTGTGGGAGAATCGTCAACCCTGCTGTTCCTCGTTCCTGGCACTCTCAGAAGAGATGAAGCGAGTGTTTGACCGAGCGGTGGCGGGGAGAGAGGCAGCACGTCAGCTGGCCGATCTTCGTCAGGACAACCGCTCGGTCTCAGACTATTCTATTGAGTTCCGCACCCTCGCCGCTGAGTGCCATTGGAACGAGGAGGCACAGCGGGACATGTTCCTGCATGGGCTGGCTGACCGCATCCAAAGAGAGATCTACACCCTGGACCTTCCTGAGAGACTCGACGGTCTTATCGAGCTGACATTGAGGGTGGATAGTCGCCTCAGTCGCCTGGAGCAGTCGTCGAGAGGAAGGGCTCAAGCCGCCAATGTCGAGTGCTCTCAAACCAACAGATGGGGTGCGGTCAGTTCCAGTGCTGATCTGGAGCCCATGCAGGTGGGTCGGGCTCGGCTTTCCCGGGAGGAGAGAGAGAGACGGAGATCCCATGGTCTTTGCCTCTACTGCGGTGATACAGGACATTACCTGGAGAGATGCCCGGTAAAAGACCATGCCCGGCGGTAAACCAGAGGCTACTGTCGGGCGGGATCTCCGTGGAGAAGACCTCATCCTCTACTCGCCTTCCGGTAAGACTGCTGTGGGCAGCCCAGTCACACGTCTGTCAGGCACTTTTGGATTCCGGAGCAGAGGGTAATTTTATGGATTTTTCACTGGCACGCACTCTGGGTATACCCATCACTACACTTCAGGACAGTATCAAGGTCAACGCACTTAACGGACAAGAACTTCCCAGTATTACATTCACCACACAACCATTGACACTCATTACATCTGGCAACCACACGGAACTCATTTCATTTCTTCTCTTGGACTCACCCCTGGCTCCCGTTGTCCTCGGTCATCCTTGGCTGGTCCAGCACAGCCCTAGGATCGACTGGGGACATAATTCAGTTTCCACCTGGAGTAATAAGTGTTATGAGTGTTGTCTGGTGTCTGCCGTTTCGTCTGTGTCTCGTCCTGTTTTTCAGAGTGAGGTGATGAATTTGTCTAACGTGCCCCCCCAGTACCAGGACCTGAAGGAGGTGTTCAGTAAGTCCCGCGCTGCTTCTCTTCCTCCGCATCGTCCCTATGACTGTGCTATAGATTTACTCCCAGGTAAGTCTCCGCCTAAGGGCAAGCTTTACTCTCTTTCTATTCCTGAGAGGGAGGTCATGGAGAAATACATTTCTGATTCTCTAGCCTCCAGATTCATCCGACCTTCCTCTTCTCCAGCGGGGGCGGGGTTCTTTTTTGTGGGAAAGAAGGATGGTTCACTGCGACCTTGCATTGATTACCGAGGGCTGAATAACATCACGGTAAAGAATACTTATCCTTTGCCGCTGATGTCTTCAGCCTTTGAGAGGTTGCAGGGAGTATCTGTTTTCACAAAACTGGACTTACGTAACGCTTATCATTTGGTTCGCATCAGGAAGGGGGATGAGTGGAAGACCGCTTTTAACACCCCCAGGGGGCACTTTGAATATTTGGTGATGCCGTTCGGGCTATCCAACTCCCCAGCGGTCTTCCAGGCACTCGTCAATGACGTGCTGAGAGATATGGTCGACCAGTTCATATATGTCTACCTGGACGACATATTGATTTTTTCTTCATCTCTCCAGGAACACGTTCAGCACGTCAGACGAGTGCTTCAGAGGTTGCTAGAGAATGGGCTTTTTGTCAAGGCGGAGAAATGCGTTTTTCATGCACAGTCTGTTCCTTTCCTAGGATACATCGTCTCGTCTGAGGGAATGCGTATGGACCCTGACAAGGTTAAGGCTGTGGTAGAGTGGCCAAGTCCAGATTCCCGTAAGGCCCTGCAGAGGTTTCTGGGGTTCGCCAACTTCTATCGGCGTTTCATTCGCAACTACAGCCAACTAGCCGCGCCTCTGACCGCCTTGACCTCTCCCAGAACTACGTTCAGGTGGTCTGATGCAGCAGAAGCTGCATTTACCAAACTGAAAGGCCGCTTTGTTTCGGCCCCCATCCTTATCGCCCCTGATCCATCACGTCAGTTCGTGGTAGAGGTCGACGCATCAGAGGTGGGGGTAGGTGCAGTTCTATCGCAACGCTCTCTCTCAGATGACAAGATGCACCCTTGCGCGTTTTTGTCCCACCGTTTATCTTCTGCCGAATGTAATTATGACATTGGTAATAGAGAGTTGCTGGCCGTCAAGTTAGCGTTGGAGGAGTGGCGTCATTGGTTAGAAGGGTCGGGGGTACCTTTTATCGTTTGGACTGATCACAAGAACTTGGAGTATATTAGAACTGCGAAAAGACTCAATTCCAGGCAGGCTCGGTGGGCTCTTTTTTTCGGTCGTTTTGACTTTTTACTCTCGTACCGCCCCGGGTCCAAAAACAAACCCGATTCTTTATCTCGCATTTTTGATCCATCCGAACGCCCGATTACTCCCGAGTGTATTTTGCCGGAGAGACTAGTGGTCTCCACACTCACATGGGAGGTCGAATCGAAGGTCAGATCGGCCTTAGAAGGGGTAACGCCTCCGCCCGGCGGTCCACCAAGCCGATTGTTTGTGCCGGAGGAGTTACGGTCCGAAGTTATTCAATGGGGTCACTGCTCCAACATTGCTTGCCATCCAGGAGTAAACCGGACTAGGGGTTTGATAAAGCAACGATTCTGGTGGCCATTAATGGCTCGTGACGTCCGCAGTTTTGTATTGGCATGTTCAGTTTGTGCGATTGGTAAGACGTCTAACCGATCTCCTGACGGGTTACTCCCTCCGCTGCCGGTGCCTTCGAGACCTTGGTCCCACATCGCGCTAGATTTTGTCACCGCCCTCCCGCCCTCTAATGGCATGACGGTTGTTTTAACCGTAGTGGACCGATTCTCGAAGGCAGCACATTTCATTCCCTTGCCCAAATTGCCCTCAGCCAAGGAGACAGCGGTGTCTGTCATTGACCACGTCTTTCGGTTACATGGCCTCCCGATGGACGTGGTTTCTGACAGGGGTCCCCAATTCGTGTCCAAATTTTGGCGAGAATTCTGTAAATTACTAGGAGCTACGGTTAGTTTGTCTTCGGGTTATCACCCCCAGAGTAATGGTCAGACTGAACGTGCCAATCAAGATTTGGAGAGAGTGTTACGATGTTTGGTATCCAAGAATCCTTCTTCCTGGAGCCAACAGCTGTCTATGGTTGAGTACGCTCATAATTCACTACCAGTGTCATCTACGGGCCTCTCTCCGTTCCAGTGTAGTATAGGGTACCAGCCACCTATTTTTCCGAGTCTGGATTCCGAAGTCGCGGTCCCCTCCGCCCACGCCTTTGTCCAGAGGTGTCACCGCACATGGACCAGAGCCCGGGAGACTCTGCTCCAAGTGGGGACGCGGATTCCAGTACCTGGTGGACTGGGAGGGTTACGGTCCGGAGGAGAGAAGTTGGGTTCCTGCTAGGGACATTCTGGATCACTCCCTTATTGACGATTACAAGCAACAGGTAAGTTCTTCTGGGAGCGCCAGGAGGCGCTCCTAGGGGGAGGGGTACTGTCACGGTTCATGAATTCACTATCTCACTCTCGTACGTTTTACGTGGGCGCATGAGTGAATGTGTGTGTGTGGGTTGATTGAATGAGTTGTGCGTGCGTAAGTTGGGTGTGCTGATTATTGATTACACCTGCTGCGATGATCAGCGTTCCAGCTGCGGTTGATCAGCGCACCCTATTTATTGTCTCTCTGTTTGTCATGTCATTGTCAGAGCGTTGTTGGATGTTGTCCGGTTTGTTTCCTGCCTGCCCTCCTGTTCCTCACCCCGTTGTTCTCCGTGCTCCTTGATCTTCGTGTTTCACCGATTCCTGTGGATGTGTCACCATCACCGTCTTCACCACTTCACCTCACGGGAGATCGCTGCTGTCCACAGAGTCCCTGTGCCGCCAAGTGTCTCTTCCTGGAGGAGCTTCGCTGTGTCCAGACCTTCTTGTCACACTCAAAATAAACATCTTTTACTTGCAATTGAATCCGACCATTTCTTGAGTTCCGGACGTAACAACCAGCAGCTGACATGGCACCCCAGACCATCACTGACTGTGGGTACTTGACACTGGACTTCAGGCATTTTGGCATTTCCTTCTTCCCTGTCTTCCTCCAGACTTTGGCATGCAAAATTTGCTTTCATCCGAAAAAAGTACTTTGGACCACTGAGCAACAGTCCAATCCACTGCTGCTTCTCTGTAGCCCAGGTCAGGCGCTTCTGCCGCAGTTTCTGGGTCAAAAGTGGCTTGACCTGGGGAAAGCGGCACCTGTAGCCCATTTCCTTCACACGCCTGTGCACGGTGGCTCTGGATGTTTCTACTCCAGACTCAGTCCACTGCTTCCGCAGGTCCCCCAAGGTCTGGAATCGGTCCTTCTCCACAATCTTCCTCAGGGTCCGGTCACCTCTTCTCGTTGTGCAGTGTTTTTTGCCACACTTTTTCCTTCCCACAAACTTCCCACTGAGGTGCCTTGATACAGCACTCTGGGAACAGCCTATTCGTTCAGAAATTTCTTTCTGTGTCTTACCCTCTTGCTTGAGGGTGTCAATGATGGCCTTCTGGACAGCAGTCAGGTCGGCAGTCTTACCCATGATTGCGGTTTTAAGTAATGAACCAGGCTGGGAGTTTTTAAAAGCCTCAGGAATCCCAGGTGTAATTAGTTGATTCAGATGATTAGGTTAATAGCTCGTTTAGAGAACCTTTTCATGATATGCTGATTTTTTGAGAAGGACCTGTATTTATAAAATGGAATATTTGACTGCCCGACCTCAACTGAAAGTGGACAATATATATCTGGATGAATTAAAAACTAATTGATCAGTTCGGAACTTTTACTAATTTGCTGTTGCATTGTTTGATTTTCACTTCTTTCCACTCTTTTTACTTAAGGAGAAAAGTACACGAGTCAATGCTGTTGTCAAGGAATGGTTAGTTCATTGTTTGTGATTTTGTTTTCATGTATAAAAAAAAAAGTTACAAAAATAAAATAAAAAAATATAAAAAAATCAAAACATATAAAGGACCAACACAATCCACTATGAAATGCTCAAAAGGTTCACCCATGACTGAACTGGGATTATAGGGGCTGGTGGAATCACCCGGTTTGGTTTCCCAGCATACTGGCAAACATGACAAGTCTATCAATGCTGTACCACATCACACTTCAAGCCGTACCAAACAAATGCTGTAAAACATGGTTGTATGTTTTCATCACCCCTAAGTGTAATGATTGTGTGCCAATGACAGCACCTGCTGATGAAAAACTGAAGGAAGCACAACCTGATGAACAATATTCCACTCATCCTAGATAGTATTATTTTTATGCCACGTCCGCATCAGTAGTCCATCTTTCACCAAAAATTGAGACATTAAGTGCAGGTTTGTCAGACAAATTAAAGCATTTTACAAGAGAAGTGTAATTGTTTTTAGCTTCAACAAGTTTCTCACTTCCATGTGCATCTGTGGATGTGCTGAACAAACAAGTCTGATCCATGGAGACTCCCCCTCACAACTTACAGGACTTAAAGGATCTTCTGTTAACATCTTTCCAACACACCTTCAGGGGTCTAGTGGAGTCCATGCCTCGACGGGTCAGGGCTGTTTTGGCAGCAAAATGGGCACCAACACAATATTAGGTCATACATCAGCTTTGAGAATGAAACCAACCTGTTTGTTCCTCAGTTTCTTCATGTTTCACTCTCAATGTTTCTTCAATCTTCATGTCTTCACTCTCCTCTTTAATAAACACCATCTTTAGACGTGGATCTCAGTCGCTTCACCAGGAGTTTCTCTGTGTTTGTCCTGTTTAAGATGAGAATAATTAACAGAAACAAATCCACACAAAATATCTGAGTGTCTCAATCAGCTCTAGTTCAGTAGTTCAGTTAATGGACTTAAATCACCTGATGAGACAAAACACTCAAAACTAACACAACAAATTAATAAAATAATGCAAATTATACAGACCATTAATATATTCGATTAGTAGATGTCAAGATAATGATTTGTAGAACTCAAGATAGAAATAGAAATGAAGGGGCTTTGAATCACTTAATCAATCGGTTCAATTGACTCGGAGAGTCTAAAGCTCCGGTTCTCTCGCCAGAGACTGAACTCATGTTTGAACTGATTCATGATAAAGAGAGAAATGAGCCGCTCCTTCTGTTACTCATGAGTTTATTCTGTTACTTTACTCACACAGCACTGATAAATGTTAGATAAATCACTGAATCATTTGTTGTGAATCAATCGGTTCAATTGACTCGGAGAGTCTAAAGCTCCGGTTCTCTCTCCAGAGACTGAACTCATGTTTGAACTGATTCATGATAAAGAGAGAAATGAGCCGCTCCTTCTGTTACTCATGAGTTTATTCTGTTACTTTACTCACACAACACTGATAAATGTTAGATAAAGCAATGCAGTGTTACGTTTAATAATACATCATTCATGCTGTGTGACTTTAATTCGCTTAAACACTTAAAACACAAACCTTTCTTCAGGCGAACCACAATGCAGGAGCGCGGCACTGCTTTATGACGTCATTCACTAAGACCAAAATAAAAGTCCCGTTCATTGCCGAGTCTAAAATCACAAAATGCATAGAAATTTGCATAGAAAATATATATTAATAAAAAAAGAAAAGAAAAGATGACAAAATTCAGAGTTGAATGTATTATTGAAATACATTTAATAACACAATGGTAAGTTAATAATACAGTTCACATTGAGAGATTAAAAAAAATATTAAATTACTCTAAATCAAGACTTTTAATTTTTACTGTTTGTATACACAATATAGAAAGCAAACATTACAAATAAAATTAATACCATAACTTCACAAGCAAATAACAGGGTTTCTGTGGGTCCTTAAAAATATTGTTCTATTACATTTGCATTTCAAATGGTATCTGGTATACTGTAAATGTTTTCTTCACCCAAACAGTTTGACCTTTTAGACAAAGTCTCTCAGTCTTTAGTATTTTCCTAATATTTTCAGCACATCATTGGACAACATGTATTTAAATATGTATTTCACAATACATGCAACTGTCATCTGTCAAACTTTACTACATTCTCTCATCCATGAACATGATTTCTGAGTTAGTCTGACTCCTTCCCATCGGCTGTGGAGGTGAAGACGACTCTCCCATGTTTCCTGTTGCACCTGTGAGCTGCGGATGCCATTATGTCCCAGCAGATGCAGTCTCGTCCCTCACTGTCACCAGAGACTCTGGCCGTTCCTCAAGATGTTCTGTACTCGAGTTCTTGTGAAACGTCATCAGTCGCTGCCCAAGAACTGTTCCAGTTCAAAGTTCACATCTAGCCCAGTTCAGTTCAAATCCCCGGATGTGTTCTTGATCCGCCCCTTTTATCAAGGATGCATCGAGAGGTCACTGAGACTTTTGTGAGATCCAAGCTGCGTTCCACTCCAGTTTTAGACACGCACTTACAAACTTCCCTAAGCACTTCCCCTCGGGGGAATCCCCGCCGCCATTTTGAAGTGCGTTCCACTTTGTGAAGTGGACAAGGGAAGTTTATATGGACAGACCCTTGCTCCCTTGATTTTGACCAAGGAGTGAGTCTACTTCATATGTACACTTCAGGCAGCTTCATATAGCACAATGCAACACGATTGTGACGTCACGACAAACAACTCTAAATGTTTTTAAAAATAATAAAAATATCATAAAACAACCCAAATATACCTATATACTTATAGAATGCCGCATTAAACAATTTCGTAAAGGAAATGAATAATAAATCAACTCCCCAGTGGATTCGAAGTGATCAAGGGCTTAGGACGTTCCAGTTCAGTTCATTGCAAATGTTCCTCCAGTAGTGGCCCTCATGCAACGTAAGCAATGACGCACATCCGAGTGAACGAGACGGAGGGAAGTTAGCAAGTGAAGGGCATAATGAACTGGAACGCAGCACAAGGCAATCGCCCGTTGTGTTCTTGGCACTTCTTCTTTGGGTTTTAACGGCAGCTTGCATCCTTGACGTTGCATTACTGCCATCGTCTGGTTCTAGTTATTTCCCATATACTTTAGTCCTCATATCAGTCCCTCCAGAAAAACGCGATTATGCGATCGCATGATTTAATGCATAATCAGCCAAAGTCCTCATATTTATGCGGGGACCACATTTTTTCAAATACACCGCACTTTCGCCGCATACTATTTCCACGTGCAAAATATGCGATTTCATAATCCCCGCATTTTCGTTGCAAAAAAGTCATATATATTAGCAGAAAGTTGAAAAATGTTTGTTTACTTCACACAAGAGCCGCCATTTCCCCCTGTTGCCATGGGAACGTTTTGAAGTGACGTAATTACCCGACGTGAACGTCATCGAAAAGCTGTAAGCCCCGTGATGAAACATAGATATCGGTGAAACCATGATGAAGCACACAAATTCCCATTTGCCAACAAAAATAACAGCAAAAGGCCGCGCAAAGAAGTTTCCCGGTGTGTTGACCGATTTCAAAACACAGCATCGTGAAGCTTTGAAGGGTTATGAATCAGTGAGTCGATTCAGCGATTCGGATCGCCAAAGTCACGTATTTCAGCAGTTTGACACGCGATCCGAATCATGAATCGACTCACTGATTCATAACGCTTCGAAGTTTCATGATGCTGTGTTTTGAAATCGGCCCAAATTGAGCCATGTGTTTATTAAAGGTCCCGTTCTTCGTGTTTTTTTGAAGCTTTGATTGTGTTTACAGTGTGCAATATAACATGTGTTCATGTTTCGCGTGTAAAAAAACACAGTATTTTTCACACAATTTACTTATCTGTATACCGCTGTTTTCACTGTCCTAAAAACAGGCTGATGAGTTCCTTGTTCTATGAAGTCCCTCCTTCAGAAATGCGTAACGAGTTCTGATTGTGCCAGCGGTTCCCGTGTTGTGATTTGACCGCAGCTTAGCGAACATGGCACGGTTCCTGTGTTGTGATTCGACAGCAGCTTAGCGCACGTAACTTGCACTGAAAGGTCACGCCTCTTAACGGGAGATGTATGCGCTCAATGATCTCTACAGCGTCCCTGGGAAAGCCAAACAAAGGTGATTTGACTCCGGGATGAAAATAACAGCGTCTTGACGACATGGCGACAAACACACTCAAACGCACCACTTCCTTTTCTCCACGCGACACTTCCTCTTCTCCACGTGGGACAGCAACAAGACCACGCCCCCTTTTTCCGCGTATTCTTGTGGGCGGAGGTTAGTCTGTTCTACTGTTCTACTGACGTCATTTATGAAGGAAGTACCAGGATGTAGTCCAAGCCGGCCGTTCGCTGTAGGCTTTGAAAGGAAACTTCTGTTAAATAAAATATCTCGCTTGGCATTGAACTTTGAGCTTTATAATTTTACATTTCTCTTAATTTTATTAATTTTAAATCTCTTTTTCATCAAACCGCAGTTTTTGCAAGTTTTATTGCATAAAATTGCATAAATTTCCCGAATTTTCCATCGCATTTTTTAAGAAAACGTGCCGCATAATCAAGGATTTTTGCCCGCAACAATCACAAAAAAAAGCCGCATTTTTCTGGAAGGACTGTCATATTCTTGTCATTAGTCCTGTTTTAGTCAGAAAGCAAATCAAATATTTCATTCCTTATTCACTCCTACTCCAGTCCATTATACTCTTTAGTCCTGTTAGTCCTATTTTCCCCATGTCTTTTATCATATCCATCCTCTGTAATCCATATTTTGAACAATTAATAAGCACATGTTCTGCAGTCTCAGGTATTTGGCACTGGTCACAGAACCCAGTAGGATGTTTCCCCTATGAAGAGTGCTGTTTAATTTATTATGCCCTATTCTCAATCTGGTAATAATAGTCTCTTCTCTCCTGTTTCCTGCCTTATTCTCCACAGTACCAACTCTTTTTTAAATTGAGTATAAATGTCTTCCTTTTAGTTCCTGGTCCCACCTTTGTTGCCATTCTTCAATAGTTTTTCCCACACTATGCTCTTTTCTTCTGATCTTGAGAGGCTGATAACTGCTTCTATAGTCTTTTTGAAGTACTTTCTTCGCTATTTTTCCTTTTCCTTTTCATTTCCTATAATACCCATATGTGCTGGGACCCACATAAATATAACCTCATCACCTTTATTCTTTATTCTTGAATAGATAGACATAATATCATTAAAAAAGAACTCCTGGGGTCTCATTTATAAAGCGTGTGTACGCACAAAACGGGGCTGGAAACATACGTACGCCAGTTCCCACGCAAAGGTTATGAGCTTTAAAAAACAAACTTGACGGGAGACTGTGCGCACCTTTAAGCAAACTTTGAGCCGTGCGTACGCACATTCTGGAGACAAAGGGAATTGGCGACACAGATGGTGAGGTCGTAAACTGAAGTTAGATTGTAGAAAATACATGTGAGAAGAACGATTATAAGAATTAATGACATTTAATTTTCACGTTATAGCCACATTATCATGAAGATTAACTCCAACAGTGTTATTTGTGCCTATTGTTTTAGGCTATATACATCAAACGAAATTCAAAATGTTTTTTTTTTAAAAATGCGCACAAACTCTAGAGTGAGAAAAGTAATGAAGTAAGAACAATTTAAAACTGTTTTCATATTGATAAACACATTTACATTAATGTTCCAGTTTCATTAATGGCGATATGCACTGAAATTACATAAAGTCAATGCTCAGAATTTAAACAAAAATTTAGATAGACATGTGCGACTTTTGATCAGTTTTCCTGTGACACGCTGTTTTAATGACAGCAAGGATTAAATATAGGCTAATTCCAATAATTCGTCTTTAAACTAAACTGCAGATTTCATATTTTGACAAAATATGTTTTAGCGAGAACGATGATCAGTGATACACACACTTACTTCGATATCACAGACACTGCAGAAATCGGTGGTCGAAAGGTCCATTATCCGGTTTGAACAGGTCCAATGATAATATTACTGTACAACCACAGCTGCACGGACACGGAGAGTAAAGACATCTTCACAAAATTATGAAAAATACCACTGTATTTGAAGGATACAACTTGAAGAAAAAATTAAGATTTGCACGTTTCTTTTTTAAAAATACTTAGTCAGTGATGCTCTGAGTCAGACGATTGTATTTATGCTGCAATAAATAAGTAGGCCTATCTGTTTAAATTAAAATAGCCTAAACATCCTATATGTTCACATTATCAGCAAAACTGCATGAATTTGGGTTGAAGGGTTTAAAACTAACAAAATATTTTAAATTAAAATAACATTTGGCCCGTGGAAATCAATTAATAAACTTTATTTTAAAAAATATCTGAGAAGTATTTTATACAATTTTGTTTTTATGGATATTTTGATATATTTATACTAAAACATAAAAAATATATTGGATGATTGTCAGTAATGTACTGTGTAACGCACAAATGGCATTTATAATCCGTATCTAATATTTTTCTGTCTTGTTCCTTTGACAGTGTTCAACATGGTGTCACGTGGATGGGAATGTGCATGCAAATGATATGCAGATGAGGTTATGCATAGTAAAACTAGGCGTTGTGAGCTCCATATATGGTGATTTCTGCAGGAGATGGGGTGGAGATGCACGAACGCACAATCTTCTGCTGGCTGTGATTAATGAAGGGATTTTTGCGCAGGTTCAGACGTACACGTGGTTTTATAAATCTGAATTTTTTTGTGGGTACGCAAAATATAGCTTTTGTGCGTACGTACACTTTTAGTAAAGTTTATACACAACGTTTTATAAATGAGACCACTGGCGTTTTGTCCTGTGTGTGGTAATCTGGTACAATGTCTTGTATCAGATTAACCATGTGAGCAAAATTCTTCAGAGCCCAAGTGTTTCTCTAGAAACACTCAAAAAGGAAACTCAGGGAGTGCAAATGTTCTTGAATAATTTCAGGGAAAGTGGACTTGCTACCTGTCAAACAGATGCAAGAGAGATAGCAGAAGCTCTAGATATTGGCATGACATTGCCTGAGAAAAGACAACACAAAACATCACGGCAATTCCAATATGAGGGCAGAGATCAGACACAATCTTCTCCAGAAGAGTCTTTCAGAAGAGAATTTTTTCTGTCCTTGGTTGACACAGCGTTTGGAAGCCTCAATGACCGATTCTGTAAACTGGAGGATTTTTATGCCCTGTATAGTTTTCTGTTCTCAAAAGAAAACATGAGAGAAGCAATGCATAGCGGACAACTTGAAGACAACTGCAAAACACTGGAACGAGCCTTACATGACACACATTCGGAGGATTTGGTCATGGAGGTCAGGGCTGCTGTCCATAGCTTTCCTGATCATGCATCTACATCTCCAAGCGACATGTTAGATTACATCTACAAGGAGCAACTCGGAAACTTGGTATGGAAACTTGAGCATTGCTCTTCGTCTGCTTCTAACCCTTCCCGTCACCGTTGCCTCTGGTGAGAGAAGTTTTTCAGCTTTAAAGTTGATTAAAACATACCTGAGGTCAACAATGAACCAAGAGAGGCTCTCAGCACTGGCACTAATGTCCATTGAACGGAGCATACGAAGGTCTATGGACAGGGACGTACTGGGACTGAAATTCAGCCCGGGACTTTAAGACGGAGAGGCCTTTTACGCGAGTGCCCTTGGTGCACGAGCAG
This sequence comes from Romanogobio albipinnatus, assembly GCA_023566225.1. NCBI lineage: Eukaryota > Metazoa > Chordata > Actinopteri > Cypriniformes > Gobionidae > Romanogobio > Romanogobio albipinnatus. The sequence goes on along the minus strand of CM042240.1, from coordinate 63,551,504 downwards.
GATTTTTTGCAGATATTTTCATTCTAATAGTGTTTTTATGGTATAAAGACAATCAGATTACGCTGAAGACCTTCTAGAAACTTTAGGATAACACCTGCCTCATCAGGTTGTATAAGCAAGTCACCACTGCACTGAAAACAACCAGTTCAGCAAAACCTAATCTCAAACACATAAGTCACACAGTATACTGCTAACTACCATCATGTCATGTGTATAGTCAGTCGGAGTGTTAAAATAGTTACAAATACTCACACCCACTCATACTCAAAAACTACAATGCAGTCCCATACAATAGAGATAGTGTGTGTGTGTGTGTGTGTGTGTGTGTGTGTGTGTGTGTGTGTGTGTGTGTGTGTGTGTGTGTGTGTGTGTGTGTGTGTGTGTGTGTGTGTGTGTGTGTGTGTGTGTGTGCTCACTTTCAATTCTCCCTGCCTCAGCTTCCCCTGTGCTGGACCCTGTCTCTGCTTACTGATTGTACAGCTACATAACATATGCATGAGAAGAACATGAGTAATAAACATGGCAAAGAATAATATATTTTCTAATTCAATCTGTGCTTCAGTCAGGTTATTATCTAGTATGTGGAACTATTGGCATTTTATCCTATATGTAAATATGTAACATATGTAACACTGTGCTGTATTTTTCTATTTTTGTGTGCGTGTCCTTAATAAAGCTTTGATTGATTGATTGATATGCTTAATATGATTGCCTTCCCAGCCCTGCACACTGCCCCTCTACCTGTCTGTTTCCTGGTTCCTGCTCTTCCTCTCTTCTCCTCCTGCTGCTCCTTTCTACTCCTCCTCATTCTCTCTCCTCCTGCTGCTCCTCTTCCTCTCTTCTCCTCCTTCTCTCTCCTGCTGCTGTTCCTCTCTTCTCCTACTGCTCCTCTTCCTCTCTTCTCCTCCTTCTCTCTCCTGCTGCTGTTCCTCTCTTCTCCTACTGCTCCTCTTCCTCTCTTCTCCTCCTTCTCTCTCCTGCTGCTGTTCCTCTCTCCTCCTACTGCTCCTCTTCCTCTCTTCTCCTCCTTCTCTCTCCTGCTGCTGTTCCTCTCTCCTCCTACTGCTCCTCTTCCTCTCTTCTCCTCCTTCTCTCTCCTGCTGCTGTTCCTCTCTCCTCCTACTGCTCCTCTTCCTCTCTTCTCCTCCTTCTCTCTCCTGCTGCTGTTCCTCTCTCCTCCTACTGCTCCTCTTCCTCTCTTCTCCTCCTTCTCGCTCCTGCTGCTGTTCCTCTCTCCTCCTACTGCTCCTCTTCCTCTCTTCTCCTCCTGATGGATCAGGCATACTAATGGGGTCCTAAGCTCGAACTTATCTCTTCAATAGGACTCATTTGTTCACCACACCGGAATGGACTATTTTCTTAGCGGTACCAATACAATCGTTTTTAAATCAATAAACTCCTTTTCAAATCAATATTTTGTGTCATTTATCACTAAGGCCGGCGACAGACTGGATGCGTGGCATGTCCGTTTTTATTTCAGCTCCCATGTTAACAGGTTAGAGCTGCGTGACACAGGGCGCGCGCGGAAAACGGGCGCATGCTAGAAATAGAACAGACGTCTATTTTTCACGTGACACGCAAACGTGTTGGAAGCGTTTCCAAGCAAAATAGAATAGGAAAAGATGTTTGTCTTTGTAGGCTTATCATGACACCTAGCAGCAGCGCCACGTCAGACTCGTTTCTGGTGTGCAAAGACATGGAAAACGCCACGCAGGTGACACTCAACAGAAACGCCACGCTCACGCACAGGCAGCCAGCCGCTCGCCGGCCTATGGTGCACCTGTCCTGTCCATGCTGCTGGGTCCTTCCTCATCTGCACCTCCTGCCACAGCACCCTTTTCAGTGCGGAAAAGGTCCGTTAATTTGGCACATTTAGCTGCCTCTTGTGCCAACATTTTTTTATTTTTCATTCTTATTTTTTCGGCCCCACCCATTTCTTTCTCTTCTTTCCTTCTTTTCGCCATTTTTACCGTCTGTCTCTGTTGCATTCACAAACCCAAACCTAACCAAGTAAACTTCTTTGAGCCAATCGGATGTCAGGAAATACGAGGATCAGTCATTGTTGTCATTGAGGATCAAGTTGGGAGGGGCCGCTCGTATCCCCCCTCAAGATTGGAAGTATTGATTTGGCCCGGTCTGAAACACACACACACAGCTGCGTTCCGCTGCAGCTGAGCGGCCGGCCACAGGCCGGTACGGTAGCGTTACGTATCATATATTTTTTTTAAAAACGTTTTGACCAGCGGCCGGTTCGGCCTGAAATGGACCGGCCGTTCGGGATTGTTCCCGGTATTCCCGATTGCCAATCCGCCCCTGTCTATGGACATGGAGGACATTGTGACAGCATTTGCTGTAGCTAAGGCTCGTAAGCACCGTTTCTAAGGTCACAATCCATTGTACGGTATTGTGTCTTGATGAAGATTGAAGATGAAGATTGACATTTTGTAAATTAAAAATAAGAACTTTAATGTTGTAAACAATAAACAATTTATGTTCTGTTATATATGTTTTGATGTCTTTTTGTATGTTGAATAATTATATCCCTAGGTAACGAAGATATTAACACATTTCTTTTTCAGGGCCTCATTGATTAATTTTTGCCTGGGGGCCGTTCAAAACAAAGAGACTTCAGTGAACAAAAGATATGAATCAGTGTAAGAATGATTTGTTCACTTAAAAGAATCCTTCAACACATACAGTACATTGATTAATTAACCACAAACATGGAGCAGTTCCTAATAGTCATGCTGGCCCTAACACACACACACACACACACACACACACACACACACACACACACACACACACACACACACACACACACACACACACACACACACACACACACACACACACACACACACAGAGAGAGATGATGAACATATCCATATGTAACTGTAATGGATGCTGATGGTGATAGAGAAGCGTTTAGTGTCTCATATCGAGCTCCTGCTGCTGTGATGGACTCGCTGCTGATATCAAGTGTTGTTTACATTTAAACCTCATCATTCTGTGCCAGTCCAGCAGCTTCAGTTGATATTTGAAATCATCACAACTGTCCCTGAAGCCTTGAAGCCTGACCACCTGGCTACAAACTCTACACAACTCCACTTTTTGAGACGTTTCATCAGTTTCTTCAGTCATCATCATGGAGCAGCGTCGCCAGAGAAGATCCAGGACTCGTCCCACACACCTGAGGGGATTCTGGGCGGAGGGCGTCTCTTCCAGTCAAGGGCCCTGTGAGCTTTCACGGCTGGCGGCTGTGAGCAAGTTGGATCACACTTACAGCTGCATCTCTGCCAAAGCTCAACGATCCAACAGACTGGAAGAGCAAGTGTACCAGCGCTACCTGAAGAACGCAGCTGTCCTTCCTGACGTCCGTCCAGCAGCCTCAGTCTCTTCAGTGGACGTGTGTCCGGCTGCCTCTGCCTCTTCAGTGGACGTGTGTCCGGCTGCCTCTGCCTCTTCAGTGGACGTGTGTCCGGCTGCCTCTGCCTCTTCAATGGACGTGTGTTCGGCTGCCTTGGTCTCTTCAGTGGACGTGTGTCCAGCTCCTCTGTGTCAGCCGGAAGAGTCTGTCTCCATCCACGGCTACCAGGACATTTACGGCTCTGTGGCCGAGCCCATGATCAAGACTCGCTGTGGTCGGCGCCGTCCCTACAGCCTTGAGCTGGGGCTGAAGATCAAGCAGCGCCTGTGGAAGACTCTCAAGCGCCCTTCACTGCTGGAGACGGAGCAGTCTGATGGACGCGTCCTCATCGCTGAGAGCTTCTCCACGTCCAGCAGAAGAAGAAGCTCCGCTCCTCGTGTCCATGTGGACATCAGTGAAGAGCAGCTGCCAGAGGAACCGGCGAGGAAGAAGCCCAGACACTGAGACGTCACAGCGGGGCTGCGTATGAACACACTGTATATAGTTATAGAGTACGTTTATACTTTCATGAGTAACTCTCAGTTTTTAAAGTCCATTGTTAGCACATGCTGTGTGTTAGGTTTTAGTGCTGTAGTGATTATTACTCAATTCACCGATGACGTCAGTGATTTTTAGATCACGTGTCACTTAAGGTGTGGTTATGAGTGTATCAGATGACCCCTCCCCCTTTTGATACGGGGCACCAGCTAAGAATACTATCTTAACAATATAAGAACACTCCCAAAGGAGCGGTTCAATAATTCAGAATTAATATAAATTAGAGGGAGTTGGTCAGCTGATTAATCTGAAGGATTTGTGAGTCTGGATAACTAGTAGAGTCTTTGATCATCAACACAATGAAGACACAGTATAATAAAATGAATTAAGTTTATTAACAATAGATATGCAAGAGTAAATACTTCAATGATTAATAATGCTAGTAATGAATATACACTTCTAAAGGATAGTAAACTAATAACCAAAAATAAAAGTAATGAGTGAAACAATAAAACTGATAAATGATGTGAACACAGAATGGATAAATGCAATGCTGTTGAACAGAATGTAGCAATGTAAGAGAATCGAATGGGAATGCTTCCTATGGAAGCTACCTAATGGTTCTAGCAAATGGTGATAAATAAATGATTATTTATCATTAAACAAATAATAAACCTATTATTTGTAACAAGCTGACCTCCGGTAACTGTTATCTAAGCAGGTTAGAAAAACATATGCTGCATGTATAAACTAATGCCAAGGTCTCTAGACAGAGGTTTGGTAAGTTTATATTTACGTTCCACACAGTCGGGTGATTGGTCCGGCAGTAGAGACGTCTTCCACTGGTTATGCGGGTAGCGTGCAGTGGGGGGGCGCAAAGATGCGATCCAGTAGTCGTTGCCACGCTGGGCTGAAGGATGCAGAACTTTGGTTGCGCCGAGAGGGTCCTTAGGAAATGGACCAGGCAGCTGGGTCAGTTGAATCTTCACAGGGTCCGTTGCAGGCTGGCTGCGTCTCTGAGGAGCCGTGTGGGACAGGCAATGTCTGCCGACGCAGAGGTCCTTGGGGGACTGGGCTGTGCTGCTGGAGGAGTCGAAAGGGTCAGATAAGATCTCTCAGTGAGAGAGCCCTTCTTGCAGCTAGAGTACAGCCGAAAGCAATATAAAAGGTTTTGCTCGCAAAAGCTTAACCTCAACCGTCTTGTAGTCTCTTTCCTCGTCAGGTCAGAAACTCAGGACGTGGTGTGTCTGTTAGCGTCTCCTTCCCCGTCGGGTTAGAAACGCAGAACAAGGGTGTGTCTACCCGGGGGACATATTTATCCCTTTCTGATGAGGAGGAGATTGAAATCCGGCGCCTTTCCGATCCTGGAGTGTGATTGGCCACTGATGTCCGAAGTACCCCCGATGTTGCCCACCCTAGTGTGGAACTCATTTGCATAGCATAAAGTGGCATGTCAAGACAATGTCTTTAATGTTTTACCCATGCATTATTTATTTACCAAACCTCTTTTAAAATATAAAAGGCATCATATGGAACAGATAGAGACCAAACATGATAAGAAATGGTTAAAGGGGTCATAGAATGACATTTTTGTACAAGTTAATATGATTCTTTACTGTCTAAATGAAAAGTTTGTAATATACTTTAATTAAAAATTCTCATTAGTATTGTAAGAAAACACTCATTTTACCTGGTCAAAACCAGCTCAGTTTTCAGCAAGTCATTTCAGTGCATGTGACTTTAAATGATAATGAGCTTTGCTCACCCCGCCCCCTCTGCTCTGTGGGGCGTTCGGTTCGACCCGACACAACACACGTGGAGTGTTGCCTTGACAACATTTGAGGGTATATTTTCGAGAAATAATGGCAACGGGAGTCTCTGAGGAAACATCTGAGCAACCTTATCATTTTGAACCGGAGTCGGACTAGGAACAAGATGACGAACCCATCGAAGTTCGAACAGGACGTTTCTGAATGGTTGGTTAACGTCATGTCACTTTGATCTATCTTTGTACTGGCAGAGTAGTGTAGTTGCTATGTGTTTACTGATGTGTTAGTTCATTGACAGATTGATGTTATGTTATAAGATTTTTTTTTTTTACATTACTTCTTAATCGTAACAGACACCGTTATAAACCATGTACAAAAGTAAGCTTAGTGTAGTGTTACCACGTTAACTTTATCACCCGAGTACACAGTTTGTAATAACAAACATAACGCGTTGTTCATTATAAACGTGGGATTATGAATTATATTGAGAACATCATACACAGAAAGCATGCCGTAATGTAACTTACCCTGTACATTTTAGCCTCATTCATCGTGAAGCGATTTGCAAAGATTAATATAAAGGTTAATAAAACGTTACACTCACATCTTCCTGAGGTGCAGCAGGAACACGATCCTTTTTTCAAGAGCAGCTTATTAGCAAAACCTGCTTTATACTGACGCTCGTTTATAAAGCAGTCTGCTGAGAAATGATTCGCGCAAACATTGACGTTGATCGGGGGGAATATTCCCTTCTAAAACAAAACTCAGCAGCCACTGGGTCTTCAGCAGTTCGGATTTAGGAACATCAAAATGACTGCTGTGTTCGTTATTACACACAACAACAACACAACACCACAATCGCTTAGACGCCATTCTGTTCCAGAGTATCAACAATGGCGGACTGATGACAGCTCGCTCAGGGCGGGTCTGTGTTGAAACGCTGCTGTCAATCAACAATCTTAGGAGGGGCGTACACCGTGTAACGTCACACGGTCAGACGGCTCGATTTGAGACAGGGGAAAATATATAAGGAGATTAAAAAAAAAACACTGGATGTATTTTTATCATTATAGGATGGTTGTGTACAGGCACTGCCAACACACATTTCCGTATAATCAACTTGTAAAAGTGCATGTACCATTCTATGACCCCTTTAAGTCATCGTCCGTGCATTTGTTTATCTGTTAATGTATCTGTCCCGTGGACTGTTGCGTTTACAGTCAATGACCATTAACATAAACAGTGCTTTGTGTGAAGATGAAGTGGAAGAGTTGCAGTTTATATACATTTAAGGCCTCCAAACATGTGTATGAATGGATTTAGATAGATCTCTGTGGCCTCTCTTTTGCTGCTGCATCCAGGAGGTCCTGAAGGAATTTTTATGGCAGCTCTTGCCTAACCCTTAGGAATGAATTTGGTGGTTAAAGTCAACTTTTAGACCAATGAGAGTCCTCTCCTTGGTGGTGGTGGGTGCAGGAGGTCCCCCTTCCTGCCCAGTAAGAGGTATCTGGCAGTTGTCTTGGCATCTTATCTGATGTTGTTGAACATTTGATTATGTTCATTCACCAAGGGTCCAATCACAGTGTGGCACATCTTCCTCCACACCGGTAGTTAGAGAGGGGCCTTGCCATAAACTGGTCTCTGGAATGCCATCCTAACTGATGTTCACCACAGTGCTTTGCTCTGTGGTTGTTGGGATGTTTCTGGTGGTTTTGTTGTTGACGTGCGTTTGTCAAGGTTTTCTGAGCGGTTGTTGTTGTGTTGCTGTGCGGTTGCTGGACTCTTCTGAGTGTTTCTCCTGCGTTGCTTCATGGTTGTTAGGATGTTTTGTTGGTTGGCTGACATGCGGTGGCTGATAAAGGGTTGAGTTAGGGTAGGTTAGGGTCCCTCACACGGTTTGCAGCTTGACGTGCTGTGAGGGCTTGTGTGCATCAGTGATGCTGAGAGCTACGCCACTGCTACTGCACAACTCCTGCTAGGGTCACCCATAGTGGACAGGTCTCAGCTGAGATGCCAGACCAAGACAAACCACCTGACTCTGGACAGATTGGCCTGATGTTCCTGGCAGAAGATCACAGTCTCGTGAACAACAACGGCAACATCATCTCAATCACCTGAATGGAGGAAACTTCACACTGATCATATATGTGGGAGCCGCAGAAGGATTGAGAGACGCAACTGTTCGAACAGAACGAGGAAACACAGACTGGTTTAATATTAGTGAAGGTGTGCAACAAATCTGCATTCGTTCTTCAGCGCTCAGCCAATCAAACTTGAAGACTGGTAATTTTAGAATTTATTTATTTAAATAGGGACAGTGCATATTAATGAACATCAGTACAAGTACACAATGTAAATATGCTAGAGTTAGCACCACAGCTAATTTTCATCTATTGTCCCTAGGCAGATAAAAAACAAAAACAAGGATAAACATGCATACACACCCTCAACAGTTTGAGGGACACAATACACACTAACAGAAATACACTGACAACAATAATAACAAAAGAACATACGAACAAGTAATTAAGTAACCGTCACACATAAGAAGTTTATGAGGCAGTTTAAAAATGCGTGCAACTTTGGTTTTCTAAAAGCCACATTTTTAAATGAGTTTTAAAAGTAGTGTATGAGGAACAATCCCTTATTGTATGGGGTAGGCTATTCCAATATTTACTTCCCTTTACTGACAAGACAGTTTGTCCAAATGTAGTGCACCTAAAAGGTATTACACAGTCTCCTTTTTTAGAGGCCCTTGTTCTACCATCACTCTCAGTTCTCTTAAAAAAATCATTCAGTGAGGGAGGGGCAAGATGATGTATAGTCTTATAAACAAAGCAAGCGTACTTAAAATTTATAAAATTTTCAAAACTCAATAATTTATGTTTTTCCAGTATGGTACAATGATGAACTGATAGCTGATAATTGATAAATTTTAATTGCTCTCTTGAAGAGTATTTCAATAGGCTTAAGTGTTGTTATATTAGTTAGTGACCAATTTGTAAAACAGTACTCAAAATGTGAGAATATCATTGTGTGTAAGTACATTCTGGCAGCACTTAAGTTGAGGAAGGGCCTTATTTGTTTGAAATTCTGTAAATTGAATTTAACTTTATTTGCCTCCCTTTTTATGTGGCTTTTGAATGTTAAATTACTGTCCATTGTCACCCCCAAATATTTAAATTCCTTTACAATTTTTAACTCCTCTCCTCTAAGAAACACGTTAGACTGTATCACCTTTGTGTTTTGTTTTGAAAATACCATGCAAACGGTCTTGTTGGTGTTCAAATGAAGACAAGACCTAGTAAGCCAATCATCAATACGGAACATTGCAGATGTAAGAATAGATGAAACCTCCTGATAATTTTTGCCATACGTGTAAATTACAGCATCATCTGCATACATCTGGATGTTAACATTTTGACATACATCAGGCAAGTCATTAATATAGAGTGAGAATAAAATTGGACCAAGTATGGAGCCTTGAGGGACCCCTACCGGACAATCAAGAAGGGGGGATTTGGTGTTACTAACACAGACACACTGCTTTCTACTGGATAAGTATGATTTCATCCAGCAGAGAGCTTGCTCAGAAAAATTAAAATATGTTAATTTTGACAAAAGCACTTGATGGTTTACAGTGTCGAACGCCCTCTTTAGATCCAAAAACACAGCACCGCCATAAGAGCTTTTATCCAAATAGCATTTGATTTTTTCTAAAAAAAGGCAGTTTGCCATTTCTGTGGAATGTTGGGCTCGAAACCCAAATTGCATCGGGTGTAATGGATTACAGCTTGTGTTTAGATGTTCAATCATTAGCTTAGCAACCCATTTTTCAGCTACCTTAGACACAACAGGTAGGAGGCTAATTGGCCGGTAGTTAGCCATTTCTGTTCTTTCTCCTGATTTAAAAATGGGACTGACCATGGCCACCTTCCAAGCTGATGGCATGATTGAATATCTAACGGACAGGTTAACCAAATGCGTGATCGGGTGTAAGAGAGAGTCCTTGTGTCTTTTTATGAAATTTGTGTCAAGGCCATAGAAGTCCTTAGCCTTGGAGTTTTTCAGAGATCCTATGATATTTGCCACTTCTGTTTCTGTTATTTGGTCTATAATGAAACCCGGTTGTGTATGATTTACACTACAGGGGGGGTAATTAGGTTGTTTGTAAAGTTGGGTAATTTCATTGACTGAGTTTATTAAAAAGCTATTTAATTCTGTAGCTATAATGTTAGGATCAGTTACCAGTTCAGTTTTAATTTTCAGTTTTAACTCTTTATTATTGTACTTCTGTTTTTTACCAATCAATTTATTTATGTTTTGCCAAATTTTTTTCCCATTCCCTTTGGCATCCTCAATAATTTTGATAAAAAAGTTAGCTTTAGCTTGCCTTATTGTCTTTATTACTTTGTTTCTCATTGAAGTAAATTTTTGTCTGTCTGTTGTGAGACCTGATTTTAAAGATCGTTTCAGTAGCTGATCTCTATCCTTCATGAGGTGTCTACATTCTTCATTTAACCAGGGCAGAGAGTCCTTCCTAAATTTAGGTTGGCTCCGCCTTTTAACAAACGGTCTCATAGTTTCCTTGATTTTCGAAGTGAATTGGTTACTGTCACTCTCTATATCACCTGTAGAGAGTAATAATATGATATAATAGTCATGTGACAGAAGAGGACAAACAAGGTGAGTAGCAAACACAGTTCTTCATTTGCAGGTTCTGGAGAACAGCAGGAGATGGGGTCAGTGGTGAGTATATCAGCGGTCAGGTAGTAGATGACTTATCTGGAGGTTAACAGAGCTCTCTATGGTGCAGACGGGGTTGGAGAACAGCACTCGAGGACTGGACCATAGAGGGAAGCAGCAGAAGACAGAAGACCAATGAAGGAGAGCTCAGGTAAGTAGAGCCGGTTGGCTGGACGGGTAAGTTGTCAGTCATGTGTTGGGTAACAACTATGAGACCAAACAACTGTAGTGATGATGGTGACTGCAGATATAGGGTGAGATAACACGGGTAATGCTGGCATGTGTGGCTGATGGTGGGCATGCAGGGCAGGCGGTGAGCAGGGAGGATTCTGGGAAGTGTAGAGCTGAGGAGACAAGAATGGTGAATGGAGCTGATGACAATAATACAATAAATATAATATAATACAATAAAATAAAATATGACATAATAATATATTATAATATAGTGTAATGTAATATAATAAAGATGAGGATCTAATATAATAAAGATGATGATGCAATATAATATACAATATTAATAATTACAATATAATTGTATATTATATACAACAAATACTATTCATAACAGTAAACACTGTCACAGTAATCTGAACGTCATAACCCAGAGATTAATAAAACAGAAGCTCTGTAATGTGTTTATTTGTGCTTCAATAATCTAAATCTGCACGCTAAACATAAAAACTAGAGCTGTGAGTTTATTAAAATATTTAATTATGCAAAATCACACATGTAGAAAGTGCTGAAATGAATCTTTATTTACTTCGCTTCCTGTCAAGCGCACTTTTTTCTTTTTAACAAACCAAAATATGTAAAGTTTTATTAACATTTTTCAAACAAAGCCTTCCTAAAATAAAAATGAAATATACCAAAAAAACGTCTCGGTTACGTATGTAACCCTCGTTCCCTGAAGGAGGGAACGGAGACGTACGTCGGAACTGACCGACGAATTGGGATCTGATTTCAGAGACCAATCTACTTCGAGTGTTTAAAAACGAGCCAATGAAGATTGGCATGCGATTCACGCATTCCACGCTCCGCCCCGCAGCGCGGGTATAAATAAGGAAGTGGAATGCATGATCATTGCTTTTTTCTGCTGAGGAGCCGAACTCGTGACTCGGCCTCCTAGCGGAAGCACAGCACCTGGCGACGGGACGTACGTCTCCGTTCCCTCCTTCAGGGAACGAGGGTTACATACGTAACCGAGACGTTCCCTTTCAGTCGGTCACGTTCGACGTACGTCGGAACTGACCGACGAATTGGGATCTCTACCAAAACGCCAGGGCGCTGGCCCTTCCAGCGTCCTGCTTGAGCGCACTGGACCGTCTTAGATGGTACGGAAGTCAGGGCTCCAAGCAGGGAGGTCAGTCACTGCTGTTTCTGCAAGACCCACCCAGTGTGACTATCGGATAACGCTGGGAAAGCGTGCCCGTCTTGGAGACGGTACGCTGCGGAGCCACGTCCTTCAGTAGAAGGCTTGGTGGCGGAATACACATAAGGACTAACCTGGCAGGGTAGTGCAACATATGGCAGTCTCTGGGGTGGTTCCAGCCTGGTTCCAGGGGGGAAAGAACACGCCCAGAGACGACAGAGCGGGCTCTGTCAAGGGAAAGACACGGGGCTAGCCAAGTAGGGTAGCAGGTACCGTGGAAGAATACACATATGGGGTAGCCGTTAGGGGACCGCTACATATGGAACCCAGCCTACACACACGTTACACAAGCATACGGGTGCAGGCCTGGCATCAGACGGCCGCAACGTCTGGCACCGCAGGGGGTGACGGAGGAGCTCGACAGGGTTAGCCGTTTCCGGGGAACACAACTGGAGAAAATGGACGCACGTATCCGGCCCAGAGGGCGGGAGTGGCGTTGCAAGCCGACACTTAGAACGGGCACTTAGCGCTACTGGCCCCTGGGGGCGAGGATGCGGGAAGATACCGGCTCTACACGGAGGCTATAGAATCTAGCGAACGTGTTAGGTGTCGCCCAGCCCGCAGCTCTACAAATATCTGTCAGCGAGGCACCTTGAGCCAGCGCCCAGGATGAAGCAACACTCCTTGTTGAGTGTGCCCGCACCCCGAACGGGCAAGGTACGTCTTGGGACTGGTAACCCAAGACGATGGCATCCACTATCCAGTGGGCCAACCTCTGCTTGGAGACAGCCTTTCCCTTCTGCTGGCCTCCGTAACAGACGAAGAGTTGCTCTGAGGTCCGAAAGCTTTGAGTCCGGTCAACGTAAGCGCGAAGAGCGCGGACGGGACATAACAAAGCCAGGGCTGGGTCTGCCTCCTCCGAAGGCAGCGCTTGCAGGTTCACTACCTGGTCCCGGAAGGGAGTGGTAGGAACCTTGGGCACATATCCAGGCCGGGGTCTCAGGACAACGTGAGAGTTGTCCGGCCCGAATTCTAGGCACGATTCGTTGACCGAAAGTGCATGCAGGTCCCCTACCCTCTTAATCGAGGCCAATGCCGTCAGAAGCACTGTCTTTATTGACAGGATTTTAAGCTCCACAGACTGCAAAGGCTCAAAGGGAGGGCTCTGAAGTGCCCTGAGCACTAGAGCCAAGTCCCAAGAGGGTAACGAGTTTGGACGAGGAGGATTTAGCCTCCTCGCACCTCTGAGGAACCTGACGATTAGGTCGTGCCTTCCTAAGGACTTACCTTCGACTGCATCGTGATACGCCGCTATTGAAGCGACGTACACTTTGAGGGTGGAGGGAGACAGCCTTCGCTCCAGCCCATCTTGCAGAAAAGAAAGCACGACGCCAACCGAACACCTTCGGGGGTCTTCCCGGTGGGAAGAGCACCATACAACGAACAGGTTCCACTTCAACGCGTAGAGGCGCCTCGTAGAGGGGGCTCTAGCAGAAGAGATGGTGTCCACCACTGCCTGTGGTAGACCACCTAGAACCTCCGCGTCCCGTCCAGGGACCAGACATGGAGTTTCCAGAGGTCTGGACGCGGGTGCCATAGAGTGCCCCGTCCCTGAGAAAGAAGGTCCTTCCTCAGGGGAATCGGCCAGGGAGGGGCTGTCGCGAGGAGAGTTAGTTCTGGGAACCAGGTCCGGTTGGGCCAATAGGGCGCAACTAACAAGACCTGCTCCTCGTCCTCCCTGACCTTGCACAGGGTCTGTGCAAGAAGGCTCACTGGGGGAAACGCATATTTGCGCAGGTCCCGGGGCCAGCTGTGCGCCAGTGCATCCGTGCCGAGGGTGCCCACGGTCAGGGAATAGTACCACCGGCAATGGGTCGAGTCCGGAGAGGCAAACAGGTCTACCTGTGCGGCTCCGAAGAGGTCCCATATCAGCTGGACCGCCTGGGGATGGAGTCGCCACTCTCCCGGAGGTGCAGGCTGCCGTGAGAGCTCGTCGGCTGTCCGGTTGAGCGCACCTGGGACATGAATGGCCCGAAGCGACCTCAGATGCTTCTGACTCCAAAGGAGGAGGTGGCGGGCGAGTTGGAGCATGCAACGGGAGCGTAGACCACCCTGACGGTTGATGTACGCAACGGCTGCAGTGCTGTCCGTACGGACCAGTACATGCTTGCCACGTAGCGGCCCCTTGAGGCGGCGCAGTGCCAAGTGTACCGCTAACAACTCGAGGCAATTGATATGCCAATGCAATTGAGGTCCCGTCCAAAGACCTGCAACTGCATGCCCGTTGTACGTGGCCCCCCAGCCCGTGGAGGAGGCATCCGTGAAGAGTACAGAATGCCTGGACACTTGTTCTAAGGGCACACCGGCCCGGAGAAACGAAGCGTCGGTCCACGGGCTGAAGGTTCGGCGGCAGTAAGGAGTCACTGGGACCCGGTACTGGCCGCTCTGCCACGCCCACCTCGGGACTCGGCCATGGAGCCAGTGTTGAAGCGGTCTCATATGAAGCAATCCGAGCGGCGTTACCGCGGCTGCAGATGCCATATGCCCCAGGAGCCTCTGAAAAGATTTCAGTGGGACCGCTGTCCTGCTCTTGAACGAATTCAAGCAGTTCAACACCGACTGGACCCGCTCTTCCGTAAGGCGCGCAGTCTGGCTGACCGAATCCAACTCCATACCGAGATAAGAGATCCTCTGCGCGGGGCAGAGTTTGCTCTTCTCTCGGTTGACCCGAAGACCCAACAGGCTGAGGTGACTGAGCACCATGTCCCTGTGTTCGCACAACTGCTCCCGAGACTGGGCGAGGATGAGCCAGTCGTCGAGATAGTTGAGGATGCGAACGCCGTGTTCTCTGAGCGGAACAATGGCTGCCTCTACGACTTTCGTGAAGACGCGAGGCGACAGGGACAGCCCGAAGGGCAAGACTTTGTACTGATATGCCCTCCCCTCGAACGCAAAGCGTAGGAACGGTCTGTGTCGAGGAAGGATAGAGACATGAAAGTACGCGTCCTTCAGGTCGATCGCCACGAACCAATCTTGGGGACGGATGCACTCGAAAATGCGTTTCTGCGTTAACATCCGGAACGGGAGCTTGTGCAGGGCCCGATTCAGGATACGCAGGTCCAAGATTGGCCGTAACCCACCCCCTTTCTTGGGTACAATGAAGTAGGGGTTGTAGAACCCCCTCTTCATATCGGCTGGAGGAACCGGCTCGACCGCGTCCTTCGCCAGCAGGACATCGATCTCTGACCGCAAGACCTGAGCATCGCTGCTTCGCACGGAGGTGAAGAGGATGCCCCTGTACTTGGGAGGCCGGCGAGCGAACTGAATCGCGTAGCCGAGTCTGATGGTACGGATGAGCCAGCGAGACGGTCCAGGGAGCTGAAGCCAAGCTCCCAAGGACCGTGCAAGCGGGATCAACGGCACCACAGACGTACCCGGGGTGGGTTGGCGAGGCGGAATAGGCAGACCCGACTCGGGAGGCCCGGAGGCGGCCCGGAGTGTTGTCTGAAAATTCCAGGGTGGGACAGAGTGTGGGTGAGAAGGCCCGGGGGCGTTCTCGGTGCCCACACTGCTGTCCCGTGGCAGGGGGAGGGGAGGAAAGAAGTGAGGAGGCCCGGAGGCGTCGCACACTGCCAACCTGGCCCTCTTGGGGCCCAGAGAGGGTAGAAACTGCTCTTTTATTGAAAAGGTGGGTACCGCTGTACTCCGGAGAGCCAGCGGCAGAGATGTTGTACCAGTTGAAGCCCCCCGGTCCTCCTCCGGGGGGTGGGGGAGGGATGCGGACATCATCTCCCCGCGAGCAGCTCCCGTCCTCCCTGGGCTGCCCGTCTCAGGGCCGCTTACCCTTACGCTTGCCACCAGGCTTAGCGGCTCCCTGAGCGGGTTGGGCGCCACCCTTACGTCCGGCACCCTGCTTCCCCGATGGAGGCTGCTGCTTGGGTTTCGCAGGTGCGGAGGCGGACGCCCTCGGCGACGAGCAGGCGGAGGTGCTACCTGCGACGACGGGGTGGAGGCAGCAGCGGGTCGTCGAGGTAGGATGTTCTTGATGGCCTCCGTCTGCTTCTGGGCCACCGAGAACTGCTGGGCAAAGCTCTCGATGGCGTCGCCGAAGAGGCCGGCCTGACAGACAGGGGCGTTGAGAAAGCGAACCTTGTCCGAGTCACGCATGTCTGCCAGGTTCAGCCACAGGTGGCGTTCCTGGACCACTAAGGTGGACATCGCCCGACCCAGGGAGCGTGCAGTGACTTTCGTCGCTCGGAGAGCGAGGTCCGTCGCCGCACGCAGTTCCTGCATAACGCCCTGGTCGGAACTACCCTCGTGCAATTCCTTGAGCGCTTTGGCCTGGTGGACCTGCAGGAGCGCCATGGCATGCAGAGATGATGCAGCTTCTCCGCAAGCAGTGTAAGCCTTGCCCGTTAGCCCGGACGAGAACTTACATGCCCGGGAGGGGAGACGCGGGGCACCCCGCCAGTCCGCAGCGGTCTTGGGACACAGTTGCATCGCCACAGACCGCTCGACTGGGGGGATTCCCACGTATCCCTTAGCCACACCACCATCGAGAGTAGTGAGGACGGAGGAGTCAGTCGATCGGTTTCTAGCGTTGTAAGGCGCTATCCACGACTTCGTGATCTCCTGATGCACTTCCGGGAAGAAGGGCACTGGGGCGGGGCGCTGAGAACCAGCACGGGCCGTCCCGAGATACCAATCGTCCAACCGCGAGGGTTCGGGACACGGTGGAGGGTTCCACTCGAGCCCGACACTCGCGGCGGCCCGGGAAAGCATAGCCGTAAGCTCTGGGTCAGACTCGGGCAACGCTGTCACACCCGAAGGGGGCAGCGCAGCCGAGTCTTCATCCTCAGAGCCCATAAGCTCGTCCCCCGATGCTGCAAGCGACAACATATCCTCAGCCGGAGCCCCAAAAGTAACGCCTGGGACCCCGTGGGAGGGGCCAGCACGCTCTCCTGGAAGCTCCACCGGCGCAGCGGGTGGGGGAGGGGCCCGAGGAGCCATTTGACCCGTCGGGGAAGCCCTCACCGTCACCCTTAGATCACCACCAAAGCCATCAGCCAAAGTAGCAGCCCTCTGCTTTGCAGCGGGAGGGACGCTAGATCGGGGGATGTGCAATGGGGCCCCACCTCTTTCGAGGTATTGGAGCCTGGACCGTAACACTGCGATGGTCATGTTCCCGCAGTGGGCACATGAGTCATTCGCGAACGCTGCCTCAGCGTGCTGAACGCCCAAACACGTGAGACAACGAACGTGACCGTCAACTGGAGATAGAAATCGCCCGCATCCAGAAACACACGGTTTGAATGACATCTTGAAAAAGACGCAGGGTCAAACCGTGTTGCTCTTTTAGATAGGAAATCTGCTCTTTTACGTGCTGAAGCACTCAGGGAGATGACCGCGGCACCACACAGTACACTAGTGCAAGCCTGTGTGTGCACTCAAAACGGAAACGCCCAGCGAACCAACTCTTTGAAGTCCGTCTTGAAGCAGTCACTCGCTGACGCGCCGTCACACCCGCACTGGTAAGAACAGTCCTCTTCAAACACTCTTCGTAGAAACAGGAAGCAGTAGACATTCACTGTTCGGCTCCGAAGTAGAAAGCAATGATCATGCATTCCACTTCCTTATTTATACCCGCGCTGCGGGGCGGAGCGTGGAATGCGTGAATCGCATGCCAATCTTCATTGGCTCGTTTTTAAACACTCAAAGTAGATTGGTCTCTGAAATCAGATCCCAATTCGTCGGTCAGTTCCGACGTACGTCGAACGTGACCGACTGAAAGGGAACTAAAATTATCAAATGCTTTAATTTTTATTTTTTTCAATCTAAAAAACAATAAAATCTCAAAATTTCTCATTTGTCTGAGTTTCATTTCTTATGTCTGATTATGTTTTAATATATATTTATGCATCAAGACAAAAGGCAATATTTTATTCTGATTGGAGATCAGTTTGGAACATCATATGGACCTGCAGCCCATTTCTACGGGTTATGAACAGGTTCAGTCCAAGAGTTTAGAAGAGGAAACATCTAGAACAGCATCACTGACCTGTCATTACTGATGTCAGCGGCTGCTACAGAAGAAAACAGCCAATAGATGGACAGAGAAAGACCCTTTACACATCAGCTGACTCACCAGTAAAATACTAATTATTTACTTTTCCAAAAATGAATGTGTGATTTTTCTTCTTCTTCTCCTGTTAGAGACTGGCTGAATTATGAATATGGTGATAATGCGGTGTATTCACAATACTGATGTAAATGATAATTATGGATATAGATTGAGTGAGTCCCAGCTCATTCTCACCAGCACGTGTTTTTGCTCAAGCTCATGTTTCTCTTCATTTTCTTTGCAGTTGTAATATTGCATTTACATTATGCTGCTGTTCCCCTGAATATACACGTGTGGAAGCATTATAGTGCTGTCAATCAATTAAACATAATGTATTGTGTTGATTTTATTATTGTTTTGGTTGTTTGACCCATAATATCCTGTATTTTAATAAATAAGGTTTTACCTTTTTCTTGATGAAGACACGAGAATGTTTTGATTCCAATTTTTATACCACAAAAAAACTACTAGCCTAACTAATATAAAGTTAAATTTACGAAGGCAAGGCAATGGTGGTGGACAAAATATGAAATGGGAGGAAAATATATGTCAATGCTTTTGCGTTCTCACTCGTAAATAACTTAAAAGGTTTGTGAGCGAACACAGAGTTTCTTGAGGGAACACAAGCGCACAGACAGAACACAGTCGAGAGGAAGACAATAGTATTCAGTACAAAAACATTCATTCAGCTGAAATATCAGCTGTTGGATGCACTGTAACGCAATATTATGATATTTGTTCATAAGCAGATTGTGGAGACGTTTTAATTGTCCACGATTAAAAATTGTAATATCGTACACCCCTATTTTAATTTGCTTTCACAGAAATGCATGCATACAAACAGCATTTGTAATTAAAAAAATTATGTACAACAATAAGTCAAATAAAATAATGTCTATTTAATTTAATCAGTATTAATATTAATCAGTATTAATGTTTATACAGTATTAATATTAATCAATATTAATGTTTATACAGTGAAGTTTGCCAAATCTAAATGCATATAGTGATAAGTGAATAAAAGTAATTATCTGAAGAAGAAAAAAACTGCAGTGACAGTTTGCACAGTGATTTTTATATATACTGTATTTACAACTTTATGGACATTTATTTTGTTTGTGGATGTTGACATCAAGATGTGTGAAAGTTGTAAACTATGTGAGCTGAAATTATGAAATATAACCTATTGTTGTGAGTCATGTTAAGACAATGAGAAGATATATTTTAGATAGTTTAATAATTTATTAAATTTAAGATTTATTTGTATTGAACATTTAGTGGATTAAATACGTCTACATTAGATTCAGAGAGATTTGTAAAAAATGTAATGGTTTTGTTACATTTTCTTTCTTTGTTTTTTTTTTATGGGTTTGTGCTGTTGTTGGCCGTGTCATACACGTGAACTGCCTTACAGAAATGGTAGAATATCAAGGGTCATCAATGGAGACACAATCGTGTCATATTGAAGATTGCACTGGGAATATTAAAGTACAACTATGGGACAAGTTATTTGGGAAGGTTCTGTTTGGGAAGACATTCAAGATTTCCAACGTAAGCACAAGAATGTTTGCCAGAAAGTTATATTTGACGAGTCGTCTTGCTGAAATTGAAGTGGTGACCCCTTGCCTGGGTTGAAGGCAAATATTGACTTCCCGATTGATGAGGGAGAAGTCAGGAATACTGAAGGCAGGATCGCCTCTGTTGAGGTGGCAGTGTCACGACGCTGTTGAAGATGCCAGGCTGGGCAGGAGGTGTATGATGGGAAGGCTCAGTTCCATCAGTGTCTGCTCTACAAGAGACTGCAGTATTTGCAGACGTATGAACCGACTGTGGAAGCATCCGTGACATCATCCAGTGAATTTGGGGAACAAGAGCTGATGTTGCCAAATTCAGTCATTAAACAGGCATGTTCATCATGTATATGCAAGTTATTGTAATTCAAATTCAGTTGAGTGTTTTGATGGCTGCACAAAGAACGATTATAAAGAATTTTTGGGGGGTTGTTTATAAGTTATACAATTTATCCTATTATAAATAATGGACATTATTGCTGAAAGATTACAATAAAACATTGTTGTAGTACTATTTTGTTATAAAATAAATTATTACATTTGAAACATAATAATAGTAATAATAATTTTATATAAGTTGTATAAAATAATTTCACACAATAAATTGTTAACATGCAAGGAATTATAAATACTTAAAAGGTTTAGGACAAAATATTTGAAGATAAATGTGTACCAGTAATTGATGAAATTGTTATGATTCATGTAAAGTTAAAAATTGAGTCAGTGTTTGTACTGTATAATATTTGATATATTTATGTAGCGCGCTGATACTTTTAACTGTCGGTATTTATCACATATTATATAAATACTTTATTCCCCTAAACAATACCGTTTTAACTTTTAGACAAAGTCTCTCAGTCTTTAGTTTTCTAATATTTTCAACACATCATTGAACAACATGTATTTAAATATGTATGTCACCAATACATTCAACTCTGAATTTCTGTCATCTCTTTTATTATGTGTATGTACTTCTGTGATTGTAGACTGTAGTGTGTGTGAACGGGACTTTTATTTTGGTGTGGTGGTGTGACGTCATAAGGCCGCGCCGCGCTCCAGCATGTGTTGTGATTCTGCTGAAGAAAGGTTTGTGTTTTAAGCGTTTAAAGTGTTTAAAACTATAGATACAATCTTCAAAGTTTTACAAGTGCTTGAATGATGTATTATTAAGTTCAGTCTCTGACGAGTAGAGATGATGGAGAAACTGAGCTTTATCACACTCTCTAGTGTTCATTATTAGTGTGTAGTGCTAGTGTTGAGTGTTACTGAGACTGAACTAGAGCTGATAGAGACTCAGTTCATCATATAAACATGAGTTCAGTCTCTGGAGAGTAGAGATGATGAGAGAAACTGAGCTTTATCACACTCTCTAGTGTTCATTATTAGTGTGTAGTGCTAGTGTTGAGTGTTACTGAGACTGAACTAGAGCTGATAGAGACTCAGTTCATCATATAAACATGAGTTCAGTCTCTGGAGAGTAGAGATGATGAGAGAAACTGAGCTTTATCACACTCTCTAGTGTTCATTATTAGTGTGTAGTGCTAGTGTTGAGTGTTACTGAGACTGAACTAGAGCTGATAGAGACTCAGTTCATCATATAAACATGAGTTCAGTCTCTGGAGAGTAGAGATGAGAGAAACTGAGCTTTATCACACTCTCTAGTGTTCATTATTAGTGTGTAGTGCTAGTGTTGAGTGTTACTGAGACTGAACTAGAGCTGATAGAGACTCAGTTCATCATATAAACATGAGTTCAGTCTCTGGAGAGTAGAGATGATGAGAGAAACTGAGCTTTATCACACTCTCTAGTGTTCATTATTAGTGTGTAGTGCTAGTGTTGAGTGTTACTGAGACTGAACTAGAGCTGATAGAGACTCAGTTCATCATATAAACATGAGTTCAGTCTCTGGAGAGTAGAGATGAGAGAAACTGAGCTTTATCACGCTCTCTAGTGTTCATTATTAGTGTGTAGTGCTAGTGTTGAGTGTTACTGAGACTGAACTAGAGCTGATAGAGACTCAGTTCATCATATAAACATGAGTTCAGTCTCTGGAGAGTAGAGATGAGAGAAACTGAGCTTTATCACACTCTCTAGTGTTCATTATTAGTGTGTAGTGCTAGTGTTGAGTGTTACTGAGACTGAACTAGAGCTGATAGAGACTCAGTTCATCATATAAACATGAGTTCAGTCTCTGGAGAGTAGAGATGAGAGAAACTGAGCTTTATCACACTCTCTAGTGTTCATTATTAGTGTGTAGTGCTAGTGTTGAGTGTGACTGAGACTGAACTAGAGCTGATAGAGACTCAGTTCATCATATAAACATGAGTTCAGTCTCTGGAGAGTAGAGATGATGGAGAAACTGAGCTTTATCACACTCTCTAGTGTTCATTATTAGTGTGTAGTGCTAGTGTTGAGTGTTACTGAGACTGAACTAGAGCTGATAGAGACTCAGTTCATCATATAAACATGAGTTCAGTCTCTGGAGAGTAGAGATGATGGAGAAACTGAGCTTTATCACACTCTCTAGTGTTCATTATTAGTGTGTAGTGCTAGTGTTGAGTGTGACTGAGACTGAACTAGAGCTGATAGAGACTCAGTTCATCATATAAACATGAGTTCAGTCTCTGGAGAGTAGAGATGAGAGAAACTGAGCTTTATCACACTCTCTAGTGTTCATTATTAGTGTGTAGTGCTAGTGTTGAGTGTTACTGAGACTGAACTAGAGCTGATAGAGACTCAGTTCATCATATAAACATGAGTTCAGTCTCTGGAGAGTAGAGATGATGGAGAAACTGAGCTTTATCACACTCTCTAGTGTTCATTATTAGTGTGTAGTGCTAGTGTTGAGTGTTATTGAGACTGAACTAGAGCTGATAGAGACTCAGTTCATCATATAAACATGAGTTCAGTCTCTGGAGAGTAGAGATGATGAGAGAAACTGAGCTTTATCACACTCTCTAGTGTTCATTATTAGTGTGTAGTGCTAGTGTTGAGTGTTATTGAGACTGAACTAGAGCTGATAGAGACTCAGTTCATCATATAAACATGAGTTCAGTCTCTGGAGAGTAGAGATGATGAGAGAAACTGAGCTTTATCACACTCTCTAGTGTTCATTATAAGTGTGTAGTGCTAGTGTTGAGTGTTACTGAGACTGAACTAGAGCTGATAGAGACTCAGTTCATCATATAAACATGAGTTCAGTCTCTGGAGAGTAGAGATGATGAGAGAAACTGAGCTTTATCACACTCTCTAGTGTTCATTATTAGTGTGTAGTGCTAGTGTTGAGTGTTATTGAGACTGAACTAGAGCTGATAGAGACTCAGTTCATCATATAAACATGAGTTCAGTCTCTGGAGAGTAGAGATGAGAGAAATTAAATAAATATATAGTGTTTGTGTAATTTGTTTTCTTTTATTAGTTTGTTGTGCTAGTTTTGAGTGTTACTGAGACTGTTGATACTGAACTAGAGCTGATTGAGACACTCAGAGATTTAATGTGGATTTATTTTTCGTCTTAAACAGGACAAACACACAGAAAAACTCCTGGAGAAACGGCTGAGATCATTAATAAAGATGGAGTTTATTAAAGAGGAGAGTGAAGACCTGAGGATTGAAAATGTATTCAGTTTGAAACATGAAGAAACTGAGGAACACACAGAGAAAGAGGAGAGAGAAGACTTGAGGATTGAAAATGTATTCAGTTTGAAACATGAAGAAACTGAGGAACACACAGAGAAAGAGGAGAGAGAAGACATGAAGATTGAAGAAACATTGAGAGTGAAACATGAAGAAACTGAGGAACACACAGAGAAAGAGGAGAGAGAAGACGTGAAGATTGAAGAAACATTGAGAGTGAAACATGAAGAAACTGAAGAACACTCAGGTTGGTTTCATTCTCAAAGCTGAACTCACTCGTTTGATATTTTCAAGTCTACACGCTCACAGATCCTCTCATTATAACAAGCAAAGCTTATACTCAATGTAAATAATTGTTTGTGCTGTTAGATTCATTGGTTTATAGAGGGATTTTCTGTCGATCACTATAACGGCTGCACTGCTTGCTTTCTGTAGTCTAAACTATGTTTCTTAAGAGGACCAACGTCCACATATACCGCAAAGTTTCAGGAATGACGAGCGCTTTTAATTGACTGAATCCGCTTTCCTGTTCCGCGAGTCGCTCCTGAAATGGCCTAGACCAGGTAAACCCAGCCCAAACTGCAGGCGATTTGATTTCGGCCTGTACCTCAGGCTGGAAACCTGTACATATTTCTATCCTGCTTCTGTTACAAATTTGCGGGGACCAATCAGAAACCGGCTTATTCACCTGGCGCGCTATTGGCGGGTTTAACACAATGATGGATAGTGTGGTGCGCGCGTGTAACCGAGTGCAATCTTTAACAGTTCACAGTCGTCTTGTTTCAAGCGCCGAACACACTTCAATCCGAGTTCCCACACTCGCCCCCAGGGTATTTGTAACTTGCGTTTGCAAAATCTTTGCACTCACATCTAGAGCTACACTTATGCCAATAACCAGTCAAGAAACCAAGATGTTAAAGGGATAGAAACTTCTGTCATCATTTACTCACCCTCAAGTTGTTCTAAACCTGAATGAGTATTTCTCATTCAGGTTTGGAACAACTTGAGGGAGAGTAAATGATGACAGAAGTTTCATTTTTTGGTGAACTATCCCTTTAACAAGTAAAATGTGACAGACATATTCTCTTCCATTTCTACTCTGTTAAAGAAAAGTTACTGTAATGTTAGCTTTTAGACACATCAAAGGGGGAATTTCCTTAGGCCAGATTTTGCTCCTGATTAGATTAGATTCAACTTTATTGTCATTACACAAGTACAAGTAGAAGGCAACGAAATGCAGTTTAGGTCTAACCAGAAGTGCAATAGCAGCAAGTGCAGGATATACAATGGTTGCGTAAGTGCAGGACATAGATATGTACTGAATATATATAAATATGTATAAATAGAGAGATGTTTATTACTATAAACAGAACTGAATTTACAGGTGAATATGTACAGTGAATATAATATACAGATGGCTATTACTATAAACAGAATTTACAGGTGAATATGTACTAGGAATATAATATACAGATGGCTATTACTTTAAACAGAATTTTACAGATCGAGGTATACAATAATATGTTAGGCTAATATGAGGAATATAGCAGTGGATTAAGGTAGTGCAATAAATTATGGACAGAGCTATCCGAAAAAAAGTGTAAAAGTGCAGTGGAAAGTGGTTGCATATTGCAGTTAGAACATTTGATACTATAAATACAGTCGGCAGTGCAAATGAGCATAATCCAGTAAAGATATGGTAGTGCAAAATGCAAATGTAAACAGTTGTTACTGTAATAAACAGTTGGTAGTGCAAATAACAAAGTGAAGGCAGATGTGAGGTAGGAGAGTTGTCAGTATATGAGGGAGTGGATCGACGGGGGTTCGAGTTCAGTAAAGAGACAGCTCTGGGGAAAAAAACTGTTCTTAAGTCTGCTGGTCCTGGTCCGGAGGATCCTGAAACGCCTGCCGGAGGGCAGGAGAGAAAACAGTCTGTGGGCTGGGTGAGAGGAGTCCTTGAGGATGCTGCGAGCTCGATGCAGACAGCGTTTCTTCTGGATGTGCTTGATGGCAGGCAGTGGAGCACGACATGTCCGCCGAGATGTGGATCCCCAGGAACTTGAAACTGGAGACACGCTCAACAGCCATTCCATTGATGGGGATGGTGTCGTGTGTGCCTCTTGACTCTTTCCTGAAGTCCACGATGAGCTCCTTCGTTTTGGTGGTGTTGAGGAGCAGGTTATTATCAGCGCACCATGTGGCCAGGTGCTGGATCTCCTCCCTGTAGGCAGTCTCATCGTTGTTGCTGATGAGACCAATCACCGTAGTGTCGTCCGCAAACTTGACGATGGAATTAGATCCATACACAGGCTTGCAGTCAGAGGTGAAGAGGGAGTAGAGAAAAGGACTTAGCACACAGACCTGTGGTACACCAGTGTTGAGTGTAATGGACGTGGAGCAGGTGGATCCTGATCGAACATTCTGGGGTCTGTCAGTTAGGAAGTCCAAAATCCAGTTACACATTGAAGTGTTGATGCCCAGGTCTCCAAGTTTGGCTATTAACTTGGTTGGGATGACAGTGTTGAATGCTGAGCTGAAGTCAACAAACAGCATGCGTGCATAAGTGTTCTTATGGTCCAGATGGGTGAGCACAGAGTGCAGTGCCATGGAAACGGCATCCTCTGTGCTCCTATTGCTGCGATAGGCAAACTGGTGTGAGTCCAATGTGGATGGTAGAGAGTCTTTTAGGTGTTCCAGGACCAGCCACTCAAAGCACTTCATAACGATGGGTGTCAGTGCTACAGGGCGTTAGTCATTAGGGCACCTCGGGCTAGAGTGTTTCGGCACTGGCACAATGGAAGTGCGTTTAAGGCATGATGGTACAGCTGCTTGGGCAAGAGACAGGTTGAAAATGTCTGTAAAAACCCCAGCGAGCTGCTCCGCACATGCCCTGAGAACACCTCCAGGAATGTTGTCTGGTCCAGCAGCCTTGTGCGCGCTGATCCGGCTCAGTGCCTTGCAGACATCTGTGGAGGAGAGTGTGATTGGTGGGTGGTCAGCTGAGGGTTTGAGCTTGGTGGCAGTTTCTCTGTTGTCTCTTTCAAAACGAGCATAGAAGTAATTTAGCTCGTTCAGGAAGTTGACATCAGTGGCTTCGGGGGTGGACCGGGTGGGTTTGTAGTCGCTGATGGCCTGAATGCCCTGCCACATGCGTCGAGGGTCAGAGTTGGAAAAGTGTCCCTCTATCTTTTGCTTGTAGCAGTGCTTGGCCTTTTTGATGCCTCTCTTCAGGTTTGCTCTGGATGTACTGTAGGCTTGTGCATCACCTGATCTGAAGGCAGTGTTGCGTGACTTCAGCAGGAGTCGCACTTCCCTGTTCATCCAAGGCTTCTGATAAATGTACCCTATACAATAGCCTACTCATCAAACATTCAGTGTACGTGTAAACACATGACATAACATTATTTAATATTTGAATCACAGCATTGACAACACAAGTGCATTTTACCTCAAACTTGCGACTAGTTAACTTTCTAAAGTAGCAATCGCTTCTCGGGTCGACATTAACACACTGACAAAATTATATTCTGAATTAAAAATATTTTTATACCACTTTTTAATGTGTGATTTGTGTAAAGGTGTTCATGAGATGCCAACCTTTCGCGAACTTGCTTTCAACGGCGAACACTCGTTCTCATGGAGACGGCGGTGAGCACGGAGGGGAGGGGCTGTGTGTGTGTGTGTGGTGCGCAGGGGTGTAAATCGCAGAGTGGATGGGGGGGACAGGACCCCCCCTATCTGAGGGCTGTCCCCCCCTAAAAACCACGCTGAGTATTGTAAATAATATAACAATATATATTTAAAATAAATGTGTAAGTAGTAAAACAATACAAACGCAAACGGGACAAAAAAATGTGTTTTAAGTTTAGAAACATTTTGAGTCCCCCCTTGCCTCACAGTGGTTTGATCCACCGTGCACCTCAACTAACGTAGTAGAACGTAGAAAAACTACCACACAAGTTTGGGGAGAGAACAAGGCTCTTCAGACAGCAGTTGTGAAACACCAGTAAGTCGCGGTCAAGGCTATTTTATTCACTTTAAACGTCAGATGAAGTGATTCTTTTCTCTTTAATACAGATTAGGCAAAACACTGTTAACATCACTTGCCCACCGCCGCACCGCCCCGCTCCGCTGTATAGTAATAAAATCATTGAGTTCAGTTAGAGAACTGACTAAACAATTAAAAACTGAACGTGTCTGCTCAATACAGCACGAGCTGAACGAGCAAACAGCTGACAGACAAGATTATCGAAGATTTGGTTTCAAAGTGTAAAAGCGCCTATTTAAGGGAGTGTGTCATTGTACTGTTTTGTTGTTGTGTTTTTCATTACGAATAATAGGCTAATGAACCCAAAATTCAAGCAACCCGTCCCCAAATTCAAAAAATTGGCTAATTCGAAACCGAAAGTTCAGTCAGATCTGTGTAGGGTTTTGCTCAATATGATGATAAGGGGCAGATCAGAGGGCTTGCTGCAGTTGAATATCTAAATATCTGAATATCATAGTATAAAATACTATGTGGAGGACGCAAGATAATTTAATAATTATAATATGACTGCGTGGCGAACCTTAATCGTATTTAAACTACTATCACGTTGTTGTTGGTCAGATAAAATGACAGAGAAAAGAAAAACGGACATTAGATTATTAGATAATTTTTCAGTGCACCAAAACGCCAAATAAGTACGAAATGTTTTTTTTGTTTTGTTTTGTTTTTTGTGGTACACACATCCTTACAAGTACGATTTTGGCTGTATTATTTGTGTCCCCTTCAAAAATTGCTCTTGAGAAATTTCATGTTTATTGTCCCCCCCAACTTTTAGATTAAATTTACACCCCTGGTGGTGCGTGTGTATGTGAGAGAGACGCGTGTGTATGTGAGAGAGACGCGTGAGTGAGAGACGCAGGGGAAGGAAATGCAGCTGAAGGTTATTTGCTCTATGAAAGACATTGATGAAGACGAAAACTAAGGACATTTAATCTATAATTTTATTTTAGTTAGTTTTGACAAACACACATTACAGTTTTGGTTAGTTACCATTTTTTTGTAATGCCTCGTTTTTATTTTTATTTCAGTTAACGACAACCCACCTAGTTTTCGTTTTTTCGTTCGCTTTCGTTAACGATTATAATCTTGGTAACGATGAGACGAGATGAAGTTACTTGCAGTAGTGCTCCGGTCTGCAACGCTGTATCATCTTGATAGCACAACGACTCTTTGTACTTCTGTCCAACTTCCGACTTTTCGGCTATTTTTTTGTAGCTGGATATAAATCATTTGTTGCGTCTAAATATGAACGAGGATAGGGTTATTGATAAATCGAATAGTTATTGTGGTTCTTATTATCATTTAGGGGGGCTAAGGAACATTTTGGGGTAGCTTCAGCCCCCCTAAAATAGGCCTAACGACGTCCCTGATGCTGAGGATACATTACAACTTACTGTCATGTGGTGTAATCGCTAAATCAGTGTTTCAACGAGGGAAAGACGTCAATATAACTGCTTGTAAACTAAACAATGTCATGTAACGTTAGCATCACATTTACCTCAGGCAGTCATTCAGTGTCAACATATATTTAGGGAAAGAGTTGATTTCTCTAGTGAATAAAATTATGCTCTATATTAGCCGTTATATTCATTATATTCTACTTAACCTGTTAGTGATGTCTTGATTATTTCATGCATGTTAAATAAACCTGTCGTGAAAATGACAGACACTGTGTATAAAATTATATTTCAACAATGAATTGGAGAAAAAACTATTTTATAATTGGAGTTAAGGGTCCTGCACACGGTGCGACTTTTCTAAATACTCTGCGAATGTTGCTTGTCAGACTGTATGAACATGATCCCTGATGTAATACATGTCACACTGTAGGATCTCAGTTGTCATTATGTCAGACTGTACGACAGTCAGACGCGAAAAACGGACGCAAGCAAGAGACTCGTACGGACTGAGTTTTACGTCATCAATCCGTGACACGTTCAGTAACGGTGAGCCGCATTCACAGACACAATGGTAGCGTTCAGCAAACAACAAAAACAAGCAGTGGCATTTTTCATTCACCTGACTCTTTTCGACATGTTCCCTGGTGTGCAGCTGAAGCTTGACCTAACAGAATTAAAGGGGTGGTAAAACACATTCTTTCGAAGGCTTGATTGTGTTTGTGGGGTGCACTGTAACGTGTTCATGCTTCGTTTTAAAAGAAATTGCATTATTTTTCATAAATTTTACCTTTATTCTACACTACTCTGTCCCTCTTTGTAAAAACGGTCTGATGGTTTCCGGGTTGTATGAAGCCAGTCCCTCAAAAATACGCAATGGGCTCAGATTGGTTAGCTGGCCCAGTGTGTTGTGATTCGCTAACCGCCTAGTGCACGTTTGTCGGAAACGTCATGCCCCTTACCTTTACCGGTAGACTGTGCTTTGGGTAGTACTAGAAACAATGGCATCAATAAAACCATACCAATTTGAGCCCGAATCGGACCCAGACAATTTTAGTGAAGATGATCGAGCAGAACCTGTTCAGTCCTCAAGAGTAAAGACTGCGGATCTATAGTGATCGCTACTGAATGGCACCGTTACTTTTGTATTTTTAGAACGATTATAGCCAAATATCTGTCGCAAGAATGAACTCTAAACATTGGCTTTACTAGTAGCCAAATCAAACACAGAACCATGTTTAGCATGCCTGTAGATAAACAATACATAAAAGCTCTAATCAAAGAATAATTTACACTAATGCCAAGTTCGCTGTTGAGATTTTAAAAAAAGTTTGTAACGTTAAGTATGAATGAGCATTTAACAAACTGGTTTGCAGAGCCAAACAGCGTTATCATCGGTTTACTTCCTTGCCACAACGTACAATTAACAATACAGACTATTACAGGAAAACACATCAACGAAAAATAAATCATACTTACAGGTTGTGGCCCGTAAACAGCTTCTGTTTTTGAATCCATCCTTCAGGACAAGCCGCTGTGCGAATCCTGCATTGAACTATCCTACATTCCTCCATGAATATTGCAGCGGGAGCCCTGGCAGTGTTTGTCTCGTGCAGCTGAACCGCGGCTCGTGTATTGCAAATACAGACGAATATTGTCCATTATGTCACATTTTCCGGTCTTCTCATCCGACCCCTGTTCCCCTCTGTCTCATACACACACGCATATAACATGATGTTGTATATTAAACGCACTGCAACGCACCCCCGTCCCTAGGAAGGCTGAACAAAGTGGACCTGCAACTTTGTTGATGAAAGTAACAGCGTTTCGTCGGCATTGCGGCAACAACACTCCAGCCTACTAACCACAACAACGCTTCCCCGCGGCGATACAAAATGGCCTCGCCCCCCCTTATTTAATATTCTCGGAGGAGGGGTTTATGTAAATATTGGGGCTGGTGATGTCAGAGACCCTGGAGGAATGTCTAGTAGTCCCTACTGGCCGTTTGCTGTAGTCCTTAGAAATTGATTTCTTTAAAAGCAAATATCTCCCTTTGCTTTAAACTTTGAACGTTGTAACTTTGCAGATGTTGTTTATGCTCAAAGAGCAACATTACACATTAGCTAAAGTTAGAAAAGTCAAATCGTGGGTTACCACCCCTTTAAATAGCAAATCGAATCATAATATCTGTCAGAAAAATCGCAATTAGATATTTTCCCCAAATCGCAAATCCCTATATTCCAAACCACTTCAATAACAACTGTGGCAGTGTCCTGAACACATAGAATCCAAACATGATGAAAAGAGAGTTTGTACATTTTCCTAAAGAAATGTAACCCCTCTTTCTGTAGCTTACTGGGTATAGGATGTAACATACATGTTTCTGGTTTAATGTCTTTGTCTGTTGTTTTGTGCCATTGAACTGGGGTTAACTTGTTTTTTGTCTCTTTTAGATCTGATGGCACTAAAAGTGGAGAGCCAAGAACTAAATAAAATGGAAGAGAAAGATCCGTATGGGCAACATCATGATTTCATAGCAGGAGAAAAATCTTTTAGTTGCTCACAGACTGAAAAGATTTCCTCACAAAAAAAGTCTGGAAAGAGTTTAATTGAAAAACAGCACCTTAAAATCCACACACTTTCCAACACTGGGGAGAAGCCTTACACCTGCCAACAGTGTGGAAATAGTTTCAGACGTAAAGGAAACCTTGAGGAACACATTAAAATTCACACTGGAGAGAAGCCTCATACCTGCCAGCAGTGTGGAAAGAGTTTCACTCGAAAAGGGCATCTTAAAGGCCACATGAGACTTCACACTGGAGAGAAGCCTTACACCTGCCAACAGTGTGGAAAGAGTTTCACTGATAAAGGGCATCTTAAAGGCCACATGAGAATTCACACTGGAGAGAAGCCTTACACCTGCCAACAGTGTGGAAAGAGTTTCACTGATAAAGGAACCCTTGGGAAACACATGAGAATTCACACTGGAGAGAAGCCTTACACCTGCCAACAGTGTGGAAAGAGTTTCACTTATAAAGAGTCTCTTAAAGTCCACATGAGAATTCACACTGGAGAGAAGCCTCACACCTGCCAACAGTGTGGAAAGAGCTTTACTCGAAACGGGCTTCTTAAAGGCCACATGAGACTTCACACAGGAGAGAAGGCTTACCCCTGCCCACAGTGTGGAAAGAGTTTCACTCATAAAGCAAACCTTGAGAAACACATGAGAATTCACACTGGAGAGAAGCCTTACACCTGCCAACAGTGTGGAAAGAGCTTTACTCGAAAAGGCCATCTTAAAGTCCACATGAGAATTCACACTGGAGAGAAGCCTTACACCTGCCAACAGTGTGGAAAGAGTTTCACTCATAAAGAGTCTCTTAAAGTCCACATGAGAATTCACACTGGAGAGAAGCCTCACACCTGCCAACAGTGTGGAAAGAGCTTTACTCGAAAAGGGCTTCTTAAAGGCCACATGAGAATTCACACTGGAGAGAAGCCTTACACCTGCCAACTGTGTGGAAAGAGCTTCACTCAAAAAGGAACCCTTCAGGAACACATGAGAATTCACACTGGAGAGAAGCCTTACACCTGCCAACAGTGTGGAAAGAGTTTCACTCATAAAGCAAGCCTTGAGAAACACATGAGAATTCACACTGAAGAGAAACCTTACACCTGCCAAGAGGTAATGACCCCTTCCTCTCAAAACATGACTCTGCTCCAGTGCACAAAGCAAGATCCATAAAGACATGGAAGTGGAGGAACTTGACTGGCCTGCACAGAGTCCTGACCTCAACCCGATAGAACACCTTTGGGATGAATTAGAGCAGAGACTGAGAGCCATCAGTGCCTGACCTCACAAATGTGCTTCTAGAAGAATGATAAAATAAAATAAAATCCCATAAACACACTCCTAAACCTTGTGGAAAGCCTTCCCAGAAGAGTTGAAGCTGCTATATCCGCAAAAGGCTGGCCAGGGTTAGTTCACCCAAAAATGAAATGTCATTTATTCCTCACCCTCATGCCGTTCCACACCCGTAAGACCTCCGTTCATCTTAGGAACACAAATGAAGATATTTTTGTTGAAATCTGAAGGCTCAGTGAGGCCTCCATAGGGAGCACAGAAATTTACACTCTCAAGATCCATTAATGTACTAAACACAATTTAAATCAGTTCATGTGAGTACAGTGGTTCAATATTAATATCATAAGAAACGATAATATATATATATATATATATATATATATATATATATATATATATATATATATATTAGAGCTGCAACTAACGATTATTTTTTCTGTCGACTAATCTAACGATTATTTTTCCGATTAGTCGACTAATCTAACGATTATTTTTCCGGATTAATCTTATTATTCTTTTTTTACTGATTTTTGTATTTCAAAGAGGGTAGTGAATTTGTCTATTATTTTAACATGAAATCAATGAATGATGACAATATTAATTGTATTTCAGGAAGGGTAGTGTACATAGTATGCCATTTTATAATGAAATATATGAACACAAGAAGCTTTTTAAACATAATATATAATGATACTATTCATCCTAAAATGTATACAGAGTAGGCTTAATTAGGAAAAGTTGTTTACTATAGTAGTTGAGTATGATTTACTTATTGATTTGTGTCAATGGTAAATGAAAATGCACTTGTATTTATCTGCAAAAGGTTCACATACAGGAGCTTTCAGCATAGTGTTAATGTAGAACTAGTCGTCTATTTTGAAGATACATGTGCATAAATAACGACTAAAGCTGCCAGAAGTTTTTGCCCAAACTTCAAAGACACATTTAAATGATTAAAGCTAGAGGCATATCTTAACTGTAATGTTACTTTAATCATGTAAACTACCTATATACAGCAGGTTATTATGCATATGTGTTTGGGACAGAGCGGAACCAGGTCGCATATACAGGAGATTTATGCAGCTCATAATAAATAAAAGCACGAGACATACTGGGGTCGGAGAAGAACCCAGGAAAATGTGACCGTCTGTTGCAATACACGCGCCACGGTTCAGCTGCGCGAGAGAACACTTGTTTTGGGAACTGGGCTTGTTTTGGGCTAGTTTTGAGTAACGAATAGGTGGGTTTTGTTGTGTAAACCTGGCAACCCCACCCATTCGTTACTCAAAACTAGCCCAAAACAAGCCCAATCGCGTTTCGGGGAGGTTCTCTGATAAACATCGCGTTCGGGGGGTTAAATATGTGGGGTTTTTTTTTTGCTTCAACCCGCGGACATGAGACACAGCCCGCGGCAACAGTGTAGAAGTAGCCCAATTCCGCGGAAAAAAGCGGACTTGGCAACACTGACTGCAGTGTGAAAGCTCCCGCTCTCCACGCGCACAGCTCCTGCTCTGCCACCGCGTGCAGTGTGAAACCGGCGTTACAGAGCGAACAAAGCACAGTTTTATTCGGCTTCTGTTTAAAGTACTCCCACACTTTTGAATGTCGCGGTCTGGCTTTATATGATAAATGATCATTTTCACTATGCCCGGGAGCAGAAGCTGCCATTATTCTAGATCTGTTCCATTCTAGAACGTAAATAATGTGCCGCCGACGCGTCGACGCATTTCACGCACGTCGACGCGTCGTTGCAGCCCAACGATAATATATATATATATTTTAAGAATCTTAAACATAAATAGCCACACAAATGTGGTCCAGGAAAAGCGTACTTTGATTATCTTCACTGCATGCATATTTAAAGGTCCCGTTCTTCGTGATCCCATTGTTCAAACTTTAGTTAGTGTGTAATGTTGCTGTTAGAGCATAAATAATACCTGTAAAATTATAAAGCTCAAAGTTCAATGCCAAGCGAGATATTTTATTTAACAGAAGTTCCCTTTCAAAGCCTACAGCGAACGGCTGGCTTGGACTACATCCTGGTACTTCCTGCAGTAATTACGTCAGTAGAACAGACTAACCTCCGCCCACAAGAATACGTGAAAAAGGGGCCGTGGTCTTGTTGCTGTCCCACGTGGAGAAGAGGAAGTGTCGCGTGGAGAAAAGGAACTGTAGCTTGAGTGTGTTTGTCGCCATGTCGTCGAGACGCTGTTATTTTCATCCCGGAGTCAAATCACCTTTGTTTGGCTTTCCCAGGGACGCTATAGAGATCATTCTCCCGTTAAGAGGCGTGACCTTTCCGTACAACTTGCGCTAAGCTGCTGTCAAATCACAACACAGGAACCGCTGGCACAATCAGAACTTTATTGCGTATTTCAGTATTTCTGAAGGAGGGACTTCATAGAACAAGGAACTCATCAGCCCGTTTTTAGGACAGTGAAAACAGCGGTATACAGATGAGTAAATTGTGTGAAAAATACTGTGTTTTTTTTACAAGCGAAACATGAACACATGTTATATTGCACACTGTAAACACAATCAAAGCTTCAAAAAAACACGAAGAACGGGACCTTTAAAACAAAATGAAATATAACATTCAACCTATAAATATGTGGTTCAGGCAATATGTGAGTATGTACTCTGATTATCTTCACTGTAATAAAATGAAATATGACAAACACAACTCTCTTTTTTGTTAAACGTCAGTTTTAATAATCAATAATGGCCATTATAAAAGTGTAAGTAAAAGGTATAGGAAGCTCTCCAATAAGAAATAAAGCAAACCATTCAGTCAAATGTACAAAGTCAGCTCTTTAGTAGGCTATGGTGGTAAAGTTAAATATGCAAGGCATGTTTATTTATATATCACATTTCATACACAATGATAAATCAAAATGCTTTATAGGACTGGGCGATATAACCAAAAAAATCATATCTGTGTTTTTTGTTTGAATGGCGATACACGGTATACATCCTGGTATTTTCTAAGTTTTCCTATTTGGATGCAAAAAAAACGGTATAAAACATTTTTTTTATATATTTTTTTACATCCTGCCTAGTGATGTCCTAAAAACAATGTTGATATTGAAAGCTATAAACCAATACAGTGAATGTAATGTAGGATATATTATGTGCAAATTAGAGGTTTACAATTAATAATTTTGTTTTTTAATTCACTAAACTAAAAATGAAAATAAAAACAAAAGCATATTAGCCTATATTTATATATTACCACATTTTAATGGTCACTTTCATAAAAATATACTTTTAGGTTTAAAATTCCACATATGGCACATTTATTGTCCAACAACAAATATTTTAGAAATATGTATACTTTAGTCAGAATTATTGCATTCCTATTCTATTGTGCTCCGTCTGTTTTGGCGCGCATGCATATACGCAGTGGCGCTCGTTCACAGAATTTTAGCAGATTCACTTGCAGAAGGCTCGTCCTCTCCTGACATAAAATGGACATATTTGCATGACTTTCTAACATTTACTGATGGAGAATATACCTGTGAAATGTAAGTTATGCACTGAGGAAAGCACCACATTTTAAACACATTAAACAGAACAAATAGGCTATTTATCTGTCTGTCAGCACAAGTATCTCTCAGAGCGTCTGACAGGGCAAGCTGCTTTAAACTATACGGGTCAACTATATCTAACTATATCCAGTTATTTTGAAGCCCTTAATATAAAGCATGTGTCTTGTTGAGGACAAATTGTATTATGCACTTTCCCTGCATCAGCTCATTCTGCGTACTCCGCTATTTTTCAGATGCGTTCGTATCAATCTACTGTATATCGATATAAACGGTATTGCCTCATTCCATATTGTCTCTAAAAAATGTATCCATGTATATTGTAAAAACTCAATATACCGTCCAGCGCTAATGCTTTACATAGAAAAGTTATTAAAATATTGATAATCAAGACTTAATAAAAATATCATGTTTAAGAAAGCAAATAACAATAACCAAAGATAAAAACAAGTTGAAATAAAAATAAAAAAAGTTATAAAAAGATGATACATAGATAAGATGAAGTGCAATCAGTCGGACACACAGTGTGTTAGGGGATAACAGTTTCGGACCCAAGACCAGTTATGAAAATTGAAGACCTGGGGCCTCATTTATGAACGAAAGAAGGTGTACGCCGCTCTCTACGCAATAATTGGTATTTATAAAAAGCAAACTTAAAATGTGCGGTCCTTTACGCAAGCTCTGACCCAGACGGACGCACAAAAATGGGTGAAATGAGAAATGGCGACACCGTCGGCAGATGAAGAAACACGTCAAAGTGTGTGAAACTGTCGACCGTTGTGTAAAAGAAATGGCAATACTGCCTCTCATAAATAACATGAAGACTTCACAAAGCAAGTCTTACAATTAACAGCCTACACGAACACACGTTTGATCGATCTGCAGTGCAATACAAACAAAATGCAGATTAACACATATTTGCAAAAAGAAAAGTGAAATATGTTTGCAATAATATTGACATATTATGCAATTCATCCTCATAAATAATATGGTAAACAGAACGAAATAGCTAATGTACAAAACTGATATTCTCATCAATGTGTCCGTCTGGCGGAGCAGATATAGATGCAATTAGATAGACGGACGGACGGACGGACGGACGGACGGACGGACGGACGGACGGACGGATTAATTGATTAATTGTCCACTAGGGAAAGTTGTTTTCATAGTAAAATTTCTTCATCAGCTACGGAATCATTGTATTCATGCAGATGCCTTTAGTTTTATTTTTGATAAAATAACGTATGACGTATGTCTCAACCATTCAGAAAGCTGCAAGACATTACATTTGCACTGAACTATTTCCCATTTCCACGTAGATTATAACCGACATCTGTAGCTTGTCAGATGCAATGAAATGAATGGAAATAAAATGCCCTATCACAATGCGTAATGATGCACGATGGCTGATCTTGCGCTCTTAAAGAAGGATTCGGAGTGAACGCATCTTCACACAGCAAGAAGACTTGCTGGCAAACGAGGACACACTCTGGCGATGGAACGCTAGACGCTTATTTGCCTCGACTTTGATGTCCGACCATTTCATTTTTTATTTTGGCCATGATCCGAGGTTGTGAGGATACAGCATTTACAGCGTCTGCAACCTTTTGCCACTCAAGTGCCTTTTTGGCATTAGTAATGCCCACATTGTGCCCTCCAAAACAACATTTTTCTCCTCTGTTCCACCTTGCCAAGGTTAAGTGAAGTGAAGTTTTTTTTTATTTCCTCTCTGTGTTTGCCATGATTTCGCAATCGATGAATATTAACTTGTGGGCGTTTCACGAACTATTTATGGGCAACTATAGGCGTGACATGAAGCCGCAAAAGCTGTGCTACATTTAGAATTGATTGTGATTTATTAAGGGAAAACTGCGTAGGATTTGCGTGCGCGCGGTTTTATAAATCCAAATATTTCTGTGGGTACGCACGTCCTATGTTTCATCCGTACGCCACTTCTGACGCAAATCCTACGCAAAGTTTTATAAATGAGGCCCCTGAACTCAGTGATTTGGAGGAGTGGCCCAATACTTTTTGGCAAATTTGAGAATTTGAATAATTCTAATAATGTGATGATCGGGTGCGGATACCTTAATCAGAGAAAATCATAGGTGTGGAAGATTTTAGCAGTGGATTCGGGTGACAGAGCTGATCCACACATTTCTAGTGTGCATAGCAAGGGTTCATTATTAACTTTTTATTAAAAGAGGAACAAAATCAATTTGTCATGAAGCCAAGGGCGTCACTCAGTGGCCATAGCTGATGAGCGGAAGCATATACTTATCGGAGTGAATAGAGGTACAGAGGTGGTGTTAAATAAATAAAAAATTATTTAAAAAATGTAATTCTTCTGTCAGGCGCAGTTGAAGCCTAGGACAAACGCTGTCAAGATGAGATGCTGTATGAGATGCAGTGGGTCTGTGCCCATTTATACTCTAGTTAAAGGGTTAGTTCACCCAAAATTGAAAATAAAGTCAGTAATTACTCACCCTCATGTTGTTCCAACCATGTAAGACCTTCGTTCATCTTCGGAACATAATTTAGTATATTTTTGATGAAATCTGAGAGCTGTCTCACTCCTCCATAGGCTTTCAGAGGGAATGAAACTTGATGGCCCAGAATAGTAAGTAAAAACGTAATTTAAGGAGTCCAAATGACTACAGTGGCTCTGTATTAAGTCTATCATGCGACGAAAATACTTTTTGAGCGGAAAAACAACAAAAATAACGACTTTATCCCACTATTATTGTTCAATTTGAGCCTCTGACTCGCGCATGCGTCGTGGCACTCCCGCAAACTCTCGTCAGAGAGTATATAGTGGGATAAAGTCGTTATTTTTGTTGTTTTTCCGCTCAAAAAGTTGGATCAACTGTAATAAATTGTTCATACACAAATGCTAGAAAGAATAGGATATTTACCAAAGATTAACTCGATAAACTGTGCAAAAACAATCTTAAGCACCTGTATGGACACTATATAACTATACCCGCTACAAACAAAAGTGCTATTATGAATACACTGTACTTACCACTACAAAATTAAAATATATACGCTCTTGTAGCTCCATCCCTACCAAGATGAACAGTTGTTTCTGGCATTTCTATTTACCTTCAAAATTGACGCAGCATTAAAATTTGACTCGTCTGGACTTCCTAATGGCAAATTCGTTGATGGTATCATCAAATGATATTTTACTTGAGACCTCTTGGTTGATGCTCATCAGTGCAAGTCCACTGAGGCGTTCCTGACTCATTGTTGACCTCAGGTAGGTCTTAAGTAATTTTAATTTAGAGAAGCTTCTTTCAGCAGAAGCTACTGTCACAGGTAGTGTGACCGCAATTCTTAGGGCCACCCACATATTTGGAAAAACTTCTTCAAGTTTCTTCTCCTTCAAGTAATTCAGAATCTCCATTGTCGTCATGCCAGCTTTTGGCAACACTGGGAAATTTTTCAACTCAAGTGCCAGTTCCCTGCCGTCAACATCTTTATGGTCACCGTGGCTCAGAGTGTTGCTGAGGTTTTCACACTCCTTTGCAAGTTCTTCCTCTGGCAAATTAGGAAAGTTCACCAACACTCCAAACTTGTCCTCAACATCACCCAAGAGCTTGAAGCGTTCTTGCAGTGATGTAACTGACACATCAACAATGACATTGAAAAAGGAAATTTCCAATTTCTTTAGCGCATCTCCCTCTGGCTCATCAGGGGTCTTTTGGTTTTTCTTAGCCTCTTCTGCTTTAGGACAGTGTCCACATTCATCTCCTCACAGAGATCTCTTGCTGATACCTGAGCAGAAGCGAACCCAGTGCTTCTGTAGCTGACCAGAGAGGCTTCAGTTGTCCTCAGGAGATTCAGAGCCACATCCAGTTGCATAGACATTGACTGCAATGCTTTGCTGACATGATGAATTTTTGCCAGCATGTCATACCACACAACGCTACAAATGGAGAAGCGGTATGACCCAACCTCTTCAGCCAAAGACTGTGCCTCAGTTTTAATCATAGAATCAGTGGCTTTCTCCCTGACCTCAAGAAGGGCATCCCTCACCTCCGCTGTCTGGAATCTCACAGCCTGTACACTGTTAATGCGACTTTCCCATCTTTTATCTGACCAGGATTTCAGAGTTGTTTTGACATGGTGCTTTAGGATGGTCCACCTTTGTGTGGAGGCAGAGAATAGTGTAAAAATTCTCTGTAGGTAGCCAAAATAGTTAATTGCATCTGTGGAGCTTTTTGCTGCATCAGCAACAACAAGATTTAATGTATGTGCTCCACATGGGACAAATAAAGCCCTAGGATTTTGTTTCAAAAGTCTGGCTTGGACGCCTTTTGACTTTCCCTTCATGTTGGCGCCATTGTCGTAAGACTGTCCCCGGCAGTCTTCAAAGGGAAGGTTAAACTCTTATAAGGTTGAATTCTAAACCCTCAGAATAAGGTTGGAGAGGCTTTCTCCCGTGGATGATTCCACCTCAAGGAACCCCATGAAATGTTCTTTTACTGTAGGGGTGTCTGTGTCATCTACTGCAACCATTCTAACTATAACAGATAACTGTTCTATGTGGCTGAGGTCTGGCGTGCAATCCAAAATAATTGAATAGTATTTGGCTTGCTTTATCTCCTTTAACATATAGTGTACAATTTTTTCACCAATGCAATCAATTTGTTCATTTTGAGTATCCTTTGCTAAGTATGTTGTATGGCTGGCTCCTCTTTCCACATCAGCAACATGCTGTTTGAGGACAGGGTCAAACTTGGCCATGAGCTCAACTTCCTTAAGGAAGTTTCCATTATTTGGCTCGTATAGCCTGTCTGAGTTCCCCCGAAAGGGAATATTTCGCTCGGCCAAAGACTGTATTATGGCCACCAACCTGGTCAGGACTTCACGCCACCTCCTTTCAGCTTGAAGGAGTGTCATTTCCAATTGATCAATTGTCTGGCCCTTTTCAAGTCGAGTCTCCAATTCCTTCCATGCGGTCATGTGCCCTGAATGCTCTGGACTGTGCTCGTGGCTTTTCAGGATCTCACTACAATTCTTCCAGTCATTTAGGCCACTACTAATGAGGGAATAATTTTTCTGTGAAAAGAGCTTGCAGCAGAAGCAATACAGACTATTTTTTTTCCTTGAATATACAAGCCAGCTTCTCTTGATTTTCTCCCCATTTACTAATTTCCTGTAGAAGTGGTTGTGGTGGCAGCTTCTCCCATCATCTCTTTTTGGAAATGTAAAGTCTGGACTTGTCTGGTATGGTCCTCTGCTAACTAACTCTGTCCTTACCGCATCACAGATGGCTGGCCAGTCAGCAGGATCTACAGGTGCTCCCTGGATATCAGGAATTGCAGAGGGTGAGGTGTCTCCAGGCGGCAGTGTATTAGCAGAGCATGTTGTGTTTGTTATT
Organism: Romanogobio albipinnatus; assembly: GCA_023566225.1. NCBI lineage: Eukaryota > Metazoa > Chordata > Actinopteri > Cypriniformes > Gobionidae > Romanogobio > Romanogobio albipinnatus. The sequence continues at coordinate 63,510,142 of CM042240.1, read as the reverse complement.
CCTTCACCTAAAGGCAAATGCATATGTGCAAAATTGATTTCAATGCTTTAATAGGGGTACACAATGTCAAGCAAAAATGCAATAACAAATTTGTACTCTTTATTTTATCCATATCCATCAAATGTTCTCATTTTGTTAGTGCTGTTTTCTAAGATTCGTCAATGATCTTATAAGTTATAATACAACAGATGGTAAATATATATAAAAAATTACTCATTATCATTACTATGCTGTGCTTAAGCTTTACATTACTATACTATAGACCAGCATATCGAGTATAATTGACCAGCAGTGTTTGAGATAAATTCATGAAGAATGTCAACTTGTTTTTTACTTATGAAATATTAAATAGTGGTCGAATTAACAGTATTCAAGGGTCTTACTTGCTTTAGGCTGAGTGTCCCTGGCCTCAGAGGTCTGTGTTTCACTGGTGCCTGGAATGCTAGATGTGGCCCCATCACCTGCAACAGCCAGATCAGTGGTGTTCAATTAAATTAGTGAAAATGACTAAAGCTGTGGTTGAAATTAGTTTCATAGGGATGGAATGTTATTGTGATTTCCATGTGTTTTCATTATCTTCTAGTTAATTTTGTCAGATGGTTGTAGGATTGAATTAATTATTCAAATGACTAACTTCCTTCCTTCACCTGTAATAAAGCATATTGTATATCTAGACAAGCGGTGAGTGAAATGAGCATGAATGTAGTTGAACTTGAAGAAAACAAGCTATTGTATGCAAGGCTGTGTGTTCCTGGCCTGTGTGTCACTGGTCACTGGAGTACTACTACTGGATGTCTCTACTAAATAAATGTATTTAAACACATAATTCATCCATGCTGTTTGTTACACAATTGCATTTGGTCATTTCTATCATCCTACCACACATAGTTGCATTGTACAAATACGTTTTATCCGACCATGTAACTTTTATATGCGATATGCAATACCTTGTTAAATAATGCGATATTCTATATGCAATACGATATTGCTTTAAAGCTACACTTTTACACCGGTTAAAAGGTATATGACCATCCGGTGAATATTAGTTTCTCTTCCTCTCAATACCGATTTCGTTTTAACTCCTATGGTGGCCGATTTAGTCCAAGATTAATATGGCTTCCAGTTCGACCTCGTGCACATTCGACACGGTGTCATCGAGTGTTAAAACACAAAAGGCGAAGCTTGAATTTACGGGTATGTCCCTCTTTGGCTAATGTACTTTCAAGATGGAGGGGCAACATGGCGACCCGCATTCGAACCCTCACCCGTATGTATTTTCAATGGCATATTATAAACTTACGAGAATACTTTATTACTTAAAAGAAGTAAATATACATTAATGAGCACATATCTTTTTGAAAGAACTAAGTGTTTTTAGCTATGAATAAACAAAAAAAGTTACACAGTGCAGCTTTAAGTGTGTAACATCTATTTAAATTATATTAAAACAAGTATTTAAAAACTGAGAATGATACCATTTATGTGTTTCACATTCGTTCTGGGAAAAGAAAGCATTGCTACAACTTCTGAAAGTGACCAGCAATGTTTTAACAAAAATGAATGTCACAAATCTGTCAATATAATTTTAACATCAATGTAAACAAACAAAAAATGTAATGCCAATATTTAATTAAATATCAAAAACTATTTGCTTGACTTGGTAATATATAGTTACATCAACCTAAAACTTAACATCAAGAACATCCAGGTAAACAAAGACACCTGAACTAGGGGTGGACCATTTTTTTTATTTTATTTATCTTTGTTATTAAAAATACGAACTAAAAACAGTAGTCTTCGCATGAATTAAATATACACTGATACATAATAACAAAGGTTATTCAGCCAAGAGCAGTGAGTGATTTTATCTTTTTCTTTTGTGTGTGTGTCAGACAGCAGACAGCATAAGACTGCAATAAGTTGTTTTTCGCAAGTTATTGTGTTTAATAACTCTTTTTAACGTCAAGCAAGTCACATAAGTAGTCGTGTGCCCAGTCTACTCTCTGCTATATGCGTCGACCTTAAACGTACATTTCTCTCTTTATCATGAATCGGTTCAAACATGAGTTCAGTCTCTGGAGAGAGAACCGGAGCTTTAGACTCTCCGAGTCAATTGAACCGATTGATTCACAACAAATGATTCAGTGATTTATCTACATTTATCAGTGTTGTGTGAGTAAAGTAACAGAATAAACTCATGAGTAACAGAAGGAGCGGCTCATTTCGCTCTTATCATGAATCAGTTCAAACATGAGTTCACGCTGCGTCCCAATTGGCATACTATCCGTACTAAGAAGTATTTGAAAAAAGAATTAGTATGCCCCTAATCATAGTATGCTGAAAAGAGTATTCCAAAGATTCCCGGATGGTCTACTATTTCCGGTCAGAATCCGAAGTGCAGATCGATGCGCACTCGAACGGCTGATATTGCCCACAACCCATTGCAAGATGGACGAGGATTCGATTAGAACTACAAACACGGATAAAAAGTGTTAAAAAACTACAAACATGATGATTATGCGAGTCTGACGGAGAGGGTTAGATAAAGGGGTTTGATCAATTATCAGTATTTAACCTGACGAAAAGATATTTATTCAATGTTATCCACATTATATTTCACCTGCAGCAGCATTGAGAACTTTTGTAATGATACGTTTGGCCATTAACTTTGCAAACACATGAGAGGAGTCTCTGCATTAAAGACCCACGAATGGCAGATCAATGTGCGACTACATTTCTCTCCGATACAGTAGGAAATTAAATTGAATGTGGAGGATTTGAACTGTGACGATGATTGACAGGGCAGTTTAAACGGTGCAACGGTGTAACTAAGCAACACAGTCCGTTAAAGATGACGAAGTAGTGTGTCTCAAAGCTTGCATACTCTTCTGCTACACACTCAAAAGTATGTACTTTGTCTTCACAAAAAGAGTACATACTTTTAGGACGTAGTATAAGTAGGCGAATTGGGACGCAGCACCAGTCTCTGGCGAGTGAGAGAGAACCGGAGCTTTAGACTCTCTAGAGTCAATTGAACCGATTGATTCACAACAAATGATTCAGTGATTCAAAGCAATTATATGATTATATTGATATAGTGATTATTTTTGATACCACCAAAAAATTTATACCACCAAGTTGTTTAAATAAATGGTTGGGGGAAATATTCAACAGAGCCATTATATTTAATAAAAAAAAAAGTCTCCAAACATTTGTTTTTAGATAAACTTGATTTAAGTAATGATGAAGGCAGTGACCAATTGATTTGATCTCTTTTTTAATTAAATCTCTTCTCCTCCTCCATCTAAATTAGTTTGGGTTCATTATTCCCTCATTTGAGTGGAAATATTTTTGGGGATTTCTGTGGGTATTGTGTAACAATAAGAGTCATTTAAAATTGTTCACAGAATATATCCTGAGAAACACACATTAGATATGAGATGTCTCGATGCTAAGTGATGCACTTTCATTTAAAGTTTTTTGTATTTATTTTTCATTGTGCTGTTTTTAATTTATATTTACAAAATGTGAAAATGTGTCAAGACCTTGCTGTTAAATTCTGTAATTTAAAAAATTTAAATAAAAAAACTCTCTCTGACTCTCTTACCAGTGACTGAACTAGAGCTGATTGAGACACATTAAGAGATTTAGTTTGGATTTTTTCTTTCTGATAATTATTAATGAATTATTCTCATCTTAAACAGGACAAACACACAGAAAAACTCCAGGTGAAGAGACAGATCCATGTGAAACAATATTATAAAGATGGTGTTTATTAAAGAGGAGAGTGAAGACGTGAAGATTGAAGAAACATTGAGAGTGAAACATGAAGAAACTGAGGAACAAACAGGTTGGTTTCATTCTCAAAGCTGCACTCAGTCATTTGATCCCCAAATTGTCCCCACAAAGTTGGGAGCATGAAATTGTCCAAAATGTCTTGGTATGCTGTAGCATTAAGAGTTCCTAACTAAGGTGCCAAGCCCAACCCCTGAAAAACAACCCCCCTCCACAATCCCCCCTCCACCAAACTTTACACTTGGCACAATGCAGTCAGGCAAGTGCCGTTCTCCTGGCAACCGCCAAACCCAGACTCGTCCATTGCCAGACAGAGAATTGGTCGTGATTGGTCACTCAAGAGAACATGTCTCCACTGCTCTAGAGTCCAGTGGCGGCACGCTTTACCCCACTGCATCCCACGCTTTGCATTGCACTTGGTGATGTAAGGCTTGTATGAGCTGCTCGGCCATGGAAACCCATTCCATGAAGCTCTACACACTGTTCTTGAGCTAATCTGAAGGCCACAGAAGTTTGGAGGTCTGTAACCATTGACTCTGCAGAAAGTTGTTGACTTCTGCGCACTGTGCGCCTCAGCATGCGCTGACCCCGCTCTGTGAAGTTGCTGTTGTTCCCAATCGCTTCCACTTTGTTATAATCCCACTAACCGTTGAGCGTGGAATATTTAGTAGTGAGGAAATGTCACGAATGGACTTTTTGCACAGGTGGTACCACACGGTATTATTACGGTACCCCGCTGGAGTTCACTGAGCTCCTGAGAGCGACCCATTCTTTCACAAATGTTTGTAGAAGCGTCTGCTTGCCTAGTGCTTGATTTATGCTACCCCTGGCAGAAATTATGGAATCGCCACACTTAGAGCTGAGTTCACCCAGTTTATTTACTTTATAACAAACACAGATATGACAGAAAAATGTTTTGTTCAATAGCTTAACATTCTAGCTTCATGAAACATACTTTAAAAAAAGTCACTGACAAAATGAATGGCATGTCTTTTTCCAGATCAAATAGAGAAAATGTATGGAATCACTCAATGTTAAGGAAAAAATATTGAATCATCACCAAAAAACTAATATCACAATTAGTAGGCTACTTTGTTGCTCCTCCTCTGGATTTTTTGACAGCCTGAATCCTTTGAGGCAAGGACTTCACTAATGAAAAAATATTACCCATCAATCTGGTTCCAACTTTCTCCAATAGCAGTTGACAGATCAGCTTTGCAGGATGGGGCCTTATCATGGACCAGTTTTTAAATTTCCACCATACATTTTCAATTGGATTGAGATCTGGACTGTTTGCTGGGCATATCATACATGAGTTGGGAAATTTGGTTGTTTTCTTCTGGTAGTCGTCATTATGTTTCATTAGAATAGCGCCAGACAAAGGTTCCAGCATCATCTCCTTGACCGATGCAGATTCGTAATTCATCACTGAATATCACTTTCATCCAATCATCCACACTCCATGATTGCTTCTCCTTAGCCCACTGTAACCTTGTTTTCTTCTGTTTTGGGGGTTAGTTTTTTTGTTTGTTTGACTTTTCTATAGGTAAATCCCATTTAAAAACATTAAAAACATGCAAAAAATACACAGTGCACCTTTAAGACAAAATGCACGCACAGATCCAGCACACACTCTTACGAATGAACACGTCTTTCTCGACTATTTACGCTTTACTGAAGACATAACCTATTACGTTTGCTAGAATATTCGCCAAGAAGGGCTTGCATAAATTTGTGTGAATTTGTCCGTTCAAGCCCACCGTTTTTTGTCTATCTCAATCCGCACCTTGTTTAATTGTATTTAAAGGGGTGGTTCTGTGTTTTTTTCCTAGGCTTGGTTGTGTTTATGGGGCGCAGTATAACATGTCTTAATACTTTTTTTTTTTTTAAACGCCGTATTTTTCTTATATTTGACCTTTATTCCACACCGCTGTCTCGGCTCATTTGTTTCCTGCTTCTGTGAAGCCCATCCCTCCGAAAAACGCAATGGTCTTAGATTGGTTAGATGGCCAAATGTAGTTTGTAGTTCTGCAACAGCTCTCTCTCTTTCGTAATGACTGCGATGTGGCCCCGCCCACTTTGTTGCGTGTTCGCGGGGGCAGTGTTTATGTTAATAGCAAGGGTTTATGATGTCACCAACACGGAAGGAAGCTTGTTGTAGTCCAAACCGGCCGTTTTTGTAGGCAGTAAACTGCCATAACTTTAAAAGACAATATCTCAGTTTCCATTGAACTTTCAGCGCTGTAACTTTGCAGATACTGTTTATGCTCAAGCAGCAACATTACACACTAACTAAAGCTAAAAAAGTGAAATCACATGCAACCACCCCTTTAAACTACGTGATAGTGGGTTAGTCTGGAGTGCAGCCTGTTGACAGCAAGACCCGTGGCTGTAGGGTTGGGTTCTGAAACCCGGTATTAAATGAGTCCTGGTGGTAAATTATGAAAGATCATAGTATCGATAAGCTCTGGAGCGCTATTGGTTCTGCTGTCGATACTGGAGAAATGAAGAAAAATACACTTGTGTTACTATTTATTATTGATATATAGATGTTATCTTGCACATTATATCTTGCCAGCCATTTCTATTTGAGATAATATTAAACCATTTGTCTGTGATACATTTTTGCTATTCGCAGTCCAGAAGAGAGAGAGAGAGAGAGAGAGAGAGAGAGAGAGAGAGAGAGAGAGAGAATCACACGAAGCTGCATCAGAAAAGTATTTCGCAGGAATTAAGCAAACTAGTTTAATTTTGCTTGTTACTTGGTTATTTACCTTCTTACCTTAAATTATTAATAATTTAGTAATTATTTAAATTTTTTAGTTTGTTTCTCATGTATGTTTTCAGTCGGCGCAAGCAAGAAATTTTTTTCACACGATGCTGTGTTCATTGGCACAGTCAAAAGCTTAAAGAGGTTGCCAACATTCTTTTTTTTCCTCTGATCAGTGACAATCGTATTTCAAAACTCACTTCTCCAGTTGACATTGCGTTGAAAAGTGACAATTCTGCATTCGTCTCCTCTTCTGGAAATCCATAGTGACAACAAATACTGTAAATGTCAGGTCCTCTTCAGTGTCCGTAGGCCTATTAGAGCTGAGAATGTGGTTAAGTGCAATTACAGTGTTAATGTCATTTTCCTGAAATCTTTCACGGATCTCATTAATAGTGTTGTTTAGTACAACGAAAATGCAAATCCTTGTAAAAGTCCTGAGTTGAGGCTGAATTCGGTCCAGGCACGTTGCTTGGGTTCCTCCATGGACGTTGCAGGCTGCGATAGTTGTTCTTATCACACAACTCGACTGAACTCCCATAGTTTCTGAAAGTTCTCATTGCTAGAAGAGCAGAGATTGTGGAAGACGCTAGGCTTTTTACACTGGCATAATGTAAGGTGGATGCCTGTAGCGCTTTGGACAGTATATTGCACTGCATGAGAACTAGTTGCATTAAAATGCAAGAGAACAATAAGTGGAAATGGGTCACTGATGTCAGCAGACTACTTGCCTGTCCCCTGAAACGCAGAAATTTCACTGAGAGTGTCAACAATAGCCTCAAAGTTGTCAAGTATGGCCTTGAGAGCCTCTGCGCGGCAGCTTCATCTCGTGTCCCTTAAAGATTTCAGTGTGGTAGATTTACCTGAAAAGTCATTGCTCCATTCATTTTGCTGACCCCTCGATGAAGTTCTAGAGAGATTGAACATTGCCCAGCATATGTCTCACCGCTGTTTTGGTGCGACAGACATCCATAATGCAGAGGCTGAGGATATGCGAGTGACAATGGACATACACTCACCTAAAGGATTATTAGGAACACCATACTAATACTGTGTTTGACCCTTTTCGCCTTCAGAACTGCCTTAATTCTATGTGGCATTGATTCAACAAGGTGCTGAAAGCATTCTTTAGAAATGTTGGCCCATATTGATAGGATAGCATCTTGCAGTTGATGGAGATTTGTGGGATGCACATCCAGGGCACGAAGCTCCCGTTCAAAAGATGCTCTATTGGGTTGAGATCTGGTGACTGTGGGGGCCATTTTAGTACAGTGAACTCATTGTCATTGTTAAGTTTGCAGACGTCTTGGGTCCATGAACTGGATCTCGACTCATGACGCGCACTCTCTGTGGAGGCCTGACTAGCCGCTTCAAATGGCTGCAGAACTGACGGCTCGCACCAGGAATTCCCCTCTTCTGACTAAGTGACACTTGTCTGCTCAGTTACCGGTCTTCCATCAGTGATTTCTGTTTTTTTGCCGAAGTAGTTATCCAGCGTATTGGGACACTTAGCAATTTTGTCTGATCTAGGGTGCGTCTCAATCAGCTTTTCGTTTAAAATGCGTGTAGCAACACCACGGTGTGTTCCTTATTTATTTATTTATTTTTACATATATTGTATATTTATTTATTTATGTATTTATTTATTTTTTAATTATTTTTAGGAATTCCATACTATTGTAGTTGGGTTAAGTGGCTTAGGTTTTACTGTGAATTTGTTAAGTAAATTGTGTTTTCTATTTATTTATATATCTAAATATACTTTAAACTTTTAATAAATTGTTAAATTTAAAGAATTGTTATTTTTTATTTTTCATTAAAAAGCCATTCTTTAATGTCATCCACAGCTGTTTTATGGCTCTTTTTTCTTTCTTTTTTTTTTAAAGTATCTGTTCTGGTTCTTTTTGGTTTTGCACCGGTATCATAAAAAACCCAGACGAAACCCAACCCTTATAGCGAAAGAGTTAATTTCTTTAGTGAATAAAAGCTGTGCGCACTGAATGACTGCCTGAAGTAAATGCTACGTGACATTGTTTAATAGCACTTTTTTTTAACGGTTTTGCTCCGTTGAAACACTGATTGAGCAATTACACCACATATGATGTTTCAGTGAGTTGTAATCCACATGGATGGCAGGACCCCCTTTTTCCCAGCAGAACCTTGCCCAAAGCATAACACTGCCTCCCCGGCTTGCCTTCTTCCTATAGTGCATCCAGTGCCATGTGTTCCCAGGTAAGCCACGCACACGGCCATCCACGTGATGTAAGAGTACATGTGATTCATCAGACCAGGCCACCTTCTTCTATTGCTCTGTGGTCCAGTTCTGATGGTCATGTGCCACTGTTGGTGCTTTCAGCGGTGGACAGGGGTCAGCATGGGCACCCTGACTGGTCTGCGGCAACTGGAGACTCTGGTGTATCTTCAGCTGATTCTTTATTGAGAAGATGCTGTGTGGTACTGCAGTCATCAAAGTCTTACTCCTATCAGGGCAAATTTCTTTTTCAGTCTTCATTTAGGGGTAAAAAGAAGGTCCTCTACAGGTATTTCAAAGGACAATGTTATGGATAGGATATCAATGTCCTCCCATAAACTTGTGGGCCATCCGCACTCTGTCCCTTTTTTCCCTCTGGTGCAATTGTAACTGGTCTGTTCTCTGCGTTGTGTTGTGTGTGTGTTAGGAAGGACAGGACAGCATTCGCAGTTTCGCTGATCTTTTATTCCTGATGAGGAACAAATAAAAACAGCCTCTTTATGAATGAGAGTCACGCTCGATTCCTAAAATGAATATGATGTACACCTATTACCATGTGCTTCATTCCCATTTAGAAGCCAAAAATAACTCAAAAAGAGTAAAATGACCAAAATAACCATACAATTATGTAAAATAATATTATATTCCAAAATAGGAGTGAAGATATAGGAATAAAAGCAACAATTAAAACAAGGATTAAATAAGATTTAATAAGACCCCAAAGAGGAAGAGGAGGGGGCAGAACAGGAAATGACATTAACTCGATGTCATCACAATTAAAGGAGAACGCGCTCACATTTCAATTAGGCAGTTATATATAATTAGGTATATGTAAACAAACCATTTTGGGTAAATTCTAATAATATAATGCAATTAACAGGACACATTCTTTAACCGTTAGGATCTAGTTAGTGTAGGATATAGGATCTAGTTGTGTGTTGGTTTTGATACTTTACATGTCTAAATGTTTTGTGGTCTGTTGCTTTGTGCCATTAAACTGGTGTTAATTTGCATTTGTCTCTTTTTTCCTTAGACCTGATTGGGCTGAAAGTGGAGAGTGAAATACTGAATGAAATGCAAGAGAAAGATCAATTTAAGAATCATGATTTCATAACAAGAGAAAACACCTTTAGTTGCTCACAGCCTGAAAAGACACGAAAAAGGGGTGAAAAGAAGGGAACTAGAAGTAAATTCACCTGCCAACAGTGTGGAAAGAGTTTCACTGTAAAAAGCAGCCTTACGAGACACATGAGAGTTCACACTGGAGAGAAGCCTTACACCTGCCAACAGTGTGGAAAGAGTTTCACTGTAAAAAGCAGCCTTACGAGACACATGAGAGTTCACACTGGAGAGAAGCCTTCCACCTGCCAACAGTGTGGAAAGAGTTTCGCTAAAAAAGTAAGCCTTACCAGACACATGACACTTCACTCTGGGGAGCAACCCTACACATGCCCTCAGTGTGGAAAGAGTTTCACTCAAAAACAACACTTTGAAGAACACATAAGGATTCACACTGGAGAGAAGCCGTTCACCTGCCAACAGTGTGGAAAGAGTTTCAACCTAAAAGGAAACCTTAATTGCCACATGAGGATTCACACTGAAGAGAAGCCTTACACCTGCCAACAGTGTGGAAAGAGTTTCACTCATAAAGGAACCCTTGACAGGCACATGAGAGTTCACACTGGAGAGAAGCCGTACACATGTGGACACTGTGGGAAAAGTTTTGGGAATAAAATGGCCACATGAGTATTCATGTATGAGAGAATTGGTTTTATATGTCATCAGTGTGGAATGAATTTCCCAGACAAAAAACACCTCATGTTTGAGAGACTGTATAATGTGCTGATTATTGTTATGGTATTAAATCAAAATTAAATTAAAGGGGTATATCACACAGTTTATGTCAATCTCATGTCAACCTTGAGTAGCTATAGAGTAGTATGTGAGATGGTGGTCCAGTGGGTTAAACCATGGAACTGATATGCAGAAGGTTGCTGGTTCGATCCCAGCGGTCACCACCAGTGTGTCCTTGAGCAAGGCACTTTACTCCATGTTGCTCCAGGGGGATTGTCCCTGTAATAAGGGCACTGTAAGTCGCTTTGGATAAAAGTGTCTGCCAAATGCATAAATTTAAATAAATGTAAATGAAGTATTGCATCCTTCATATCTCCGAGAAGTCTTTAGTTTTATCATATTTATAAAAGACAGACACGCTGTACAGAGTCTTTCCGAATAAAACCGAGTGGCTGGAGGCGTATCGTGTGGGCGGAGCTAAAGAATCACGAGCGCGTGCTGCTATTGCGTTGAGAGCACCTGAAAGCTGTGACATCCTTAGAAAACGTGGAAAAAAGCATTGTCCTAAATACACGATGGCTATCAATCAGATTCAGCCATACATGTATAAATATTCAGACATACATATATGATCCAGAATCAGGTCCAGAGGAGCAGCAGCAACAACGACTATAGCAGGACGTCTCTATGGGGTATGTGCTGTAACTGTATATATTAGCTTAGTGGCTTGTGTGACTTGCTCATTTCTACTTTCATTATGTCGTCGAAATTTTTTTTTTCTTTGCCCGTTTTAAAAGTTGTACATATGGGAAGTGCACATTGCATGCTCCATTGACAAATTAAATATACGTAATCATGGTTTTTCGATTGCCAACAACACAGAGATGTGAAGCAGTTTTACACACCACCTGCGGCTACAACGCATGATGCCCCTCCCTGGGAGAAATGCCCATTCAAGGAAATTTCGCTCTTGTTGACGTCATTTAGGCCCATATTCGGAAAAAAAAATTCAGAAACTGGAAGTAGTATTTTTGGCACAGAAATACTCCATCAAACGTCCAACTTATTTTTGTAAACTTTGGCCATGTGTAGCATGGGAATCCAAGTCTTTAACAGTGTAAAAAAAAATTCAGAATACATGAAATGGCATTATACCTTAATTAATTCCCAATTAATGTCCAGTGACTCGAGATGAATAAAGAAGCCAGAGTCAGAATTAGAGTCAAATGAAGTTTGAAAGAAGTTTCACCAAGGGAATTTTTATCAGACTGGAAACTAATGAGATCGCAAAACAAAAAAATGACCTGTTTAATCGATCGGAAGAAGAGGGCAAAGAAGAGAAGAGCCAAAAAGCGGGCCCCGAGAAAAGAGAGAGTTTTTCACAAAAACCTTATTTAATCATAAGTGCAAATTCACATTATAAACTTTAAATCTCATTTTCAACTTTATAAAAACGTGTTTCCACGTAACATTTCTTCCCATACTTATTCCAATACCAAAGTAAAACAACATTCCATCCACAACTGTGCAAATGGCTTCATTACACACCCATCTTTGTAAAAAACTTTCATAATCATTAATCAACGTATAAAATTTAAAAATCAATCAGAACCCGACTTTTCACCAAATTTTTAAAAACCATCTCGACTTTTTGCCCATCTCTACCTTCTAATATATGTTATCCTTGTAATATAGATAGCTCTTTTAGCTTGTCCAATCAAGAAGTTTAGTAATTTACATTTTACTTCTTTGGGCCGCTCTATAAAATCGACAAAGTTTTCACCAAAATTAAAAAAAACATTAATTTAAGTATACTGAACTAAATCTTCAATCTTAAACATTCTAAAAAGCAGTGAAAAATCGTTTCCCTTATTTTACAGAAAGGGCACTCATCTGACACATTAGAATTAATAATGTTCACAAAAGCATTAACAGCAACTGTGCCATGCAGTATTTTCCACTGAAGATCACCTGTGCACTTTCCACACAGTGGTTTTGTAAAGAATTCTCCATACAGGTTTTACATCTGTATCCTTTCGTTCTTTAAGAGTTGTTTTAATTAAAGGTCCCGTTCTTCGTGTTTTTTGAAGCTTTGATTGTGTTTACAGTGTGCAATATAACACGTGTTCATGTTTCGCGTGTAAAAAAACACAGTATTTTTCACACAATTTACTCATCTGTGTACCGCTGTTTTCACTGTCCTAAAAACGGCTGATGAGTTCCTTGTTCTATGAAGTCCCTCCTTCAGAAATACGTAACGAGTTCTGATTGTGCCAGTGGTTCCCGTGTTGTGATTTGACCGCAGCTTAGCGCACGTTGTACGGAAAGGTCACGCCTCTTAACGGGAGATATATATGAGCTTAATGATCTCTACAGCGTCCCTGGGAAAGCCAAACAAAGGTGATTTGACTCCGGGATGAAAATAACAGCGTCTCGACGACATGGCGACACACACACTCAAACGCAACAGTTCCTCTTCTCCACGCAAAACTTCCTCGTCTTCTCCACGTGGGACAGCAACAAGACCACGCCCCCTTTTCGCATATTCTTGTGGGCGGAGGTTAGTCTGTTCTACTGACGTCATTAATGAAGGAAGTACCAGGATGTAGTCCAAGCCAGCCGTTCGCTGTAGGCTTTGAAAGGGAACTTCTGTTAAATAAAATATCTCGCTTGGCATTGAACTTTGAGCTTTATAATTTTACAGGTATTATTTATGCTCTAACAGCAACATTACACACTAACTAAAGTTTGAACAATGGGATCACGAAGAACGGGACCTTTAAGACATTTACACAACATTTATACAACACTTTAGTTTGAACATCTTGAAAATTCAGATTCTCCAGACTTTCCAATTGTTTTTTAAAACGGAGGAGGAAAAACTCAGGTTATAAAAATACCCGTGTACGTGTGGACTAGGCCTGAATCCCCAAATGAGATGCCACCGCTTGAACATTACTTAGCTCAGGCCCACCAATGTCCATTAAATCATGTAACTTCAATGCTTTAGATCAGGGGTGTCCAAAGTCGGTCCTGGAGGGCCACTGTCCTGCAGAGTTAAGCTCCAACTTGCCTCAACACACATGCCTGGAAGTTTCTATATGCCTAATAAGACCTTGCGGTTCAGGTGGTTCAGCGGGTTAGCGGGTTCAGGTGTGTTTAATTGGGGTTGGAGCTAAACTCTGCAGGACAGTGGGCCTCCAGGACCGACTTTGGACATCCCTGCTTTAGATGAACATAAGATTTGTGATAGTCCTGGTGTGGCTTCACAAGTCACATCCAACCTCGCTCCCAGAACAAGAGGTTCCTCAAGCAACCAGATGATGTCACGGGTGACAAAATGCTGGGAAAAGCGGAACCTTTCTTTCTTTCCATGTTCCCCGAGGGGAATTATTTTGGTGTAACACCTCACTCCGGTTCCGGGTGTAGCGGAGATATTAGCTGTGTCTCATTTCATTTAATTTTGAAGGCTGCATCCTCTGGAAGACACATCCTGTGAAGGATGCGGTATACGGAGTGTCCTTAATCAGAATTAAACGAGACGTCCTCCGTAGGACACACAGGCAGGAAGTATCACGTTGCTATGCCAACACGTTCACCGTGGAGTTGCGCTCTCACACCAGTTATATGAATGAAAATTATTTATAACTTGAAAATGACTATGAAATGTTTTGCCTTGACAGCAAAGCACTGTTCTAAACGTTTAAAAAATAAAATAAAATATCACAACACTTGTAATCCTGTTTACCACAACTATCTATTTGAGGTATATACAGCTTAAAAACAAAAACAAGCTTTAAACTACTTAAGTTTAAACACCACATCTTCGCTTGCATGTATATCTGCCGGCGGCGCCATTTTTTCAAATAATATTTAAAAAACATGACGGTTGTTAATAGCGATGCAAAGAATTGTGGGTTATCTGCAGCAACGAAGGATACACCTCATGCACACTCCGAATTCCTGAAAAGAAGGGCGCATTTGAAGGTCGCATTCGGAGTGTCCCCTACTAACTTTTTTGAAATGAGACGGCCTTCAGACGCATGCAGCCTTCAAATGCGACCTCCGGAGGATGCAGCCTTCCGAAATGAGACACAGCTATTGTCCAACCTAATTACTGCTGATGCACGGCAGGTGTGAGAGAGGGAGGAGCGGTGTTTGCACAGACTTTCCGCTTCACAAGAGGAGGATAAAAGAGCCATTTAGAAGAGAAGAAGGAGGTCAGAGTTGAGGTCGATATGGTAAAAGTCAATCGGTGTTCAGTTAATCAGTCGTTTGGCTGGGTCTCTGTCGTTGTGTCTTGGGGTAGAAGATCTCCTGTTCGAGCGCTTACATTGGACGCTGTAATCCTGGAAACTCGTGTAAGTGAAGAACTGCCATTGGAGTCTGTCGTTTAGAGCTGCTTGTGGAATATTACTGGATTGAACTGCTGCTTGGATCTGCGCTGGAAGAGGAAGAGAGAAAGATAAGTGAATTAATTACATCGTGAATCAAATGTAAAGCTTGAAGGAAAGACTGCGAATGTGAAATTTACTATTGAGGAGGACATCTGTTTCAGATACGCTGGAGAGGAATTGAGAGTTGAATATTCCCGTTGAAATGCATGGATGAAGCGAGGCTTCTGACCAGCCCTACTGTGTGAGTGATTTGCAGTTGTTTGCCTTACCTGATGCACGCTGAATTAATGCTGTGGATTTGTAGTGAACACGAGTGCTGTGTGCTATGCTGAGAAGAGTCTCCCAACACCTGCGTTCATTCTTGTGAAATGATCTACTTGTCCCCATCCAAATTCCAGAACGATACAACTGAACTGGTGAAGTAATGCTTTGTATTATCCTCTCTTCCACTGAGTATTGTCGTGAAGTCCCTCATTGAAGGCTCCTGTTAACCCTCTCTCTCTCTGAAATTACAAGTCTCGTGAGGAACCGTATGGCTGTGGAAAGGTCTGAACCGTTATACGTACTGATGGAGCTCTGAAGATGTACAACATCGCTGGTAAAGCTGCCTATTGAGTCTCTCGCTAATGTCTGATGGAAGTGTTTGATGTCGAGAGAAGAAACCTTACCCGTTACCTACCGTCTGAGTCCTGCAGATGTGCAGCAACGCTGTGAAGTGAGTTTTAAAGTCACAATTCCCCTCTCACGTCCTGATAAGAGAATCTGCTGTTAAGAGAAGAAACCTTACCCGTTACCTACCGTCTGAGTCCTGCAGATGTGCAGCAACGCCGTGGAGTAAGCCTTCCTAGCCACTATCGCTCCATTGTCTCCTGAAGACAGTGGAGAATCGTTCCAGCGGCTACTCCGGTCCACTAGCCCGAGAAGACAGGAGTTGCTCATTCTTTCCTCAAGTTGATTATTATTCAATAAAGATTGTTGTCTTTGAACTCAATTACTTGCCTCCTCTTTTGTCCGTCTGTTGCGTGCCTGTGGTGTCGGCTCCTCACGGTGGTGTCTGGAGTCAGGGCCGGCTGGTCATCCGAGTCCGCCCCGGCCTGCACCGGTGACATGTTGTTTCTTGTTTTTTAAGTAGCTATATTAAGAAGTCCTTTGTAGAATTGGATCGATGACGCTGTATTGAACTCTGTACTCTTTTTAATGGACTTCAGTAAACTACAGTTTACGTTCAATCCACTCACATAATTAAAACTGATATCAGCTACTTTCCTCCAGACCAAATCCACTGGTCCTGTCAATATCTCTGTAAAGCCACTCTCTCATTCACTCACTTCTCACTCCACACCACTTTATTCACATTTATTTTTATTGATTTGTGCAAGCATTTTACTATTAAGTCAAGTAATAAAGAAACTATTTGAATATTGAATCTAATATTTACTCTCTGTTTCTTTGCTTTGTGTGCTTTTTGTACATCTTACAGGAGCAGTGAGGAAGAACCGCATGTCTGAGAACACAAATGTAGTAATAAAGCACATTTTTGATTCATTTAGTTTTTTGTCATCCCTGTATCCATTAAGTTAAATTTAAGAGCCAGTGTTTATTATTTTTTTGTGTTTTCATAAAACTAACATAAAACTTTATAAAATAAAAGCAATTTTAATAATGAGCCATTTTAAAAACCCAGAAACAGAAACAATGTTAACTTTTTCTTTTAATTAGTTTGTTCATTATAATATACAGTAGTAGTTTTATTCACAATCTCTTTCAAATAATACATAAATAAAAAATTCCCCCCACTGTAATAATTCAAATGGTTTGGCCAAAACATCATTCAACATTTCTTTCAGATTAATTTACAAAAAAGCTGAATAACACAGAGTTAAAGTTTTAGCACTGTAACATTTCAAATGAAAACACCACAGTTTAAAAATAAAATATGGAACCATTACATTGTGCTCTGCTAATATATTAAAGAGCAGTCTTTAGTTTAGAAACAATAAAAACAGTAGCAGAAAGAGAGGAACACAGTCGAAAAAGAAAGAAGGCAGACCTCAACTAGAATAGCTGGATTCTTCTGTTTCGGTGGTGACTGGCAAACCGTCTAACAAAATCATCTAAGTCAAGACATTTGGCTCTCCTCACCTCAATGCTTAAGACTCCAAGATTACTGAGTCTGTCATCAGTCATGGTAGTGCGTAAATGTGTTTTTATGAGCTTAAGTGCAGAGAAGCTGCGCTCACAACTTGCACTGCTGACTGGTAAGGCCACAGCTATGCAGCACAAACGAAAAAGCTGATAAAACACTTCTTTGAATGGCTCAAGGAAGATGGTAAACTAGACTAGACAATTCAATTCCAGTCTGGAATTTCCTTTCTAACACCCTCCTCACTTGATGCAGTTCATGTTTTATGTCATCAGTATCACATTCATAAATCCCAGCAAAGCTAAAAATGGTCTCTTCATCCAAAAAGTTTCTGCTTTTAGGGTTCAGTGCTTGTATACCTTGCATTATACTGCAGTTTGACTTACTGAAACGCCTCTGCATCTCCCCACTCAGACAGTCCAGAATGGGGAAGAATATACTACTTCTGAACAGTTCCATGTCTCCTTCCTTACACCTCCGCTGTCCAACAGTGGATTCAACAATTGACCCGCTCAATCTAGAACTCATTTTTTGTGGTCTTTTCACCACAGTTTCTACTGCAACATTGCACTGCTTTCCAGTGTCTACAGTGTCTTTCCAGATTTCATCAAAAGATGAATCACTTCTTAGGTCTTGGAGGGTGTCTTGAAATGCTTCAACTAAGTCCACGGCCTTCGCTAAATCAAGAGACGTTGACTGAAGCATGTCTGCAAGGAATTTTGCCTCTCCAAGGACTTTTGAAAAGATGACAAGTGTTCTGATAAAAGTAAGATCCAGTTGGGCAAGTAAACCCTGTGCCTCCACAGAGCGTTCTCCTCTGTTCTCCACATCAATATCATGTAGCACACGCAATACAGCAGGCAGTCTGTCCTTAATGTTTTTGCAAGCCTGGTACCGACATGCCCACCTGGTGTCACTGAGCCTTTGTAGCTCTCTTGGGGCACCTTGATACATTTCCTTTTGTACAGCGAGCCATTTCTGGTGCATATAAGGAGCCTGACATGTACACATACAATTTCTGTAGCAAAGAAAAGAAGGCTTCAGACTCAGGTACTGATTTTGTTGAGTCAACAAGAACAAGGTTAAGACAATGTGCGTTGCAGTGCACATAAAAAGCGTGATTTGTTTTAGCTTTAATCCTTGCTGCAACTCCAGAGTGTCTCCCTGACAAGACTGAGGCCCCATCGTAACCTTGCCCCACTAGATTTGACCTGTACTCAAGTCCATACGTCTCCAGGCATTGTGTTATTTTTGGAGTGAGTCCCTCTGCATCAAGCTCAGTAGCTTGCTTGAAATCAAGGAAGCTTTCATGGACTGCACCATTATAATAGTACCTAAGTACTAATGACAGTTGCTCTTTCTTTTTTAAATCCTTTGTTTCATCAGCAATGATGGAAAAATATTTGTTTTCCTTAACTTCACTGATGATGCTTTCCCATACCATATCTGACAGACATTCAAGAATTTCATTTTGGATAGTGTTACTTGTGTATTTTGCATTCCCCACAGCTTTTAATTTCTTGTCAATTAGCGGACTATGTTTAGCAATCAAATCCATAATGCCTAAAAAGTTTCCTTTTTTTGTAGATGCATCAGTCTCAAGGTGTCCCCTTTGTGAAATATTTTGCGTTGCAGTAAACAAAAGTACCTCAGCAACTGTTTTAATGTAGGTACGATTTTGTTTGACTACTCCTTGGTGTTTCTTATCGAGGGCATTTAACATTGAAGTGTCTGTCAAGATTCTTTTTTTGTGTTCATTCCATGCTATCATGGTATTAACATGATTTTCAGATTTTTCATGTCCCCTGAAACCTCCATCTTTATACATTGCCTTCTTCCAGTTAGAATAGCCCAGTGATGATGTGAATGAAGTCTCTTGAATACCAGGGAGAGAAAAGTGTCGATACGGAAAACAATATGCAGAGTCTCGGCTTACAGAATACTCTAGCCATTGGTGTTGTGTGTACCACATTTTGTTGAAAGCTCTTTTCCGGTCGCCCATCATGGTTCG
Source organism: Romanogobio albipinnatus (assembly GCA_023566225.1). Lineage (NCBI taxonomy): Eukaryota > Metazoa > Chordata > Actinopteri > Cypriniformes > Gobionidae > Romanogobio > Romanogobio albipinnatus. The sequence continues at coordinate 63,490,981 of CM042240.1, read as the reverse complement.
AGGGAACACCTTCAAGTGCTGCTGTGTTGGTCCTGTAAATAAAGAGAATGGTCTTCTTATAGGGATGACTAGCCTACCAGGGGTCCTCAATCTATTTAAACAATGAGTAATAATAGTCAAGTCAAGTTTATTTATATATATAGCGCTTTTAACAATGTAGATTGTTTCAAAGCAGCTTTACAGTGTTAAACAGGAAAATAATGCAGCATAATTTTATTCAGCTGTATAGCCATTCTGGAGAAAACGCTGATGTCATCAGTTCATTTCAATTATCATACAGTGACAGTGTGGGTTTTAGATCAATAATTAGATCAGTAATTTAGTTTAAATGGTTAATTTAGTTTATTAATTAGATTTATTTCTATGTTTAGTTGAAAAATGTTGTGTCCCCAACTGAGCACGCCAAGCCAGAGGCAAATAATACAAATAATTATCAGTGCAGAAGGTGTAGTTTGTAAAATAAAATCAACCTAGAATACATACAATTGATTCTGCAAATTAAGTTTAAATGAAAGTTAGTTACATAACCATAGACCCTCCATTAATATGAAGGAAATCAGTAATTTTTAAGGTTTTAGGAATTTAATTAAAATACACAAGCTCATCATTAACACCCATTTAGACAATACCTTCTAGAAATATGTAAGTAAAAAAAAGCGTGGGGCATACCATGTGGTCCTGGCAGAATGCGATCTGTGGAGATGTTGGCATGTAGTGCCTGAGGTCTGTCACCATCACCCCCTGACCTATGCTGACACAAAGTTTCTTCGTGGTCTTCAAATTCAGACAGGTCACTTACAGCTGAATTATCTGCAGATACAGTAAAATAATAATCAACAGAGTAGACATCAAACATCACTTTCTGAACATGTGCAAACAAAAGAACTTTCAGGTCTTAACTACATACCTTTGCATTCTATTGGGGATGAAGGTGCTTGTTTATCCCCACCAAACATTGATCCTGAGAAACATTGATCCTTAAGTAAATATTGCATCAATGAGAAAAAAAAACAAGCTCTGTGAGTACTATAGCAGAATAAATACACTCATGGTATTTTTAGGGCAAATTCATGTACATGCAATGATTACTACCGTTTTAGTTTGCTTCATACAAATGAAATGTAATATTTCTCAAATATCCCTACAATTCCCTCTACACTTCACATACTTGAAGTTGCAGGAAGCACAGAGGAAAATGAAGGCCACTGCTGTCAGCTGGGTCCACTGGCATCACTGTCTGTCTGGCCTGTTGATTCCTTGCTGGCGGATTCTGTTACAGTGACTGTTTCTTGCTGCCTGACATTTTCTTCTTGGTGATGAGTAACATTTTCTTCAGTTGCTTCTGCCTCTACTACACTTGTTTTGTTTTGTTTTCTTTGAAAGAAACTCACTATATCTTTACTTCTTTTCATGGCTTGGCACTGCTCTCTTCCCTGCCTTCAAAAGAAACACTTATGTGTTATTCTCAATCTCAACAAAACTATTTTCAAATTGTGAATGAAATGCACAGAATGCATCCATGTCATTTCACGTGTAAATGACTAAGTTAGGCCTGACAATTTAACTGACTATCTATCTAACTGACTTACTGTCATGCATTAACAAGTAACGTGTCACTAGACAATTGTTATTATTATTATTATTATTTTTTTGTGGAACATTCTGTGCATATTGTCATTTGGTGCAATCTTGCTATGTGGTCACTGTCACAAAATAAACTGATACAAAATATGCAAATCACCATGACAGTGTTTATTGTTTGTTATTACATGGCTTGGTTGAATTCGAATGTAGAATGCGCTGCTTAGTATAACAGACCGTTGGCATGAAAAACAGCGCGTTGCTTTGGACGCAGGATTCTAACCGCAGAGACGAAACAGACTATTTTCTTTAGCGGAAGCAATATAAATCGTTTTTTAAATCAATAAACTCCTTTTTAAATCAATATTTTGTGTCAAATTATTGATTTATTTGGTAGGTTGCCATGTAATAAGCGGGATAATGTATAGCGAGGCGGTTATTATAGCGAATACAACCCCTTCAGGCTGGTTTAAGATCCCTCCGCTTCGCGTCGGACTCGCTATACATTATACCTTACATAGCGCCCAGCGTATTTTCCTTTTATTGTATTTTATTAAACGTTGACTGAACATTGACCACATCAACCACGACCAACGCGAGCAGAGCCTGACGGGGTAAAAACATTGATCTGAGTCTGAGAAAACCATACAAACATATTAAACCATACATAAAGGTTACCTACCAGCTCTTTGTTTGGTGTCTTGACTTCCCCACACTTGGTAAAGGAAAAGTCCAAGTCCGCGACGTTGACGACCGTTGTTTCTCTGGCGCTACACTTCTTTGAATCGCGAACATGAGTCTATAAACTGATTGGCTGTAAAATAAACCAATCGCAAGACATCTTATAGGGGGGGCACCTGGGGTGGCCAATCGAATTTCAAGGGGGGGCCGGTGCCGTCGGTGTAGTCCGTCGCTCACGTTTTTTGCACATGCTCTGCTGACAGAAGGCATGAAAAGCAGTTGATTGCAGCACAAAACGTAACAGTTGCTTAGTCAGTCAGTGTTTGTAGTTTTTATTTTCCGATTGTATTATACATCTATTCATGAGAACCTAAATATTTTTTCACAGTCGCATGCAGTAATTATGAGGCGCAAATGCGATAATTTTGAGGTCGCTATGTAGAGCCCTGATATATATATATATATATATATATATATATATATATATATATATATATATATATATATATATATATATATATATATATATATATATATATATAATGTATGCATGTATGTATGTATAAACACAGTCGTAAGCAGCTCACAGGAACAGTGTTTGGGATCCATGCGTGCGTCAGGTCTTAAAGGGACAGAAGTTATTTATTATTCAAACTACAAAAAGACAAACAATCACTTTCGAGCACACATATTCTGAATGCCTTCGGCAGAATTTAATCTAGATTTTAAAAAATAATCTATGCCCACCACTAGTATATAATATAATATATTATTGGACCGATTTCACTGACCCTCTATACACAAATATAAATTACACATTATATTCACTTTTCTGATGAGCTGCTCAATTTTACACTTGCGTCTGATGGCCGCTTGCACATCAGAGGCAGTTGCAAAAACTTGTGAAGAAACAGCATCTGTACACAGAATATACAAGACATAAGGTCAAACAGCGTTCACACAACTTTTATTCACGTTTACATTAGTCTTACATATTACTTACCTCTAAACAGCAGGACTTTTTCTCCAGTTCTCCAGGCATCGCGTAACGTTAGGCCATTTTATTCCGAGCCAGTTTATCGTCACCATCAAGGTCAGGCTGCAAACCTCTGATGTTTATGTGTAATTATAGTTAATGAGGACACATTCACAAATTGGGTTAGTATTAAATAAACAATGTTTTAATAAAAATGAATTATAGTGTTCAAATAATACACACATTTTTAAAAAGAACAATTGCTGGAAAAGTGCACTTACACACTGTAATTGTCTTATACACTATATTTAACAGGTATTGCCTGTTTGTAAATTAAAAATGTTATTGTGCTTTATAAAAATAAAAAAATAATAATAGCAAAAACAAAGTGCAAAGGCAGTTTTAAACAGAGGTTAAGGCCAATCCCATTTCTACCCCTTAGCCCTTCCCTTTCCCCTACCCCTTCGTTTTGCGCATTCACGTGAAGGGGTAGGGGTGACTCGATTCTCTTTTGGCTGGAGGGGTAGGGGAAAGGGGAAGGGCCAGCCCTTCAAACGAAGATTTTTCAGGACCACACTTCGAACGAAGGGGTATGAGGGGTTTCTCCATGCTGCTAGAACGTATGTATGTTGCCACTCGGGATCGATCACTTGCGTGTCGCCTGGCTGCCAGTTTGTCCGTAGCTTGCTAAACGCACTATTTGAGTAATTTGAACACATTAATAATAGTTAAAAAAACACAGTCGATATTTACATCACTTATCGTCTGTAAACTCTTGCGTTACCAAGGCGACGACTGACTTGACGTATAACATTATCGCAGCACCACAGTAGATAACGAAACAATATCCATACCGGCCGGCTCGGATCAGCACGGAATGCAACGGTTAATAAACAAAGAGAACAGTTTGGCCCGATGGAAAAGCTGTAGCAGTTTTCCTGTTACTGATAACTTGTCGGTGCAGTAGTGTTATGATTCACCTGAGCAGTAGAGGGCGCTCTGATTAAAAACTGCTAAGGCTTACCTTCATAGAAGGAGAACATAGAAGAATGTGAACATAGAAGGAGAATAAGTAGGAAGTTGATTCTCTACCTTCACGGAGATACTAATGATGGGAAGTTCAGATCATTTTACTGACTCGGATCTTTGAATCTCGTTCAGCAAAATGAACTAATCTTTTTTCAAGTCATTTCGTTCATTTCAGCAGAATCTAATTAAAATGTTACATTTTTCATTTTTAAACACATTTAGTACTTTTGGAATAAAAAAATTAACTATAAGCTAATGCAGCCATGGCCAAACTTTGAGAAATAAATTATTAATTGCTTAGCTTGATTCAGGCTATGTATGCAGTCTGTTAGTTCACCTCACCTCCCGATCCAAATCGTTCTTCTTCTTTTTTTCCAAATCGTTTACCGTGTCTGTCTTCAGGTTCGAGCCGTTAGTTCCATCATCATGTCTGATGCTCTGATCTGGCCGTGACAGCCGTGTAATACACATGCGTCCGGAAACAGATTTGATTTAGTTCATCTGGAGTCTCGGTTTGAGTCATTCGTTCATCAAGTCCCAGTCATCAAGTCATAGTCACCGGAAACAGATTTGAACAGTTCATTTCGAGTCTTTGAATCGTTCCTTCAAGTCCCCATAGGCTGAATGCAGAAACAAAAATGATCAGTTCATCTCTCGAGTCAGTCTTTGGGTCCTAGTCTCGTTCTTTTGTCACGTGACCGCTTCCCGGGTTCAGTGTCTCGCAACATATACAACATTACAGTCGTATTATTGACTGTATGTTATTTTTTGTTTAGGAATTATCATACAATTATCAAAAGATATCTGCAACAAACAGCTTTACAGAAAATGCATGTCTACGTTACAATTTAGAGTGATCTTTTATCAGAGGTGACTGTGTCCAAGTAATGTCTTTCATAAATGTGCATATACATAGGTCTACTATTCATACAGTTAGCTGATACAGAATTCATACAGAAACTGAGTTTATTGAAGTAATGAATACATGTTTGTTAACAAATAGGTTATAATAAATGTATTACGATGTAACAGGCAAACTGATAGTCTGAAGTCGCGCCCATATTTCGTGCAAAGCATCATGGGGTGTAGGAATAGTGTGGATAAGGTAAAAGAAATAAATTTCAAAATTTTACATAAAATCTACCCTGTCAACTCTAACATTTCTAAATATTTGGACATTGACAGCTCATGTTCTTTTTGTAAACAAGCAGAGGAGACATTTGAACACTTGTTTTTTGCAAGTATGGGTAACTGCAGCTTGGAGTAATGGGCGTGCCAGACGGTTTCTCATTGGTTTCTCAACCTCAAACTATTTTGTCTGATTCTGATTAGATGTTTTCAATTCAGTTTTTAAATCAATTTAATTTTTCAAGCTTGGGATCAAAAGTAGAAAGAAAGAGAGAAAGAAAGACAGAAAGAAAGAAAGAAAGAAAGAAAGAAAGAAAGAAAGAAAGAAAGAAAGAAATAAAGAAAGAAAGAAAGAGACAGAAAGAGAGAAAGAAAGAGTGAGACATAAAGAAAGGAAAAAAAGAAAGACAGAAAGAAAGAAAGACAGAAAGAAAGACAGAAAGAACCCACACAAATCTCTTTTTTCATCCATCCATTCATCCATTCATGCTGTAGTAGCAGTCCATAGAACAGAATCCATCAGAATCTCAGTCTGAATAGAGAGCTCTGCAGATCCCCTTCTTCCCATTGCCACCAGTATCCAGTGGTGTTTTTGTAGATGCACCCACAGCCATCACACCTGGTGAGCTCCAACTCCACTCTGGACATCTTCCTCACATCTGGACTGACAGACTTCCAGTCAACAATACCTACACAAGAAATTAATGCAATAAACTATATATATATATATATATATATATATATATATATATATATATATATATATATATATATATATATATATATATATATATATATATATATATATATATATATATATATATATACACAGGTCCTTCTCAAAAAATTAGCATATTGTGATAAAGTTCATTATTTTCCATAATGTAATGGTAAAAATTAAACTTTCATATATTTTAGATTCATTGCACACCAACTGAAATATTTCAGGTCTTTTATTGTTTTAATACTGATGATTTTGGCATACAGCTCATGAAAACCCCAAATTCCTATCTCAATAAATTAGCATATTTCAACCAATAAAAGAAAAGTGTTTTTAATACAAAAAAGTCAACTTTCAAATAATTATGTTCAGTTATGCACTCAATACTTGGTGGGGAATCCTTTTGCAGAAATGACTGCTTCAATGCGGCGTGGCATGGAGGCAATCAGCCTGTGGCACTGCTGAGGTGTTATGGAGGCCCAGGATGCTTCGATAGCGGCCTTAAGCTCATCCAGAGTGTTGGGTCTTGCGTCTCTCAACTTTCTCTTCACAATATCCCACAGATTCTCTATGGGGTTCAGGTCAGGAGAGTTGGCAGGCCAATTGAGCACAGTAATACCATGGTCAGTAAACCATTTACCAGTGGTTTTGGCACTGTGAGCAGGTGCCAGGTCGTGCTGAAAAATGAAATCTTCATCTCCATAAAGCTTTTCAGCAGATGGAAGCATGAAGTGCTCCAAAATCTCCTGATAGCTAGCTGCATTGACCCTGCCCTTGATAAAACACAGTGGACCAACACCAGCAGCTGACATGGCACCCCAGACCATCACTGACTGTGGGTACTTGACACTCGACTTCAGGCATTTTGGCATTTCCTTCTCCCCAGTCTTCCTCGACATGCAAAATTTGCTTTCATCCGAAAAAAGTACTTTGGACCGCTGAGCAACAGTCCACTGCTGCTTCTCTGTAGCCCAGGTCAGGCGCTTCTGCCGCTGTTTCTGGTTCAAAAGTGGCTTGACCTGGGGAATGCGGCACCTGTAGCCCATTTCCTTCACACGCCTGTGCACGGTGGCTCTGGATGTTTCTACTCCAGACTCAGTCCACTGCTTCCGCAGGTCCCCCAAGGTCTGGAATCAGTCCTTCTCCACAATCTTCCTCAGGGTCCGGTCACCTCTTCTCGTTGTGCAGCATTTTTTGCCACACTTTTTCCTTCCCACAGACTTCCCACTGAGGTGCCTTGATACAGCACTCTGGGAACAGCCTATTCGTTCAGAAATGTCTTTCTGTGTCTTACCCTCTTGCTTGAGGGTGTCAATGATGTCCTTCTGGACAGCAGTCAGGTTGGCAGTCTTACCCATGATTGCGGTTTTGAGTAATGAACCAGGCTGGGAGTTTTTAAAAGCCTCAGGAATCGTTTGCAGGTGTAATTAGTTGATTCAGATGATTAGGTTAATAGCTCGTTTAAAGAACCTTTTCATGATATGCTAATTTATTGAGATAGGAATTTTGGGTTTTCATGAGCTGTATGCCAAAATCATCAGTATTAAAACAATAAAAGACCGGAAATATTTCAGTTGGTGTGCAATGAATCTAAAATATATGAAAGTTTAATTTTTATCATTACATTATGGAAAATAATGAACTTTATCACAATATGCTAATTTTTTGAGAAGGACCTGTATGTATATATATTCATTTAATGAAAGGAATAAATATACATACTGTCCAGCCAGGCAAAGTGAGCTTTTCTTCTAAAACTTTGAGGGCTGATAATGTCGTTGAACTTTCTGCACACTACTGACAGAGTGAGAAAGCTACATCTCCTTCTTCATACACCACATCTAGAAGAATCCGTCTGAGCAGCTCTGATGGAAGCTGAAGAAAATATAAATATATAAATAAACAAATATTCAGCTCTGGAAAAAATTAATTAATGTTAAGTGGTCTCTTAATTTTTTCAAGAGCTATAAACAAATATTACTTGAAATGACAACAAATATGTTTAATGAAATTTTACATTTACATTTACATTACATTATGAAATACTTCATAATATTCAGCAGTGCAGTAGTGAACACGCTGTCCTTAAAGGGACAGTTCACCTCTAAAATGATGTCATTATTCACTCACTCTAATGTTGTTCATAACCTGTATTCATTTCTTGATGACAGAATTTTCATTTTTGAGTGAACAATCCCTTTAATGTTAATACAACAACAAAAGACAAAGAAAATCACTCATTGCTCTTGACTGAAAAACTAATACAGTATAGCTTTAATAAGAATCAATGTTTAATTTATAGTCTTTTATTTTTACATTTATTCATTCAATTTCATACTTAAATGCAGCTGTACAGCTCTGAGCTGCCAGTGTAAATCTTTATATAGGCCTATATTTATTTTATATTTTACAATACACTAGGAATGTGTACAAGGTTTTTTTTTAAGTAAAGTTTTAAGTTTAAGTAAGGGTTTTCAATTCTTTTAAGTAAAAAAGAAGAAGTATTGCAATACATTTTTTTAATTTTTTTCTCCTTAACCTCTTGCTGTTCCTGTCGCCTAAGAATAGAAGAGCAAAAAACTGTGACAAGCCATCAGAACCGAACCGAACACCGTGGTTAAAAGTCGAGGTATGTATTGAACCGTGGACTTACTGTATTGTTGCATCCCTAGTGCCGACCCAAATCAGTCTAAACTAGTCTGAATATAGACACTTGTTATAGGTGTCCGGTAGTGATTCAGCATAAGACAAAAACACTGTTTGGAAAATGGATTCATGATGTACTCGCAAATTTTATGAATTTTGAACTGAAAAAAAGTTATGGACCAAAGCTTTAACAATACATAATATCACCGTTCACGTTATCATTTGTCATCTTAACAAATGGGTCATTCCCTGTCAACTCAACCAGAGGTCCCTGGCTCAAATCTTTAATTTTGTTAAAGACAAACATAAATAGTGATGAAAGCCAAAATATTAGATGTTGTGGGTGTATATTTGCATCAGGGGTGGGGAAACGTTGATCCTGGAGGGCCACTCTCTTGCAGAGTTTAGCTCCAACCCTAATCAAACACACCTGAAGCTAATCAAGGTCTTCAGGATTATGCTGCGTTCCAGGCAGGTTTTTGAGCCTGTAAGTTACGACTTCAAACCACGACTCACGACTTTGTAGCATTCCAGGCAAAGTCACACCAAACTGCCTGAGCGGTAGCTAGATGTAAACAAAGAATGGCGAACCTTACGGGGATTATGCTCATTTACAATAATTTCTATCGCCAAAGGTGCTTACACCATGCTTATTTGAGGGAAACGGAGGAGAAAAAACTGTGCATAAGGCAAGAGAAGCTGTTATACCTTTTATTTTACGTTATTTGCATATTTGGAAATGTATTTGGTATTCATTTATTCTTGCACTCCATGGCCTGAAAACTAGCTAACACTAGAAGAGCTGCTGATAATGCATAACATTTGCGGATAAATAACATTAGAGCAATACCTTATATTTGTTTTTTAATGTACGACTTTCATAAACACCGCGTCCATAAGGGCTGCCATTGTTGCTTCGCGGGCTATGTGACATCAGATCTCGTAACTGGGAGTACATCGATCTAGTACGAGTTCACGGGTGGGAAGTCACGGGTTTGACTGCCGTTCCAGTCCACTTTCACGGGTAGAAGGTTGGAAAAACACGGGTTACGGGTTGCCTGGAACGCGGCATTACTGAAGTTACAGGCAGGTGATTTTTTTTTTTTTTCAGGTTTGGAGCTAAACTCTGCAAGAGAGTGGCCCTCCAGGACCAACGTTTCCCCACCCCTGATCTATGCAATTGTGTTGATAGAAAAATAAAACAGGATACATTTCTACTGTCAACATTATTTGTTGTTCAGATATTACATTATATTAATTATATTAATATATTATATTAAAAGTATCAGCTGTATGCAAAGAGACCCACGTTTGGTTGACGACCAATATAATGTATAAAGTCTTTTGTACTAGACCTGTAATTTGGCCCAAATCTCAAGTGAAATTGGTCATTTTGACCCCCTCTACAAAATATAATTGGTAATACAAATACAAAACGGATTAACCACTAAATCTATATTAATTGCATTCAATACGTTTGCTTTCTTAACTATTAATATTATATAATTATATATAAATATATATATTAAAAACAAAAAAAGTTACAGAAATGTGGTTGATTTGACACGGAATGACTCAAATGATCTGTCATGTAACATGCATAATACAAAACTAAACTTATACTTACGTTCATGGTGAACCGCGCAACGTCTGTGGCTTTGCAAATGAGTGAGAACGTTTTGTCTTTCACTTGGTCTATAAACATGGGTGGCACAAAACGGACACCGGTACAAACTGCCACCTCTGTAGGCCTCGTCTTCGATGCACTCGTGGTCATCGTTGCGTCTCACAGTAACATGTGTCTGTTAAACAACAATTAAGTAATTACTAAAGCTGCAAGATATAACCGCAAAAGAAATAAATGATGATCGTTTTTTTAAATAAGCTATTGTAATATACATATCTACCATATATAAAGCTTTAATCTCATATATAAAAGTATGACTATCTATGACGATTTAAACCACATCTTACCGCCGCCATCTTCTCACAGGAAATTACGTCAATGTATGGTTATCGCTGATTGGCCAACACGGTTGCCAGAAAGAAACTCCTTTCACCAATGAGAAACCGTCCGGCACGCCCCCCACCGTCCAGCACGCCCATTACTCCAAGCTGCAGTTACCCCTGTCTCGTATTTTTGGCGCATGCGCATTAAAATATTAAAGAGAAATGGTTAAATGTTGATTATAAATTATTCCATTTCTGTTCAAGTTAAAGTTGTTGTAACTCTGTGTAGTTGGACTGTAAGTTCAAAGACCTTGACTCATTCACCTAACTAAAAGTCAATCATGTTTACAGTGTAGTGTAGTCTGATTAAAATTAAATGTTTTTAACTGAATTTGAATGCAAATGAATTTTGTTTAGATTTGTTCAACTTTTGCTAGCAATGAATGCAATTAAATGTGTGTTTAATGGGCGTAGAACAACATAATGATATTGAAAGTATTCTGTACACAGATGTAAAGTACAGTACTACATTGCTTTTACATTAAGCACAAATAGCTAGGCTACTCCTCTCATAAATTAAACTTCATGTCAAATATTATGTAAAAAACTGACACATGTAGTTGAGTTCATAGAGCAGGAGCTAGTGATACAAATGTCAACAATAAGTTGTACTGGAGTTACTGAAGCAAGTGTATTGAAGCTAGAAGAAATACATTAATGCACACAATATACATTATAGACTAAACACATTTAAAATACATTAACAAATGTCATTTTGGATTTTTTCCCCCATGTGCTTTAGTATGTCAATATAAAAATAAGTGTACTTTATAAAATATAAATAACAATAATTATTTTAAACATGTTTAAGTAAAATATAGGTAGACATTATTACAAGCTGCATTTTTTAAAAGTGCACTTAAGAGTGTTTATAAATATTGTCATTAAAGTGTATTCTCTAAAGTGGCCTTTAATTTTAATTATATCATATTATCTGCAAGTGCACTTTTTAAAAAGTATACTTTTAAGATTTTAAGTACACAAAAAGTACACTTTCAATACGATTAAGCACACTACTTTTTCACAAGGGTATACATTGAGTGGAAATACTGTTTAAAATAAATGTGAAAAATGTAATAGTTTTACACAAGTGATCAAAAGTTCCCTTCCGTACACAGGTCAGTGTAGTTCATTTCTATAATGTTGTAATGTATAAAGTGGGAAGATGTCTTGTATCAGATCTGTGTATTAAAGCTCAAGCCTAGGCGACTGCTCTCTATTCTGTTATGAATCAAATACAGAACATCAACTGTGACATCATCACAGTAGACAATCAAGAGGGAACTTTAGAGCGTTGCATCTCGAGATGGTCTCTCATATTTGATGCTCAAAACTTGCTTTGTGTGCACATCTTTTCTTCTTTTCTTCAACAGTTATCACTGAGTTTGGATTTCTTGGCCACACATTTGCACAACGGAGAATTCAGCCAAGAGGAAAGTGAGAAAAAATATCTACAGATGCCAGAAGTCGACAACAAGTAAGTTTTTACAAATAACTATTTGGCAGATATGTTAGTTAAAAGTACACAACGTAACCTATAAAACTTTGACTGAGCAGCTTTGTGCCCATAGCACAATTTCTACTACATTTGTGATTTTGTAAGAGAAAGAGCACGCGCAAAACACGGCACTTCTGTCGGCTTCTCCAGCGGTTAGGGATTTCTCCTGCAGCACATGCCGCTGGACAATCAGATAAGCTGACCAAAGCTGAAACTGATTTAATATCAAAACTGTGCAGCACATCAGAAACTCGTTCTGTATAACTGAATAACAGGAAACATTCATATTTAATAATAACGTTACAAATTAATATTGAATACACAGCATTTTTTATGAAGGCGTGGTATATTAATTATGCCGCTTCAGAGAAACAGTCTTATAAACATTTGAGTTATTCCACGAAACCAGTAGAATTTGAGTCCCTCTGACCTTTTTAAGTGTATTTTATCTATTGGGTCACCAAAATCTTTTTTTAAAATCTTTTTGTATAAATTGAAATGTTTCCTTTAATATGGAGATATTTAATGTCTCAATTTTATCTTTATATTAGAAATTATCTTGTTTTTTCAGTTGACACCACCTATTTTGTCACGTCCCTCATGGCCTTCTATGAAAGTGTACTTGGGATATGAATAATAAAATTAGAAAAAAGTCCATACATTTTGCCATTACCATAAATATCTATCTTAGCTTTTTAGCTGGTAATGTTTTTTTCTTAGCAAATATATGATTATTCATTAAAATCACATTATTTAGTTCCGTACCTCAGTAACCCCTCAACCCCGTTACACACATCATTCTCCCCCCATAAAAATAATGAATTGATCCTTACGTGACATCAACAACTGGAAGTGACATCATAGAAGTCTTCTGAACAACATTGTGTGCAGACACAGTTAAGTTACCACCTTCTCTTATAATTATAACTTATTTATATTGTGATATTGTGGTTGTCAAGCTTAACGACTCAACCCCGTTACATCAAATAAAGATAGAAAACTATTACTTGTGAAAATTAACTTTGTTATTTTAACAATATACATGATTTCTTAATATCATGCATGCCATGTGCTCTCCTGTTATTCACTACATTCACTACATTTTGAGCAAAAAATCACAACCCTGTCACACTCAACACCGTTACTTCTTCGCTCATAACGGGGTTGTGAGATTGTGATGGGGTTGTGTTTAACACTTTGGTTCTGAAGTTATCCAGTAATTTTAATTAATTATTATATTTGATCAAAAGTCTTTTACCACATGCATACAGTGAGGAAAATAAGTATTTGAACACCCTGCTATTTTGCAAGTTCTCCCACTTAGAAATCATGGAGGGGTCTGAAATTGTCATTGTAGGTGCATGTCCGCTGTGAGAGACATAATCTAAAAAAAAAAAATTCCAGAAATCACAATATTATTTTTTAACTATTTATTTGTATGATACAGCTGCAAATAAGTATTTGAACACCTGTCTATCAGCTAGAATTCGTGATATTATGCTGCTTCAGATTTGGTTTCTGTGGCGCTTTTTCTGTGTAAAGATGGCCATTTATAACTTGTGTAAAAGCCACATAAGAAAAAGCGTGCCATACTATATTTCTTCTTTTGTTTAATGCCGGTTTACATGGTGAGTATCGCCACCTAGTAGGCTATGTGTTGGCTGTGCAATCATTCTTAATATTTTCATTTAATAATCACAGTGGCAATAATCACTGTGAATAAGAACTTTGCTGTTTGTTTGATGCAAATTATAATAAAAATACTGATTAACGTTAAACACTTAGAGAACACAAAGAGAACACGGCTATAATAGTTTTTTTATTACTGGAAAGGTACAAAGATAAAACATGTTTATATTATAGAAATACATTATTATTATAGCATACAAAACGTCCTGTTGCAAAGAAAAAAAAAAAACTATGAATGCTGATCAATGTGCGAGATGATGTGAATTTATACATTATAGCCTACTTAGGCTATACAAGGACATTTCCAACTTCATACATTACAACCTGTAAAAAAAAAACTTTTTGTAAGGGCTGGAGCAAAATGGCCAGGGACTTTCACAGAGAGATGTCAGTGCAGCGTCATCAGATATAGATTTTGATTTAATAGCTTTAATTATAGATTTTTTTTATTTTATAAAGTGCATTTCAACAAAATAACATTGTATAGCTAGCACAATGTAACAAGAAGTCCACTGGAAGGCGAGTTGAAGAACCCAGGTGCAGTCTCTTTATTAACAAATTATAAAACATAAATCAAAGGCGTTGCGAAACAAACTCGGCTTTACAAAACACTCACCAACTCAGCAGGTTTACATATTCAATAACAGACCAAGACCATGGCAAACATGAGGGCTTAAATACACTGAGACAAATGACTAGACAAGTGACACCTGTGAACAGAGATTCACAGTGAATTAGTGTTTGGGTTAATCAACCAAGAGTTCAGCTAATGTTTGACCGTAAGATAGCCTTACTTTCTGGAGTATTCCCGTTGTCACAAGGCACGCGACTGACGTGTTACTAAACTATGTTTTCTTTTGCATTTTATTTCTTTCGCATTTTATATATTTTTTTCTTCTAACCGTTATCATATCATTGAATTTTCATTTCTTGGCCACACAGATTTGCACAACGAGGACTTCAGGCAACAGGAAAGTGTGATAAAACAGTCTACAGCAGATGCCAGAAGTCGACAACAAGTAAGATTTAACAAATAACTATCTATCAGACATGTTATAGTTAAAGGTACACAATGTAACCTATAAAACGGGGACTGAGCAGCTTTGTGCCCATAGCGCAGTCATTTGTAGCAATGGACAAAAAGCGCACATTGACAAGTTGGATATTTAGACAAAGCTGGCAATTCACTCCAAGTCAGCTCCTTGAGTTAGGACTAGGGTGTGTCCTGTAAGGTGGTGGGTGGGACACAGGCCACACCCTAGATTGCCAAAAATCGACGGGACAATTATTATTATTTTTTTAAAGAAGCTAATATCTGAAATATAGTTACATTTGTAATGAAACAGTCAAATACACGTTCAAATGACAAAGCAAAACTAATACCCAGATATAATTATTTTAAAATACGAAATCTGTGACGAATTGGCCTTTTTGTCGTATTGGCTCCTAGCTCTGGTGCAGCACTCTGGGCGGGACTTGCTGGCTATTTGGGAAGAGAGGGCTGTTCACCCCAAGTCAGCACCTTGAGTTAGGACTAGGGTGTGTCCTGTAAGGTGGTGGGTGGGACACAGGCCACACCCTAGATTGCCTAAAATCGACGGGACAATTTTTTTTTTTTTTTAAAGCAGCACTAGGTAACTTTTGCTCTCGGGCTCCCCCTACAGTTGGGAAACAGTATTGTCCTCTACTACTGTCGTAAACTCTGTCATCCTACATTAGGGGATGCATATAGCACGTGCATTTGTTGACATGACAACTATGATAGCCCTGAACACTGCAGGAGGAGTTCACATGCAGGTGTTCTGCTTGAGTCCCGTGTGAAATGTCTTCATCCCAGGTACAGTGGCATATGTTTCAGCATGTCATATGAATATAATTTCATGGGTTTTATTTTTTTTTCAAACGCCAAATGATCGGGATGCTCACGTTTACAAGCCAGCATCATTATAGTAGTCTAGTCTATTGGTTACCGTTTTACAGAATCTATATGATACTTCAATTCAATGTTTGAGTGGTAGGTAATAACATATATCGTCAATATAATATCAAGCTACCATAGATGAATCTTCAAATTTGAAAAGTCGATTTGCATTATAGCTTGAGGCAAGACAAATAAACAAATATCACAGACATGTTAGGTATTGTAACGAGTAGGAAAATAGTGTGTGTGTGTGTGTGTGTGTGTGTGTGTGTGTGTGTGTGTGTGTGTGTGTGTGTGTGTGTGTGTGTGTGTGTGTGTGTGTGTGTGTGTGTGTGTGTGTGTGTGTGTGTGTGTGTGTGTGTGAACACTGCGCCTCGAGCTCCCATGTGTGCAGATTATTTTCTGTCTTCTGTTGCAAACATTCATTTATTTTTGTTTTGTTGGGTAATGCTGTGGACGGAAGTGGAGTTTGTGCCGGACTCTTGTGGGGGGTTCCGCGGGGAATAAAGTGCGGGCTGTTTGATGTCAAGCCTCCGTGTTTGCATCGACTCCAGTTGCGTTGAGTGAGCTATCCGTATTTTTCACCCGGACACACGCGTTACAGTATCCTAAAATATGATTTTGTACGTCTTATGTATTTACTTGCGAGAATGTAGCCCCTACCAAACTTGTACACGCCGTTTACACATAGGCTTACATAGGCTTACCCTCGCACGTCCGAATTTAAGGAAGTGGGGGTGATGGTGGAAGTGACGTATATGCCGTAAAGCAGTCGAATTTTGTAGTTCTGTTTTTTCTCGGGTTACTACCCGAAACCCGAAGTTTAAAAGTACGATTAAAAACGATACAGACCCCGTCAGGCTATGGCAGACGTGTCATTCAACCTATTGTAAGTCGATGCATCATCACAAGAGTCTTGAAAATATATTATGAGGGTTGAAAAGTTACCTAGTGCTGCTTTAAAGAAGCTAATATCTGAAATATAGTTACATTTGTAATGAAACAGTCAAATATACGTTCAAATGACAAAGCAAAACTAATACCCAGATATAATTATTTTAAAATACGAAATCTGTGACAAATTGGCCTTTTTGTCGTATTGGCTCCTAGCTCTGGTGCAGCACTCTGGGCGGGACTTGCTGGCTATTTGGGAAGAGAGGGCTGTTCACCCCAAGTCAGCACCTTGAGTTAGGACTAGGGTGTGTCCTGTAAGGTGGTGGGTGGGACACAGGCCACACCCTATATTGCCAAAAATCGACGGGACAATTTTTTATTTTTTTTTAAAGATGCTAATATCTGAAATATAGTTAAATTTGTAATGAAACAGTCAAATACACGTTCAAATGACAAAGCCAAACTAATACCCAGATATAATTATTTTAAAATACAAAATCTGTGACGAATTGGCCTTTTTGTCGTATTGGCTCCTAGCTCTGGTGCAGCACTCTGGGCGGGACTTGCTGGCTATTTGGAAAGAGAGGGCTGTTCACCCCAAGTCAGCACCTTGAGTTAGGACTAGGGTGTGTCCTGTAAGGTGGTGGGTGGGACACAGGCCACACCCTAGATTGCCTAAAATCGACGGGACAATTATTATTATTTTTTTAAAGAAGCTAATATCTGAAATATAGTTACATTTGTAATGAAACAGTCAAATACACGTTCAAATGACAAAGCAAAACTAATACCCAGATATAATTATTTTAAAATACGAAATCTGTGATAAATTGGCCTTTTTGTCGTATTGGCTCCTAGCTCTGGTGCAGCACTCTGGGCGGGACTTGCTGGCTATTTGGGAAGAGAGGGCTGTTCACCCCAAGTCAGCTCCTTGAGTTAGGACTAGGGTGTGTCCTGTAAGGTGGTGGGTGGGACACAGGCCACACCCTATATTGCCTAAAATCGACGGGACAATTATTTTTATTTTTTTAAAGAAGCTAATATCTGAAATATAGTTACATTTGTAATGAAACAGTCAAATATACGTTCAAATGACAAAGCAAAACTAATACCCAGATATAATTATTTTAAAATACGAAATCTGTGACGAATTGGCCTTTTTGTCGTATTGGCTCCTAGCTCTGGTGCAGCACTCTGGGCGGGACTTGCTGGCTATTTGGAAAGAGAGGGCTGTTCACCCCAAGTCAGCACCTTGAGTTAGGACTAGGGTGTGTCCTGTAAGGTGGTGGGTGGGACACAGGCCACACCCTAGATTGCCTAAAATCGACGGGACAATTTTATTTATTTTTTTAAAGCAGCACTAGGTAACTTTTGCTCTCGGGCTCCCCCTACAGTTGGGAAACAGTATTGTCCTCTACTACTGTCGTAAACTCTGTCATCCTACATTAGGGGATGCATATAGCACGTGCATTTGTTGACATGACAACTATGATAGCCCTGAACACTGCAGGAGGAGTTCACATGCAGGTGTTCTGCTTGAGTCCCGTGTGAAATGTCTTCATCCCAGGTACAGTGGCATATGTTTCAGCATGTCATATGAATATAATTTCATGGCTTTTATTTTTTTTTCAAACGCCAAATGATCGGGATGCTCACGTTTACAAGCCAGCATCATTATAGTAGTCTAGTCTATTGGTTACCGTTTTACAGAATCTATATGATACTTCAATTCAATGTTTGAGTGGTAGGTAATAACATATATCGTCAATATAATATCAAGCTACCATAGATGAATCTTCAAATTTGAAAAGTCGATTTGCATTATAGCTTGAGGCAAGACAAATAAACAAATATCACAGACATGTTAGGTATTGTAACGAGTAGGAAAATAGTGTGGCCCCTTTAAGAGCGTTCGCCCCCGGTTGGAGCGCCTGCGTTCTGTGTGTGTGTGTGTGTGTGTGTGTGTGTGTGTGTGTGTGAACACTGCGCCTCGAGCTCCCATGTGTGCAGATTATTTTCTGTCTTCTGTTGCAAACATTCATTTATTTTTGTTTTGTTGGGTAATGCTGTGGACGGAAGTGGAGTTTGTGCCGGACTCTTGTGGGGGGTTCCGCGGGGAATAAAGTGCGGGCTGTTTGATGTCAAGCCTCCGTGTTTGCATCGACTCCAGTTGCGTTGAGTGAGCTATCCGTATTTTTCACCCGGACACACGCGTTACAGTATCCTAAAATATGATTTTGTACGTCTTATGTATTTACTTGCGAGAATGTAGCCCCTACCAAACTTGTACACGCCGTTTACACATAGGCTTACATAGGCTTACCCTCGCACGTCCGAATTTAAGGAAGTGGGGGTGATGGTGGAAGTGACGTATATGCCGTAAAGCAGTCGAATTTTGTAGTTCTGTTTTTTCTCGGGTTACTACCCGAAACCCGAAGTTTAAAAGTACGATTAAAAACGATACAGACCCCGTCAGGCTATGGCAGACGTGTCATTCAACCTATTGTAAGTCGATGTATCATCACAAGAGTCTTGAAAATATATTATGAAGGTTGAAAAGTTACCTAGTGCTGCTTTAAAGAAGCTAATATCTGAAATATAGTTACATTTGTAATGAAACAGTCAAATATACATTCAAATGACAAAGCAAAACTAATACCCAGATATAATTATTTTAAAATACGAAATCTGTGATGAATTGGCCTTTTTGTCGTATTGGCTCCTAGCTCTGGTGCAGCACTCTGGGCGGGACTTGCTGGCTATTTTGGAAGAGAGGGCTGTTCACCCCAAGACAGCACCTTGAGTTAGGACTAGGGTGTGTCCTGTAAGGTGGTGGGTGGGACACAGGCCACACCCTAGATTGCCTAAAATCGACGGGACAATTTTTATTTTATTTTAAAGAAGCTAATATCTGAAATATAGTTACATTTGTAATGAAACAGTCAAATATATGTTCAAATGACAAATCAAAACTAATACCCAGATATAATTATTTTAAAATACGAAATCTGTGATGAATTGGCCTTTTTGTCGTATTGGCTCCTAGCTCTGGTGCAGCACTCTGGGCGGGACTTGCTGGCTATTTGGGAAGAGAGGGCTGTTCACCCCAAGTCAGCACCTTGAGTTAGGACTAGGGTGTGTCCTGTAAGGTGGTGGGTGGGACACAGGCCACACCCTAGATTGCCTAAAATCGACGGGACAATTTTTATTTTATTTTAAAGAAGCTAATATCTGAAATATAGTTACATTTGTAATGAAACAGTCAAATATATGTTCAAATGACAAATCAAAACTAATACCCAGATATAATTATTTTAAAATACGAAATCTGTGATGAATTGGCCTTTTTGTCGTATTGGCTCCTAGCTCTGGTGCAGCACTCTGGGCGGGACTTGCTGGCTATTTGGGAAGAGAGGGCTGTTCACCCCAAGTCAGCTCCTTGAGTTAGGACTAGGGTGTGTCCTGTAAGGTGGTGGGTGGGACACAGGCCACACCCTAGATTGCCTAAAATCGACGGGACAATTATAATTTTTTTTTTTAAAGAAGCATATATCTGAAATATAGTTACATTTGTAATGAAACAGTCAAATACACGTTCAAATGACAAAGCAAAACTAATACCCAGATATAATTATTTTAAAATACGAAATCTGTGATAAATTGGCCTTTTTGTCGTATTGGCTCCTAGCTCTGGTGCAGCACTCTGGGCGGGACTTGCTAGCTATTTTGGAAGAGAGGGCTGTTCACCCCAAGTCAGCTCCTTGAGTTAGGACTAGGGTGTGTCCTGTAAGGTGGTGGGTGGGACACAGGCCACACCCTAGATTGCCAAAAATCGACGGGACAATTATTATTATTTTTTTAAAGATGCTAATATCTGAAATATAGTTACATTTGTAATGAAACAGTCAAATACACGTTCAAATGACAAAGCAAAACTAATACCCAGATATAATTATTTTAAAATACGAAATCTGTGATAAATTGGCCTTTTTGTCGTATTGGCTCCTAGCTCTGGTGCAGCACTCTGGGCGGGACTTGCTAGCTATTTTGGAAGAGAGGGCTGTTCACCCCAAGTCAGCTCCTTGAGTTAGGACTAGGGTGTGTCCTGTAAGGTGGTGGGTGGGACACAGGCCACACCCTAGATTGCCTAAAATCGACGGGACAATTATAATTTTTTTTTAAAGAAGCTAATATCTGAAATATAGTTACATTTGTAATGAAACAGTCAAATACACGTTCAAATGACAAAGCAAAACTAATACCCAGATATAATTATTTTAAAATACGAAATCTGTGATAAATTGGCCTTTTTGTCGTATTGGCTCCTAGCTCTGGTGCAGCACTCTGGGCGGGACTTGCTGGCTATTTGTGAAGAGAGGGCTGTTCACCCCAAGTCAGAACCTTGAGTTAGGACTAGGGTGTGTCCTGTAAGGTGGTGGGTGGGACACAGGCCACACCCTAGATTGCCTAAAATCGACGGGACAATTATAATAAAAAAAAAAAAAGCTAATATCTGAAATATAGTTACATTTGTAATGAAACAGTCAAATATATGTTCAAATGACAAAGCAAAACTAATACCCAGATATAATTATTTTAAAATACGAAATACTTGCTGGCTATTTTGGAAGAGAGGGCTGTTCACCCCAAGTCAGCACCTTGAGTTAGGACTAGGGTGTGTCCTGTAAGGTGGTGGGTGGGCCACACCCTAGATTGCCAAAAATCGACGGGACAATTTTTATTTTTTTTAAAGAAGCTAATATCTGAAAACACCTTCCCGTGGGCCCACCACTCACAGGAGGGACCGTAAGGGGCCGGTGCAAAGTGAATCGGGCAGCAGTCGAAGGCGGGGGCCTAGACGACCCGATCCCTGGACACGGAAACTGGCTCTTGGGACATGGAATGTCACCTCGCTGGCGGGGAAAGAGCCTGAGATTGTGCGTGAGGTTGAGAGGTTCCGACTAGAGATAGTCGGAATCACCTCCACGCACGGCTTGGGCTCTGGAACCACACTCCTCGAGACAGGATGGACTCTTCACCACTCTGGAGTTGCCCATGGTGAGAGGCGGCGGGCTGGTGTGGGTTTGCTTATAGCCCCCCAGCTCTTCCGCCATGTGTTGGAGTTTACCCCGTTGAACGAGAGGGTCGTTTCCCTGCGCCTTCGGCTCGGGGATAGGTCTCTCACTGTTGTGTGTGCGTACGGGCCGAACAGCAGTGCAGAGTACCCGACCTTCTTGGTGTCCCTGGGAGGGGTGCTGGAAAGTGCTCCGACTGGGGACTCCGTAGTTCTACTGGGGGACTTCAACGCCCACGTGGGCAATGACAGTGAAACCTGGAGGGGCGTGATTGGGAGGAACGGCCCCCCTGATCGGAACCCGAGTGGTGTTCAGTTATTGGACTTCTGTGCTAGTTACAGTTTGTCCATAACGAACACCATGTTCAAGCATAAGGGTGTCCATCAGTGCACATGGCACCAGGACACCCTAGGTCGTAGGTAATGATCAACTTTGTGGTCATTTCATCTGACCTGCGGCCGTATGTCTTGGACACTCGGGTGAAGAGAGGGGCGGAGCTGTCAACTGATCACCACCTGGTGGTGAGTTGTATCCGATGGCGGGGGAGGAAGCTGGATAGACTCGGTAGACCCAAACGTACTGTGAGGGTCTGCTGGGAACGTTTGGCCGAGTCTCCTGTCAGAGAGATCTTCAACTCCTGCCTCCGGCAGAGCTTCGACCGGATCCCGAGGGAGGCTGGAGATATTGAGTCCGAGTGGACCATGCTCTCCACCTCCATTGTCAAAGCGGCCGCTCGGAGCTGTGGACACAAGGTCTCCGGTGCCTGTCGAGGCGGCAATCCCCGAACCCGGTGGTGGACACCGGAAGTAAGGGATGCCGTCAAGCTGAAGAAGGAGTCCTATCGGGCCTGGCTGGCTTGTGGGACTCCTGAGGCAGCTGACAGGTACCGGCAGGCTAAACGGACTGCAGCCCGGGTGGTTGTGGAGGCAAAAACTCGGGCCTGGGAGGAGTTCGGTGAGGCCATGGAAAAGGACTATTGGCTGGCCTCGAAGAGATTCTGGCAAACCGTCCGGCGCCTCAGGAGAAGGAGTCCTACCAACGCTGTTTACAGTGGCAATGGGCGGCTGTTGACCTCAACTGAAGATGTTGTCGAACGGTGGAAGGAATACTTTGAGGATCTCCTCAATCCCGCCGTCACGTCTTCCAGGAAGCAGAGGCTGGGGGCTCCCCATACAAAAATGTAATATATGGCCATATATGTACTTATATTTCAAATAGCATGACATATATCTATACATATATTTGACTTACTTGAGAACACAATATATGCCTGCAACATATATGAACATTTATGTGTCCAAACATGTTAAGAAAATATTTGAGTTCATACATATATGATACCATATATCTGCATATATTGCAGTATAGTATTGGTTTCTTGCAAATATGGACAACATTAAGTATAAATATGTGAGATACATATTTGTTTTCCACATATTTAATAAATGTATGTAAACATATGCATTTCATACTGATGCATTTTTAAAGCTGTGGCATATGGTTATGGTACTTTGTCGATGTATTTGTCAAAAATGACAAAGAAAACACTGCATTATTGTATTAAAAATATTATATTTGGTATTCACACAATACAGACAAAATCTCCAACTATATGCATTTAATTACAAGGCTTTCAGATATAAGATATAAAACATTACATTTTAAATATTGTCGTTTGAGGTATTCAACATTAAGTATCATCTTTTTAAACTATTCAGACAAGTACATTTCTATTATTAACTGGCATTTCATTACATGACATTTTGAAGTACAGACAATATTCTTAACTATTAAGTGACATTCCACATTCAAACATATGCAGGCAGTATTCTTACTATTTAGGACTCCACTAGATATCAGACTTAAGTTCATTCTTTTTTAACCTATTGAAATTTCATGTCAAGGTATTCAGAGTTAGACAATAGGCCTATTCTTTTTAACTATCAATTGGCATTTTACTGACAAGCGAAAACTCTAAAAGATTGTGTTTTCACTATTTGGTCTGCATGGGTAAAAATGTGTTCCACGACCCCTTTGTTTTGTTTTTAATCAATTTGTCAACTCATTACTATTCAAAAACATAAAAACATAATTAACATTCAGGTTTGGAAGATTCATAAAGAGACACTTTCTCTGAATAACTGCAGCTGGAACAGCTGTGAGATGCCCCAACTTTTTGCCAACAGCAACAAAATGGTGTGGGTTTGACAATGAAGAAAAAAAACTGTGTCGCTTTGTTTCAAAATAATATCCTATGGCATAGCAGCATTCCCCACTTCCTAAGTCTGCAACAACAAACGTATCAACACTGAAAATACTGTTATCTGTGAGGACTACAACATGCGAGTTTCTCTTCCTCTCTCTCGAATGTCTTTTAGAGTGCGCAACTTCACCATTAATTACTGCCCTGTCACGGTAACTGACAAGAAGTTCTCTCTCTATGTGATCAGCTACATTGTGTAGGGCAAGGTAGTCATCTTGCTCAAGTCTTACTTTCTCATGTCTGCCTCCAAGTGCAATGACGTCTTTACACCTTATTGCACTCTGGGTGTGTGCAGGACTGACTAAGTCTTCAAAGGCCGAAATGCATTCAGAGGATGCATTTGAAAGTGTTTTCTTGGCATATAAGGGCAGACCCTTCTGTAACTGAAATGTTTTGGCAATCTGCAAAGGGACCCCTTGTGTGCTCTTGATCATTTTGAGCAGGCTGTGATTATATGACTCAAATGTGAAAGCTGAATGAGCCCATAAAGGACCCCAGTTTCGCACACTTTGTGCAAGGTGAAGAGAGAGATGGACATTATAGGACACATTTTGTATACCATAGAGATCCCCCATTTCCATCACAAATTTCCTAAGCATGATATCTGCTTCCTGAATTTGTTGCAAGGTGACATTTTCAGTTAAGAGCAATGCCAAAGCCTTCACAAACCGTGTCCAGTGTATTAGATATCGCTCTGGTAAGATCCCTTTAAGCACTGGGATGCTATAGTAGAAAAGCCACATGTACCACTCATGCGCCTTCCAATAGTTTCTCTCTTGCAGAGATCTAGGCACTCTGGAAACACAGGAGGGTGGTTGGATATGGTGAAGTTTTTGATCAATCTCTTGGATACACCTTCCTACATACCATGGGTTTTCATGATTGTCACTTCTAACCCACATATAAGTCATAGATCTCGCAACACCAAGAAGACATGCGTGCATATAGTCAGGTACGCAACCTTGTATCAGGTCAACTGATGGGATCAAGGACAAAATAGACGGTCCTTTCACTCCTTTCACAGTAGTTTGATTTTCTATAGCCTCTCGAGCGAAATCTAGGCTGCTACCATGATTTCTGCTTTCAGTACCAGACTCAAAAGGATAGACCCGTGCATGACCTTGACCCTTCTCAACCACTGTACCTTTTTGTACACAGTATGAACATCCAAATTCTCCATTGAATTGCTTAACATTTTGAATCATTGGTCTTGCAACAGAATCACATACTGCCACCAAGGGAAACACTTTGGACCGGCCACGAATACCATTTGCACTGGTCCACTCAAACCCATGAGTAAGCAATTGATTGCATTCTTTCACAAATGGTGATAAGTATGTGTTACAGTTTGGCTTTGATGAACCAAACCATAAGGCTGACAACATGACTTGTTTTGCTCTCAAATCAGGTGGTAATTCATTGACTGTATAGAGAAGTGGCCAAATACTGTATGAAGATTTCTTAAACACAGGTACCCCGTCACAGCTAAAGGTTAGTGTGAGATTGACGTGATGCTCAGATTGGCCTTCAATATTTCCGTTAACCCTCTTGTAAAGCTCACCATCGGTGATATCTGTCAGTGGGCTAGAGTGAGCACCACTGTTAGGCCTAGTCAACTGGCTGAAGAGTTCCTCTTGTTCCATCATATTCCTTAATTGTGATTCTAGTGGAAAAACAATAAAGAAGTGCCCCTGTTTCATGTGATCAGCTACACTACAAGAATACTGACAGTTAGGACAAACCACTTTTTCTCCCTCAATGTTTACAGAAATTGTACATCCCTCACATATGTAGTGAAACTGAATATTTCTTTTCAAGTCATCAAAAGTTTTGTAAAAGTGATGTTTGGTAGATGACACAGCATGCCTCTGACTTATAACATTAACAACTTTAAGTGTGTCTTCTAAAGCTTCATCAGTCAGTCCATGCTTGAGTTTTAAAGCAAGAAGTAGCAACTCATGCTGTTTTCTTGTATCCTCGACAGTAGCAGTTTGCCGTACCTGCCCACTTGCACAGGAAGTGTTTGTAGAGGTTTGGTGGACCGGTGGTATGAATGAGAGGGGAGGTTCTTCACAGACCTGCAACCCACAAAGAAATTTAAAAATGTTATTTTATTTCAGCCAACGATTCCAAATATCAATGATAAAGTAAGTGTAATAATCTTATTATAAAGTAAAACTTGCATAACAATTAACATTCAGGTTTGTTGAGATTTCCTAAGTAAGCAAAAACGAGCCTTAATGTGTGACCGGGAGTAGTTTATAGAATTTAATATAATATAGATATAGAGACAGCTATTAACGTTTACCGATATAGTACTAATGAGTGCAGAATCAGGATCAGGCGACACAAGTGCAGGATCACAGGAGACTTGTGCAAGATCAGGATCATATGAGTCGAGTGCAGGACCAGGATCACAGGAGATGAGTGCAGGATCAGGACCATGCAAGTTCAGTGCAGGATCATGTGAGTCGAGTGCAGGATCAGAGGAGACAAGTGTAGGATCAGGATTAAGTGAGTCGAGTGAAGGACCAGGATGACAGGAGTCGAGTGCAGGACCACAGGAGGAGATGCGTGCAGGATCACTTAGGGTAACAGCAGAATCACATACCTGAAATAGGAAACCAATATTTCATATTAATATGAAAATAATATCACTTCAAGGCATTATTTCAATTCAACATGTTTGATAAATGATAAAGTAAGTGTTTTAATCTTATTATAAAGTAAAACTTGCACAACAATTAACATTCAGGTTGAGAGATTTCACAAGTAAGCAAAAACGAGCCTTAATGTGTGACCGGGAGTAGTTTATAGAATTTAATATAATATAGATATAAAGACAGCTATTAACGTTTACCGATATAGTACTAATGAGTGCAGAATCAGGATCAGGCGACACAAGTGCAGGATCACAGGAGACGTGTGCAAGATCAGGATCATGTGAGTCGAGTGCAGGACCAGGATCACAGGAGATGAGTGCAGGATCACAGGAGACGTGTGCAGGATCAGGACCATGTGAGTCGAGTGCAGGACCAGGATCACAGGAGATGAGTGCAGGACCAGGACCATGTAAGTTCAGTGCAGGATCACAGGAGACGTGTGCAAGATCAGGATCATGTGAGTCGAGTGCAGGACCAGGATCACAGGAGATGAGTGCAGGATCAGGACCATGTAAGTTCAGTGCAGGATCACAGGAGATGAGTGCAGGACCAGGACCATGTAAGTTCAGTGCAGGATCACAGGAGACGAGTGTAGGATCAGGACTATGTAAGTTCAGTGCAGGATCACTTAAGGTAACAGCAGAATCACATACCTGAAATAGGAAACCAATATTTCATATTATTATGAAAATAATATCACTTCAAGGCAGTATTTCAATTCAACATGTTTCCTTAATCTCTGATAACACATTATGTTTTTTACAATAACTTGCCAGCTTAAAATGGCTAAACACAAGCTAGAGCTAATACACTGCAAAGATAACATTATAACCAAGTTAGAATTTATCAACTTGGTGCAAGTAAAATAGTAAAAATGGTAGCAGGTAGTCTACAATCCTGACACAGATCAGTGTAGAATTAGAATTTAATTGTATTCACATGTAAAGTGACTTACTTTTTTTCTCCTTGGGGAGCCTTGACATGCCGCTGACCTGAAAGAAGAAAAGAAGAAAAAAAAAATTAACATTGTATTTTAACACTAAGCTTGACCGTTCCTTCAGGTTTTGGCAATTTATGATATTATTATTGTCTTTAAGGCCATGTTTACACATATGTAGATATTTTTATAAACATATTTTTAAAAAAACATCACTTTGAGGTTGCTAAAAGTTCAGTACAAACACACACTTACAAATGTATACTTTATATACATAAAGATCGCCCCCCCCCCCCCCCCCCCGTTAATTTGTTATTCTTTTTTTAAATGAAAACCGAAAAAAAAGTGCATTTTTCTCTTTATTGGTTTTTAAACTGGTGAAGAGATAAAACAAAGTAATTTCCCTTTTTTTTTATTGAAAATCAAATCGGACCACCACCCCTGGTAATACATAAACAATTCTCATGAACGAAATGCGGAAAAGGTCAATAATACTCAAGTTTCCCTTTTTCTTAAGCTTTCTAAATTTAACAGAAACATAATAATAATCGAAGGATGCTTGCTTAACGTTAGTTCAAGTTAGCTAGCGATATTTTGCTAACCGTCTTATGCACGCAATTGTCTTTTAAAGTTAACTATCTATATAATGCACTTACCTTTTCCATCGACGTGCTGTTCGCGCAGGAACTGCTGCACCCGTGGTAAGGTATTTTCGATACTCCATTATGAACTTAAAATGAAAATACCGTCTTCCATGGTTGACTCTGAAATCACTTGAACCTTATTGTTCTTCTTGTTTTTATGGCAGTTGGCAAACAACGTCAGGTTGCATTACCGCCACCTTCTGAAATGAAGTGCATGTCAGAATAATATATTTACCTACACTTAAATTATCTTCATTAAACCAGTTTAAAAAAAAAGAAAAAAAAAGAAAAAGAAAACCCTACAACATAAATCTCCAGAATTCCTTTGCAAAATATAATTTACTATTAAATGTATCTCATCTAGCGTATATTTGAACCTTGCTTTCTTGGAGCACACAGGTGGTGAATTCCGTTACCTCAGCCATCTGATCTTTAAAACTAAAATAGAAAAATATTGAATGTAAGCTAATAATAAATAATAATAATAATAATAATAATGTTTTTTTAAACATTAACATTTCTTATTGAGATTTTTTATTTTTTTTAAATTAACGGCTCTGCTTGTAACCAGTTCGTCACTATAGCAACTCCCGCTTACAACTTGAGAAAAACGTTAACGACACGACAAGGAGAGAAGACATGTATGCGCTTGTGAAATGGTGTGCCGGGGTCGATGAGGGGAAACTTAGTATTGTTAACATTAAATACATACGAAATTTTGATCAGGAAAGTTTTATGAACGGCGTGATTACCTACGAAGACGAATTTGCCGTCGAGTGGGGTGTGGGAAAACGACCAAAAGGTGGATTCCCCATTTATATGGCTACCGTTCAATCAGTTGGAGGTAAGTTAACTTTTTTTTTTTACTGCTTATTAGTTACACATGGACATATGCTCCATTAACATAAATAGATTAATAACGAATAATTTATAACGAAAATATGTTGTCAAGAATGTGTTTAGTTAACGTTATATGTGTTTAGTTTTGCTGAGGGGACAAGTGGATTTTTTACCGATTTGAAACGATAACGTAAATTTTTCCCCCGCAATCCGGGGCAGCGCGGGCCGCTAACGTTATGGTGCGTTCGCACTGGACGCGATTCGCACGAGTGATTTACATGTTACCAGCCCGCGCGCTGGTCAGCTCATTATCTGGAAGCAATGCACCATGAAAGCACGGCGAACCAGCTGGTGTTAGTTAGCTTACGTTAGCTTGCTAACTCTGCCTTAACCTTTCCTCCTCGCCACAGAAAATGAGACCCGGTGCCTTAACGACCGTTATCTACCGAATTGCAACACAGTTTTCGGTGCCAGTGCCACTGAAATGCCTGTGCTTCTGTCTGATGCTCCGAAAACGGACATTAGAGGCAACCGAAACATCGCCCCATGTCACGCTAGTTAACACAACACTTGGCTGCAGGTAACGTTAACTTAGCCTACCGTTAACAACTAGCAGCACCATTAAAATGCTGACAGCCAAACGGTATAAAATCTTGTCTGTATTTCACTAGAGATTAACGTAGTGTGCAGCTCATATCTATGGTGCTAGCTGCTGTTGTCGTCAGAAAAACAACACAAATGTTGCGTTCACTTGAAATGGGCCTCGCCAACCTCGTGCTGCATTCAAAGTTGTTGTAAAATACCCTGTTCCTATCCAGTGGTCGTTTTTGCCGTTCTTTAATGTCATTTTTTTGTGCTTTGCTTTTTTATAAACAAGGGAAAAAAATCCACTAATTAACCATGACAAAGCACACCTGTGACGTGAAAACCATTTCAGGTGACTACCTCATGAAGCTCATTGAGAGAACACCAAGGGTTTGCAGAGTTATCAAAAAAGCAAAGGGTGGCTACTTTGAGGAATCTAAAATATAAGACATGTTTTCAGTTATTTCCCACTTTTTTGTTAAGTACATAATTCCATATGTGTTCATTCATAGTTTTGATGCCTTCAGTGAGAATCTACAATGTAAATAGTTATGAAAATAAAGAAACACATTGAATGAGACGGTGTCCAAACTTTTGGCCTGTACTGTATTTGTCCAAAGGACAAGTGCCTCAAAAAGTTAATGTCAAGCCCTGACTTGCTAAAACTAAGTTGCCTCGAGGTTATGTGATAATATCATATTGAGTGGGCATTACATTATTCTTTAACTCAGACACTTGTTGGTAACTATCAGTGTGTTAGTGGCAATGGTGACTGATATTTCTCTGCAATAGACATGAATACTTTGGAGCGAAAGTTGGACAAACGTTCGAAGAAAGATTCCGAAGGCCCCATTGTGGGAAAGAGAATCCGTGTTGCCAAACGTCTTTGGGAGGATGAGGATGAGGATGACCCCCTTACTGCCGTGGCCACAGTCAGTGGAACCAAAGTGAGTTTTTGTTTAATGTACTAACAGTTGTTTATTTGTTTATTTCTTCATTTGATCAGGGACAATGCACAAAAAAAAACATAAGTCTTAAAAAGAAGAGATTTCATGTGCCAGGTGTTGGGGAAAAATTTAATATTTATGTTTGAGTTCTCACAGAAGTCAAAATCTGCTTTAGCCATGCAAATCACCTCTCCTAGCTCAAAAGACACACAGTGTCTGTGGAAAACCCAGGGGGGTAGCAGTGGGATATCTAAATTGAGAGCTTTCCCGAACCAAAGGTGTCAGATAATTTAAATGAGTTCTAAGACAAAGAGGGACCATTTGTGTATTGTTTCTGGCCTTTATCCTGTGTGTAAATGGAAAACTACTGAGAAGAGGTGTTTAGACATTGAGGGTATAAGAAGCGTGTGGCTTCTTTGTGGCCTCAGTTCACACTCAACGCAGCCTCGAGCGGCTGTGTTTGACCGTGGCTCTTTTCTTGCAAGGAAATAAATCTTTATAAAGACAATTGGATCATGGTTTGTCTCTTATTAGTGATGTCAATGAATTAATTTTTGCCATTACAATGGTTATAGCAAAAAATGCTAATTTCCACTAGGGGTGTGCGATATTGACAAAAAAATGATATCTCTATTTTTGGGGATTTTGCCGATAATGATAATCAGACGATATTTTGCATTATTCAAAAATGTGCTTGTAAATGTCATATTTTACTAGCTCCGTTTTACAATGTCAATAGGATATTGATATATTACTAATTCAAACATATTGTTGGAAAGGGTATTTATTATTTAAAACTGAAGCATTCAAGTCGAAACAACACAAATGCTCTGCTGTAAGGTGAACTGTTCAGAATACAAGCAAATATGGCATTATAATAAAAGTATCGAAATACTGTTACACGTGTGCACCCTTGCGCGCCGCCAATTCGTGAACAATTGAATCAGCGTTTTGATTGGTTTCTGAAAATGAACGGCATACTCGATAATATGATTTTGCATATCGTTTAAACAACAATTACGATATTATCGCAGACGATATATATCACGCGCCCCTAATTTCCACCCGCAGTCCCTGGACAGGTTGATGTTATACTTGCAAAAGTTAAGTTAACTCTTTACCCCATAAGACGATATTTGACGACACCCCCTGTACCCATAATGACGAGATTTGAATTGTTTTTGGATTGTTTTTTTAGCTTTAGGGCTGGGCGATATGGCCCAAAAATTTGCTGGGGATAGTACTCATAAAATGTATTCTAGGTTGGCAGGTATGCAAGTGATATATAAACCTACAATAATGCATGCTTGCTGTATAACCATCTTATATCATTTATATCTACTATGTACCATACTGCAAATAAACTACAAAACAAGCTGCTCAGATTTGTCTCCTGTTTGTACTTCAAAACCGGAGCTCATTTGAAATATGCTGCATCCCCCCTCCCATGCAACATTATTGTTTATAAATTTTAGGTGGCTTGGGACAAAAATGTCATACAGTAAGCTTGTAAGCATAATGATATATATAACTACAGCAATAATTTGTATGTTTTATTTTCATTTTTTTATTATTTATATGTTGCCACAGGCTGCCATTCACAATCAAGGGGCGG
Organism: Romanogobio albipinnatus; assembly: GCA_023566225.1. Classification (NCBI taxonomy): domain Eukaryota; kingdom Metazoa; phylum Chordata; class Actinopteri; order Cypriniformes; family Gobionidae; genus Romanogobio; species Romanogobio albipinnatus. The sequence continues at coordinate 63,458,638 of CM042240.1, read as the reverse complement.
AAATCCTAGCTTCCTTGGAAGAACAAGCAGAAAATAGTGACAATGAGCTCTCACTTGTACGTCAAGAATTGCTAGAAATAAAAAAATTCATCTTCACAGGTAAACGTATTATATTTCCATTCTACACACACACACACACACATATATACACACATACACACATTAAAACTTAAAGGTCCCGTTCTTCGTGATCCCATTGTTCAAACTTTAGTTAGTGTGTAAAAAAGATATTTTATTTAACAGAAGTTCCCTTTCAAAGCCTACAGCGAACGGCTGGTTTGGACTACATCCTGGTACTTCCTTCTTTAATTACGTCAGTCAGTAGAACAGACTAACCTCCGCCCACAAGAATACGCAAAAAAGGGGGGCGTGGTCTTGTTGCTATCCCACGTGGAGAAGAGGACGGTCGCGTGGAGAAGAGGAAGTGTTGCGTTTGAGTGTGTTTGTCGCCATGTCGTCGAGACGCTGTTATTTTCATCCCGGAGTCAAATCACCTTTGTTTGGCTTTCCCAGGGACGCTGTAGAGATCATTAAGCGCGTATATATCTTCCGTTAAGAGGCGTGACCTTTCCACGTGCGCTAAGCTGCTGTCGAATCACAACACAGGAACCGCTGGCACAATCAGAACTCGTTACGTATTTCTGAAGGAGGGACTTCATAGAATAAAGGAAGTCATCAGACGTTTTTAGGACTGTGAGAACAGCGGTATACAGATGAGCAAATTGTGTTAAAAATACTGTTTTTTTTTACACGCGAAACATGAACACGTTATATTGCAAACTGTAAACACAATCAAAGCTTCAAAAAGACACGAAGAACGGGACCTTTAAATAGCCGGGGCTTTTATTTTGCCAGATCATAACACTCAACCTGCTATTTAATCACCATGACAAAAATGTTACTTTTTTTTTTTACATTGAATCTAGAAAAAAAAAAGACCTACCTACCGACCCTTTTTTTTTTTTTTTTGCTGTTACTGAAATCTTTTGTTTGAATCTAAGTTTGAAATCAAACTTATTGGCTACAGTCTTTCACATCCGTTTTTCCTGTTGATGCAGAGATACCTCAGATAAAAGAAATGCTCAATAGCTCCATGCACCTCGGCAGTCCAGGGCCTCTCCCCAGCCCTTCAAACCCTGTTCAAATAGTGAGTACTTTTTTTATGCAGTGCTGTTGGAAAGTATGTGAACTGCTTGCAATCACCTTGTCTTCTATATTAATTGGTCATAATCAAATACAATTTACTGTAAATTTGTCCTAATCTAATCTCCCAAATTTCCTGGTACCTTGTGGCAATGGCTCTTTTTGGCACTACTTATTGATAATATGAAATCTCCAACATTAACAGTAGGGACCAGGAATGCTTGTCATAATACTATTGGGACCATATTCAATAGTCAATTGTACATAAATTTGGAATGCTGGATATTTTTTTTACTATACTGAAATAAAACTTTTAAGCCTATCATTTTTTTTTTTGGTTCATCAGGAAGAAATTGTCCCAGGTTCAGGTGTTTACGTACCGCGAAGTGTGTGGCGCTCTGCTTGCCAGGCATCCAGTGGGACTTCAATGGCAAGGATTTTGCTGCTTGGGGTGTTTGACATTGAAACACTTGTCAAAAGTAATTTGAGAGGTTAGTATTGTCTGTGCAGTAGTGTAGAGTGTGGTTAAAAATGCTTATTCCATGGTCACATTTGTTATGTTAACATTGTTATTACATTGTGTAAAAACTTTTTGAAATGACAATATGACAACCAACTAAATATTACTTTCTAGCCCCCCCCCCCCATTCCGAGCACGTTTTAACTCCTATGGTGGCCGTTTCATGTAAAGGTTAACATGGCTTCCAGTACAGAGCAAAAGCAATAAAAAAAACAACAACTACAATTTAGAGTGTCCTTTGCCTGTGATCCGTCATAGCACGTCATCTTGGACGAGAAGTTTAAAGTAGTTTGAAGTATTACATTATTACTTGATTTTATCTTTCTTAATTATTTTATAACAATATTTTGTGTTGCCATTAGTGCTGCCACTAGCAACTAATTTTCTAACGACTAATCTTGACACATTTTTGGATTAGTCGACTAATCTAAACGACTAATAAAAAAAATATTAAATGTTTGTTATTTCGTTGTTTCCATTTTATTTTAAACTCAACTGAAGGGCCAAAACAAAAATATGTCCCGAGTTCAAGAACATTATGTATTAACAATCTAAGCATAAGTTTCTGCATCTTCATTAGGCTATAGCCTACCACACTAGTCAGAGTCCTAATCTAATCCTCTAATAACAAACATGTATAATCATTACTTAAATTAGCTATTTGTTCTTCTGCCTAAATTAATACATTAGCTATCTGTACATTTTAATATGTACATTTCTGAAATGCATAACTGATAACATCACTCTGAATTGTATAGTAGATTCAGGCATTTTCTGGAAAGCTGCTTTGAAACAATATACATTGTGAAAAGCGCTATAATACAAATAACTTGGTCTGAGTTCGGTTGCTGCAGAACGGTGCCGCGGTTCGCGAGAAAGTGAAAGTATCAAGGACTCGTGTGCGCACTTGTTTAGGAAGTGTAAAAGCAGCAGTGTTATTTAAAAATCAAATATAATTAGCTTACTTATACTACGTGTCACCAACGCCACCTCAGATGCGTGCTTAGAATGCGTGACTGTTGTGGACGAGCGTTTTCTAGAAAAACTGCACACGCTGAATGAGTCTGCTGCTGTTACTGGAGCACTTTGCTAGCACGTTATTTAACTAAAAGAAACGCATCCTATATGATAATAGTCAGATATATTCAAAATAAACATAATATTACAAATTATATCTGCACAAAATGACGCAAATTCATGCACAAGTGAACTTGAACCATTCATTCAGAATTGTGTTGTGAACGCGCTCTTCCTGGAGCAACGCGACACGGCAACTTAACCCAAATAATTCACAATGTTTTATTACAATATTGTTCTCTTTATAATGTTATGTAAGTAATACAGTCCCAATAGTCATATTAGCCGTGAACAGCCGTTGAGCTGCGCGCGCTGAAGCTGACGCTTTACTACAGAGTTGATTCTTAACCAAATGCATCCAATTATTAAATAAATCAGATATAGATAGGCATAAATACAGTATTACAACTTACATTTGCACAAAACAAAAGACTGCGAATGCACAAGCAAACTTATAAAGTCATGATGAAGGTGTAAAATGGTTCCAATCATAACTTAAGCGTTCGCGGTTGAGCTGCACGCGCGTGGATAGGGGCAGGATGTGCAGCACTTTAGACTTGGAGCAGGAGAGCTACTCCGGCTGCTACTCGCAGTAGAGCGAGTGTGGCCATCTTCAGTTCCCTGTGAGCGTTTAAAAAAGGCAAATAGTTTTGTCTCGTTTTCATCTGGTTGAGGCGACATTTCCCGCCGCACGCTCTCTGTCCGCTAGTGCTCATATGACGCAAGTGTGTGTGTATGTGTGTGAGGGCACTCATTGAGATAATTGTAAACGCGCAAAAACAGACAGAAAAGACATGCCATCGTGGAAAAAGATTAAAAAAAAACATGTTACTTAAGGGCTATTTAGTTTGCTTGATAAAATAACAAATTGTAATCTGGCGCTATAAAGAAAATCAAATCAAATTTACTTGTCCTTCAAGGGGGGCGGGGTGAGCTGTTAGGAGGGCGGGGCGCCCCTCTTATATAATTGTAGGGGAAACACTAAATTACCAGTCAAGAAGAAAGCAGGCAACTTTGGTGTTCCCTTTTAAAATCCTTGCTCTTCACAAGCTCTTTCCATCTTGGAAAAGCCACTCCAATATTGACTTTGGTCTTGTTGACTCCTTTTCACGTCCTTGAGAATATGTGATCCTCCATCTTCAACAGGCTTTCAAATCTGCCGGCCGTCGCGAGTACACTAATCTCCCCCTGGTATTAAAGCGCGAAAGGCGGAGCTTGAATTTCCAGGAATGTCCCTCGTTGGCTCATGTATTCCAAAGATGGAGGTGCAACATGGATTCAGCCATTTGCGCAACTTGCGCATATGTATTCTGAATAGCAGATTCTACGCTTACGAGAATACTTTGATTAGTAGGTGGAAGTAATTACACATGAATGACCACATATTTTTGAATTAACAATTTTAAGGCTATAAGCATGCTAGCCAGGTTCCTTAACCACTATACTACCATTCCAGGAATCACAATGTGCCTTACTGTGCTTAGATGGTAGCGACCAACCCTCTGACTCAAGAACTACCTTACTGAACTGATTGGAATCAAACCAATCCAAACTGGTCTACTCATATTCCGATTAAGACACCCAGATAATGCAATTGAAAGTCAAATAACTTGTGCATGTACAGTATACACCAATTGAACTAAAGTTGGACTGGAGGAACCCTGCGTACCGTGTTGTCTGCCTTCTGCCCCTTCTTCCAATGGAACCTATATATAAAATTTTCATAGGATTTGTGTTACGTGCCTTATACTGGAATTCAGGTCTTAGTCTGATTATTAGTAAAAATTTGATTAAAGGGGCGATGGTGGCGCAGGTGGTAGAGGTACCATTTTGCACCTCTGCAGATTCAAGCCCTGCTCTGCCTGACCCCATCAAAGTGTCCTTGAGCAAGATACTGAACTCCAAACTTCTCCCAGTGGCAGGTTGGCACTATGCATAGCAGCCTCCGCCACTGATGTGTGAATGGGTGAAGGTCAGGCATACATTGTAAAGTGCTTTGAGTGCTCGTAGGAGTAGAAAAGCGCAAAATGCAGTCCATGTACCATTAGAGCTGTGCATGTAAATTTACCGACTGTGTGTATGTGTCTGTTTTCAACCATTTTGATTGTCATGTTGCTGATAATGAAAACGTAAACTATATACTGGTTATTTTTCATACTGAGAAACAATTTTTTTTCCCTCAGGAGGGGAATCCAAGGTTTCAAAGGGGGGAGATGGGGAGAGAAGGAGCGGCCTGGATGAAATAAAAGTGAAAGCTATAATGGGTAAGTTATGATTTTGCTATTTGACATCATCTGCCACAGGTCTGTATTTCAAGTGATGTAAGCCTAGACTCAGTCAAATCAGCTACTGGGCTGACAATATTTTAAAATCCTGTGCACAGGGCTGTACATGACTGTACATGATTCATTTTCTGTGTAGCATGAGAGCCATTTTCCAACGCTGAGCGAAGTCAACTTTAAAAGTGGTTACCTACGGCACTCAGCCTTCATTTACATTTATGCATTTTGCAGACGCCTTTATCCAAAGCTTACATTTTCAACTGTCAATTAGTTCAGTCTCCTCGAGAGCAACTTCGGGTTAAGTGCCTTGCTCAAGGGCACAACGGTGGTGACCGGGATTTGAACTCACAAATTCCAGGTTACTGGCACACTAGCCAGGTTCCTTAAAGGAATACTCCACTTTTTTGGGGAAAAGGCTAATTTTACAACTCCCCCAGAGATAAAAAGTTGAGGTTTACCGTTTTCGAATCCATTCAGCCAAACTCCGGGTCAGTTAGTGTGTAATGTCCGGCAGTACCACTTTTAGCATAGATCATTGATTCTTACGAGTCCATTAGCATCTCTTTTAAAAGTTGTGATTTTCCAGGCCTATATGGCTAGGAACTATACTCTCATTCCTGTGTCATAATCAAGGAACTGTGTGGCCGTTCATGGGTGCAGCAGGCGCAATGATATTATGCAGCGCAAACACAAACTTAGTGCCAGTGACGTTGTAAGTTATCTAGCTGGGGACTATTTTCGAGCATTGTGTAATATCATTGCGCCTGTTGCACACATGGTACAGCCGCACAGTTCCTTGATTATTACGCAGGAATGAGAGTATAGTTTCTAGCCATATAGGCATAGAAAATCACAACTTTTAATTTTCCCTTGGTCTTAGTACACGATGTAACTACAGAAGAGTCAAGTTTTAAATAGAAAAAATATCAAAACTCTTTTCATTTTTTTTGAAAGAGATGTTAATGACTCGTAAGAATCAATGATCTATGCTAAGCTATGCTAAAAGTGGTACTGCCAGACCCGGAGTTTGGCTAAATGGATTCGAGAATGGTAAACCTCAACTTTTTTATCTCTGGGGGAGTTGTAAAATGAGCCTATTTCCCAAAAAAGTGGAGTATCCCTTTAACTGCTGTGCTACCACCACCCCTTTCGGCTTCGTGCCTGTGTCTGAATATCTCTGAACAAATGGACAATCATTCATGGGGCTGCAGGTAGTGCATCCCAGAATTTTCAATGTACATGTTCAAATTCACATTCGCCGTTCCAAAAAAAAGTTAGTTTCGATGAGAGGTTGTGGTGGTGTTTGGCACTATGACCTTATCTCGCCTGCAAATTAAATTGGTGCAAAACTGGTTGCCATGCTTACACACTGACTGCAGTGTAAGTGTGACCTTACTTGCATACTCACTTACTTTGTCAATCAATTTTACTGACTTGCACTAGAAGAAACTGCAATAAAGAATTTTTTTTTATCTTGGTGATAAGTTTTATCCACCAGTGTTTTGTCTGCTTTATACTTAACTTTTTTCTTTAAAATCTACCTTTTCAGATGCAGTAATGTCAAAGCACCCGGCTGTTTCGACTGGCCAGATAGGAACAGCCCTGAATGGGAAGATGGCAGAACTGAGACTGGCAATGTCCAGAAAAAATCTTAATTAAAAGTAAAATGTGTAAATGTATTTCCCCAGTGAAAAAAAGAAAATAAAGTCTAATGTTAAATGAAATAAAGTTTGTACTTGAAAAGACTTGAAATTGTGTGTTCTGTTGAATGAGTACAAATATATGTGCAGGCTGTATAAAAACAGTTGTGTCACTAATATAAGTGAAAGTACATGGTATCATCATATTAGAAGCATATTTGTATCCCTAATATAAGTGAAAGTACATGGTATCATCATATTAGAAGCATATTTGTATCCCTAATATAAGTGAAAGTATGTACTATGGAAATAAGTACATATATGCATGTATACATATATGCGTCTTACATATATTAAACATTTATGTGCATATACGGGAAAATATATGGCACTTACATGAAAACGGCCATTTTTGCTATATTTTGAAATATATGTTTCATATATGTATATGTATTTTATATATATGAATATTGCATATATTCCCATATAGGCAGCAGACATACATGGGCACTGACATTATATATGTAATTTACATATATTGACATATATTACATTTCTGTATGGGTCATAGGAGGACTCGTCCATCACCCAAGCTGAAGTCACCGAGGTGGTCAAGAAACTCCGGGGAGATGAGGAATGGATAAAAATAACTCAAATTATAAAAATAAAAGAGGACTTCAATAAGCCCATTAATGGCATGTTTGAGTCATGCTCTTAACCAACTATGTTTTATTTCCTCTTTCCATATTGTGAATAATAAATGTGCATTTTAATTTGCTTGTTACTCAATGGAGCCTAACTTATTGTAATAATTATTTGACGTAGTCTACTTTTACTCTCAGAATTATTCCTTGGCATCCTCACGTAGTAAACTGCATTTTTTTAATTGTTTGCCTGCTGAAGGTACGCGATTACGTCGTGATGCCGACCACTGATATATGCGATAGCGTGCAGGATCGACCGGAAACCCGATGAGACGTGCTGGCTTGCTCGGGGGGACAGATCGAACGAGACCACCCACGCCCCGGAAGTCCACGGGGGTCCCGAGTTACAGCCGGTCTGAACCTTTAACCGGCTACATCTCGGAAACGCGCCCGCGAAACCATCTGTAATTTGGGTCGATCGTAGTGCCTGACGAGGCCTTTCGAGGATCGAGGCCGTAACTGGGAATGGTGTTATTTTTTTTGCGAGGCGCAACGCTCTGTCATCTCTCTGAGAAACGCATTCATACCTGGACACAAGTAGTTGCCGTGGTAATGAACAACAATACCCTAACGCGATGACTTATGTGGACTAACTTTTATTTGAGAAAATCTGTTTATAATATAAGCTATTAGATTTGAATTATTGGTCCTGCGCTGTACACTTAGACTCACGATATTAGTTTCTAGTCAACTAACATTAGAACCTGTAGGCGTGGCTTAGGAGTGACCTCGTAGGGCAGCGAAGCAAGTGCATTCTGGGAGTTGTTGTGTGCCAAAAACACATTTTCTGGCTTTACTCAGTCTAGAAGACTGTACATTTCCAAAATAATTTCACATTTCTACTACATAAATCTTCCCAGCGCTGAAGTACATGATAACTCACACAGGAGAGAAGCCTTACACCTGCCAACAGTGTGGAAAGAGTTTCACTGAGAAAGGAACCCTTAAAAAACACATGAACATTCACAATGGAAATAGCCCTTTCACCTGCCCTCACTGTGGAGACGGTTTCAGTCAAGATGGAAACCTTACAGTCCACATGAGAATTCACTCTGGGGAGAAGGAGAATAAAGAAAATATTCTCATCAGAATTAAAACAATGTCCTCAGTTTCCTCATTTGTCAATTGTCTTCTTTTAAATAAATTGTCTGTTTTTTTCTCTTAAGTAGCTAAAAACGGGTAAATTTTATTAAAATCGTGTCTCAAGTTATTACCGACGCGAGTGTGAGGTAACAGTGATGTCAACAGTGACATAACTTGTCAGTAGGAAAAAAATGCTTGCAATGCATAACTGTTCAAATGTTTTAATTTTTTTTATTATTTTTGTACAAAATATTTACAACTAAAATAAATATATCCACGTGAACTCCTTATGGTTTAAATACTTAAAACAAAATGATATGTTAGTTAGCTGGTAAGTTATCACGGGCTGTGGGTTGGGCGTTGCTATTACATGTTTACAATGCTAACAGTGTCATGACTGAAGACAGGAAGCAATCGCAAGTAACTCGTTTATTAGATAAATACTCAGAACAGGTATCCACACAGACTAAGACTGGTGACGCAGGGACTGAGATGGTCAGACGAGATGTGCTGGTGAGAGGTGACGATGAAATAATCCAGACACAGAGTAGAACCTTGCTGGAAAAACCAGAATAGACCAGCATAATTTCCATGCTGGTCTATGCTAGTTTATGCTGGTTTGGTGCTGGTTTAGCTGGTGGACCAGCAAGACAATGCTGGTCTACCAGCATGGTCTTGCTGGTGATGCTGGTCTACCAGCATGGTCTTGCTGGTGACGCTGGTCTACCAGCATGGACTTGCTGGTGATGCTGGACTCTAAAAGGTCTCATTAATGATGCTGGTCTACCAGCATGGTCTTGCTGGTGATGTGGGTCTACCAGCAAGGTCTCATTAATGGTGCTGGTCTACCAGGATGGTCTTGTGCGATTTACTTTAGCTCATTATTTTGTACACATTTATGCAGCCAGTACTTACATGGTCCATTTAATAAGTTAACTTGTTTAAATTACTAAAAAAGAAGACAGTTAAATCGAAATTAGGCTAGCAATGTCAAGAAGTTCTTTAAGGGCAGTACATAAATACTTGGCCAACACATAACACTATTTTTCTCATACAAATTCATTACAATAAATAAACTAAAGATTCTTAGAACATTAACATCTGTTCGAAATAAGTTTATTACTGCAACAGAATATTTACATGTTACATTCACATTTATAGGAATTACTTGATACCATTACTACCAAGACAATATATACAGTGCATTCAGTATTCACATGAATAAATTATAATGCTTAAAGGAGAACTCCGGGAATTTTTTAAGTTTAAAAAACAGTCAGTTAACAAGCAATGTACACCAATATAAGAGATTACATTAACATGTTCCTACAAGCATCCGGTGTCAATGTTTTGTGGAGGATGTTTAATCAAAAATTAAACACTTACATTTAAAACAATAAAAACACTTTGAAATAAAATAAAAATTAAACACTGGGGGGTGTTTGATAGTAATGATAAGCCCTGTCTGTTTTTTCTTTTCTGTTTTTTTTTTTCAGGTCAAGGTCAAGGTCACTTTATTTATATAGCATGTTTACAACAGCCACTTGGCTGACCAAAGTGCTTTGCAGTGCTTTGGTTGAACAACCAGATTAAAGATTAAAATAAAAATAAAAATAAATAAATAGTACCTACATAGCAACACATAAAACACAATAGAAACAGCAAAGCTGAGAACAATCATTAAAACAGGAGTAGCAAGGCTCAAATATAAAAGACTCAAATATAAAATAGTCAAACAGAAGTGTCGAAGCAGTATCAGACTCAAAGATAATATAGCTTAGTCGAATAGAAATGTTGAAGCAGTATCAGACTCAAATAAAATATAGCTTAGTCGAATAGAAATGTCGAAGCAGTATCAGACTCAAAGATAATATAGTCGAACAGAGGTGTCAATAAAGTATCAGACTCAAATAAAGAATTCAAAAAAGGAGTGGCAAAACAGTATCAGACAGATATGAAATAGTAAGTCACCCAGAGAAGGGAGATCAATAAGCTAGAGAAAAAGAGGCTTGAGTGTGAATGTCCTCCTAGATATTTCTTCGGACTTTAGATATTATTTCTCCCACCCCCTCCTGTTATCACATGACCCAAGTTCACATTTAGGCCGTCTAATGACACCTTAACCAGTTCCATTCATGGAAAGGTCTTCGCACTCAAGGCCAGAAATCATATTAAACAGAAAGGGCTTATATCAACACCAACAACTCACAGAATGACCATCTAAGATTAAGACTAGTCTCTCTCATATGCATTTGGAAAGTTACAAATGTACGTCTGATCACCCGTTTTCAAAACCATGCATTTCTGCTCTAACCGGTCTACTGAAATCAGACACACTGGCGGAAAAAGGCTTCCACTTACAAGTCAGATATGTGACACAAACCCATAACCTTGTGATAAAGGAAAGGAGGCATTTGTATAGAGCTTTTTGAAAAGGACAGCAATTTCTGTACCCCCTTCTGAAGGAAAGGATACAATATTCTGGATTTCTCCATAAACACCATCACTCGTCTTTGCAAAAAAGTCTCTGCGTCTCTTACTGAGGCTATAGCTTTTGCTGGTATAAACTAGTCCTTTATGCACCATTCTCCTGTGCACTACCATTTCATCTGGTGGATGTTTCTGTGCAGAAATGAAGGCTCTTTTTTCATCATCAGTAGTCTCTGTCACTCTGCCACTATCCAGAACAGTTGTGTCTTGACATTTTGTGAAACTCTTTACTCTTCGGTCATTTGTCATTTCCAAACAGAACTCCTTAACTTGCTCACTAACTGCATACCTTGTGGTAAAGAGTGGTATTGCTCTGTGCAACAGGAATTTGTTCACAATCTGCAGAGCTACACACTTTGTTCCATGCACCAGTTTCAACAGACCACCATTTGCATTTTCAAACACAAATGCTGAGTGTGCCCAGAGTGGCCCCCACAATTTCACTGATTTTGCAAGGTGAGTTAGCAGGTGTACATTAAATGTCATAGATGCCTCGCCATACAGCAACTGAAACCTTGCCACAAACTCAAAAAGCATGTTATCTGCTTTGTTGATTTCTTGGAAGGTAATGTTCTCATTCAGAAGTAGAAATACTGCTGATACCAGAAGGCCTAGGTGCTTCACATAACGTGGTTGAAGTACACCATTCAGGACTGGCAAGCTGTAAAACAGGAGCCATGCTCGCCACTCTGAGGCTTTCCAGTACTTGCATTCTGCAAGGGGTCTGGGTAGTCGTGTAATCAGGTGTGGTGGCTTTATGTCCTTGATCCTGTTTTCTAGCACCCTCATAGTGTTGGGACTCCCAGTGTAATAGGGTTGATCACTGTTGTTCAAAAGAAGCTCTGTGAGCTGTCTAATGACACCCAGTAAGACAGCATGCATATAGTCTGGAACAAAGCCCCACACTATATCAAAATAGGGCATGTTTATGAGTGGTGATGGACCTTTCACTCCTTTGACACTTCTGTTTTGTGCTACTGCTTGCTCCATATCTGCCAGCATTTTCTTCGCTTCTCTGTCAGGATATTCTGTGTCAGTCACAGTGTACTTCACCTGTTTGTCTACTAGAGTACCAGGATGTAAACAGAAGCCACAACCAAAGTACCCATTAAACTGTGTGGTGTTTTGCATGGCTGGTCTTGCCTTTGAGTCTACACAACAACATAACCCAAAAATTTTGCTGTACACACATATTCCATTTTTTCTCCAAGACACACCTCTGGATGCCAGTGTTTTGGCCTGATCAACAAAGGGTCTGAGAAAAATAGACATAACTGGCTCTTGAGTACCAAACCAAAGACCTGCAAGCACTACATTCTGAAATCTCATTTTGGGAGGGAGCTCGTTTAAATGCAGGTGTATGGGCCATATAGAAAATCTGGAAGACTTGTACACAGGCGAGCCATCAGAATTGAAATTATACGACAAATTGTCTGGATCTGACAGAATTCCACCAGGTCTTGACAAGTTTCGATACATTTCACCATCGTATATGTCCGAGATAACATGCTCATTATGTGGCCTTTGGTGTCTGTAGCTCATGCTGTTTTGAATCTGAGGATTTTCAAGCAGCGTCTGGATTTGAGGTGCAATTGGTATGTTGATAAAAAAGCTTGCACTGTTCAAGGAACTGATTTCAATTGAAGCGCTACAGATTGCACACTGTGCAATGTTTTTGTCTTGTATGTCTTCTTTTGTGCCAATGTATACTTTACAGGTTTTGCAGTAGAAGTGGAACTCCACAATGTCGGAGTTGTTTTTAAAGACCTTATTGAACAAATATTTTGATCTGGGTAACACCTCTTTGCCAAACAGAGTATTTATGAGCTGTAATAAGTCATGAAGTTGTGTCCCTGTTATATTATGTCTTGCTGCATGACTCATCACCATGAGCAGTGCCTCAGCCTTTGTCGTTGTACCTGCTGACATTAGTACTGAATCCATGTCTGTATCAAAACCTATCTGTCTGAATGGATCATCTTCTGGAATATCTGGAATTTCCGAATCAACTTCAGAAACACTGCCTTCAGATGATGAATCACAACTAAACTGCTGGGCCATGTCACTTGGTTGCAGCTCAGATGTAAGCAGAAAGCGACCAGATGAAGACATCTACAAAAAATGTAAAAAAAAAAATTAAAAAAAAATTCCTGAGTGCATGTGTCTGCATACAATGACAGTAAACTAAGAAATGTATGACTGACCAGTAGGGCTGTGCAATATGACGGTATATGGCGTTTGACGTACAGCCCAACCGATTAAAGGAGAACTCTGGTCAATTTTAACATTGAGCTCATTTTTTTGTCAATTTGGAGTGTTGTCAATACAGAGAACAACGGCAAAAATCTGTGTTGCCTACACCGTGTTATCCTCTTTTTAAAATTTGCACCCTGTTGACTTCAATGGGGCAAGTTTTAAGCCTGCTTTTAGCCTCTTAACATCCTTGATGTGTCATTACAAGTGCCCAGCCAATGTGAGTGATTCCTTCAGAGTGAACATGGGTGAATCTGACTGCAGTAGATGTGAAAGATATGAATAAAAATGATGTAATTTAAGTCAGCGCAAATACCTGTATTTACATCCTGTTTTCGGTTGAAGTCCAAAGTAGTCGATTGTCGAGTTCACGCGCATAGGTTTAGTTACCTATGATCACGCGCATGAACTCGGCAATCGACTACTTTGGACTTACTCTGAAGGAATCAAGGCAAGGCAAGGCAAGGCAAGGCAAGGCAAGTTTATTTGTATAGCACATTTCATACACAGGGGCAATTCAAAGTGCTTTACAGAAATTAAGTTAAAATATTCATAAGTGAATAAAATAAAAATTAAAATATACATAGTATAACAGTTATAATAGGAATTAAAAGAAAATATAAAATAAAGGTGAAATCCCCTATCTGGGTTGGAAGAAAATGGAGAGTCAGGTTTACTTTAAAAATATTTGTCAGGTAACTGTGTGTTTAGACAGTACCCTTACAGACAAATCTTCTTGGCCTAACTTGAGGGCGCTCTCTAGCCTTCAGAGCAGATCTAAACGGATCATCCTCGCACCGGAGGGATTTCGATTTATCGCTCCCCCGTCTCTCAACCTCTTCCACACAGTCAGCCTTAACAAAATAAAAATAAAAAAATAAATAAAAAGTATAATTAAAACTAAAAATAAAAACCGGGTTAAATTGAAACACATAATTAAAGTGCAAGCAGTTCAGACAAAGCACAGAGCTCGGACGTACAGTGGCAAAGTGCTTTACACAGAAATAAAGTTAAAATATTCATAGAATAAAAAGTAAAATTAACACAGTAAAAGCATAGGATAAGGTGCAATCAGTCGGACATACAGTAGCAAAGCTCATTCATTAAATGCATAGCTAAACAGATGTGTTTTGAGTCTGGATTTGAAAGTGGCTACTGTTGGAGCACATCTGATCTGTTCAGGAAGCTGGTTCCAGCTGCGGCTGGCATAATAGCTAAAAGCAGACTCTCCTTGCTTTGAGTGAACTCTTGGTATTTCTAATTGACTTGATCCTGATGATCTGAGTGATCTGTTGGGTTTGTGTTGGATCAGCATATCTGCAATGTATTGAGGTCCTAGGTCATTGAGTGACTTATATACAAGTAATAGTACTTTAAAATTGATCCTAAATGTAACTGGAAGCCAGTGTAAAGACCTGAGGACTGGTGTGATATGGTCATATTTTCTGGTTCTGCTCAGGATCCTGGCAGCAGCGTTCTGTATGAGCTGCAGCTGTCTAATGGTCTTTTTGGGAAGGCCGGTGAGAAGACCATTACAATAGTCCACCCTGCTGGTGATAAAAGCATGAACGAGTTTCTCTAAGTCTTGCCTGGAAACAAAGCATCTAATTCTTGCAATATTTTTGAGATGATAGTAGGCTGATTTAGTTATTGCTTTGACATGACGACTGAAACTCAGGTTTGACTCCAAAATCACACCAAGATTCCTGACTTGATTTTTTGTTATTAAGCCTTTAGCCTCAAGATATGCGTTCACCTTGAGAATTTCATCTTTGTTTCCAAATGTAGTGATTTCAGTTTTGTCTTTGTTTAACTGAATAAAGTTTTGGCACATCCAACTGTTAACTTCTTCAATGCATTTACACAGAGAGTCAATGGGGCTGTAGTCATTAGGTGATAGGGCTAAGTAGATCTGGGTGTCGTCAGCATAGCTGTGGTAAGCCATTTTGTTATTTTTCATTATTTGGCTCAGTGGGAGCATGTACAGGTTGAATAGGAGTGGTGCAAGAATTGACCCTTGTGGGACTCTGCATGTCATCGATGTCCACTCAGACTTATGGTCACCTATACTCACATAATAACCTCTCCCTTCTAAGTATGACCTGAACCATTTGAGGACCATTCCGGAAAGCCCAACCCAATTTTCTAGCCTGTCAAGAAGTATGTTGTGGTCAACAGTGTCGAATGCAGCACTGAGGTCGAGTAGTACCAGAATTGATGTTTTGCCTGTATCTGTATTGAGGCGAATATCATTTATTATCTTTATAAGCGCTGTCTCTGTGCTGTGATGCGGTCGGAAACCAGATTGAAAATTGTCAAAGTATCCATTTGAGAATCACTCACATTGGCTGGGCACTTGTAATGACACATCAAGGATGTTAAGAGGCTAAAAGCAGGTTTAAAACTTGCCCATTGAAGTCAACAGGGTGCAAATTTTAAAAAGAGGATAACACGGTGTAGGCAAAACAGATTCTTGTCATTGTTCTCTGTATTGACAGCACTCCAAATTGACAAAAAAATGAGCTCAATGTTAAAATTGACCAGAGTTCTCCTTTAATTGGCCGTCCGATATTATTGGCCAATCTGAACTAATTTAATTTAAATCGGTATTGGGGTTTATAACAGCCAATTAATGACAATGGTTCTCCCTAATTCGTCGCTTCTAAATACTCTTTAACATCGCTTACATTTGCTAAATTAAATTACCCACAAATCTAGCTAATGCCATGTTTGTAACTGGAAGAGTGATGACCTTACTAAGCAGTTAAACTATAGCGTTAACTTATTCTTTATTCCATAAACCTTTATGATGCAAATAAATATCATGAGCTACAGAAATTCCAACGGTAACTCATGCTATTTTATTAATTGAGGAAGGTAGGTAAAGGTAAACTGTGGCGAGGGGGGCGTGGTTCAGCGCGGTCTATAATGGGAGAGAGAGAAAGGAGACAAGCGGTATGTAAGTAGGTCAAGTGCAAATGACAAACACGTGTGTCTTATTGCAGTAATTGAGAGAGACGAGAGAGAGAGAGGAGGACTAGGACTCGTATGTCGGAGGTGGAGAGAGTGATAGGAGAAAGTGAAAAAGTGTTGTTAAAGGACAATTCCAGTGAAAAATGAACCTAGGGGTAATTAACACATGGTTACCGAGTCGATCGTTCCCTGAGATGCGTTTTCATGATAATCGAATATAAAGTGTTTTATCTTTAAAAACAGATTAGCTCTTAACAATAGTATATGGGGCACAGAGTAAGTAAAATTAAATCGCTAGTTATTACCACTAACAAGGCTTATCTGTTTTTAAAGATAAAACACTTTATATTCGATTATCATGAAAACGCATCTCAGGGAACGATCGACTCGGTAACCATGTGTTAATTACCCCTAGGTTCATTTTTTCACTGGAATTGTCCTTTAATGCTGTAGCAAGGCTACGGTGCAAGCGCTGTGCGCGCGCCTTTTTTTATTATTGTTTTGAGTAATAAAAGCATGAGTCTCAGTCACGCCGACCCCAACTTCATCACATAAACTTCTGTAAGATGCTATGTTTCTGAATTCTCTTTTCTCATGCTCTCCATACTTGTGCATGTTATATGTGGCACAGTAATATTGTGTCATTTAAAAACGTTCAATTATCTGTGCTCCTAAATTTTGGACACAAGTGCTCCTAATAAAAAAAAAAGTTATCGTAGAGCCCTGTTATCGGGATATGTATCGTTATCGGGGTATGAAATAGGATATGACATTTTGGTCATATTGTACAGCCCTACTGACTGCTGTCACAGAACGGGTTGTGCCCTGACCTCAAGATTTGCGCAGCTTGAACCTGGTCTAACTTCACTTTCATTTTCTCCGTGGTTGGCAGCAAGAGGCAGTACCTGAAAGCACAAAGAAACATTTGAAAAAATAATTCAACAAAACATGCACCAAACAGCAAATGGGTGTTTTAAAATGAAAGCTCATAAAAGCAGGATACAGTCTAGGAGACACTACATGTCTTTTTTCCACCATAACAATCCAGTTTAAGAACCGCTTTTTATTCCTGCTGCTATAAGGAATTGACCCTTCGCCTAAATACAGTTGCTAAGCCACGATTGGCCTGTTGCGGTTTTCAGGGCGTGACCCACTCATTTTTACCGTCTCTAATTCAGCGCTTATACCATGGTCTGGGTGAATACTCGATTCTGACTGGCTGCAGGGTGTCCATTAAAAAGTGATAGAGGACACCTAGTGAATAACCTGTCAGGCGTAACCAGGGAAACCAAGTTATTGTTTGTAAAAACTTTAGATTTCGATTGTAAAACTAATTAAAATATAAACTAATGTTTTAAAAATGTGTTATTTGGCAAGTAACCATGGTATAAGCGGACTTCGGCGGAAGTACGCTGCGCGTCGTACGGTTCACGCCTCGCCGTCGTCCAATAATACCTGACAATGAACACCTCGTCAGGCATTAACCCTTACATAATCTCTGTTCACTTTTCATTTTTTTAAGGTAATGTTGTTAAAACTGATTTTTTTTTTTCCCCGTAAAATTGGTATCGGAAAAAGTACCATTCAGGAACCGGTATCGAAGTCAAGGTATCAGTATCGAATTTCTTTAAACGATACCCAGCCCTACTTTTAGACAACAATTTCAACAACAACAACATGCAACAAGCCTGTAAGGTGTGGTTGGTAGAAGAGCTCACCATGTTGGCCGTGTCATCTGGATCCAGCTGAAGATGAAGATCGCCAGATGGAGACATTGTCTGCACAGGATCAAGAAGAACAGTACTAAATGTAGTAAAGCCCAATTATGTCTTTCACTAATTTAAAAAGTAGATCCATCTCTCACCCAGACTCAGGGGCGAAACTACCCAGTGTCAGAAGGGTATGCAGCAACAATTTTGCCAATAAATTGTCATTTATTAATACAATTGAAGGGGGTGCTTCATTATGACACAGGCCCTTATGGGCGACCTTGCTCTTACCTCAACATCTGCAGTGCTCAGGTGTGGATTGATTCTGTCCCCTTGATCTATGTGGTCACCGGTGAAAGCCAAAACCTGAACAACCAGGAGTAACTTTTAGACAACAATTTCAAAAAACAATATGCCACAAGCCTGCAGGTGTGGTTGGTAGAAGAGCTCACCATGTTGGCCGTGTCATCTGGATCCAGCTGAATATCGCCAGAAGGAGACATGGTCTGCACAGGATCATGACGAGATGGCACAAGCACAGAGTAAAAAAAAACTGTACTCAATGTAGTAAAGCCTAATGTGAAATTATGTATTTTTAATTTTTAAAAAAAATTACTCTCTCACCTCAACATCTGCATCTCCTGAACCATCTGCCACCTTTAAAAGAACATCTTCAGGTAAGACTGAAGTCATACATTCTTTGAATACAATATAATTATATAATATTGATACCCATGATTACAACATATTTCTCATGAACTGACTTACATCCAAATGTCCTCTTTTCAGTCTTACACAGGGAAATGTAACTCTGCTCTTAGGCTCTAAGTACAATTTGTACTTGCGTTTTGACATTCTAAAATTAAAAAAGGACATAATTATCAGACATATTCATGAATAGGATGTTGAATTTACAAAGTAATTACGTAACTAAAATAAGGGTATTAATAAATCATATTTATCAGGTAACATTGTTGGAAATGTTTTCTAATCCTTTGTCTGTCTGTATTAATTGAGCTTTTTAGTTTACCAGCAATTTGCCAACTAGATGACTAGGATTATTGCACTAAAAAGTGTGACACACTTAGTTGCCAGATTATTTTGTACAACTGATGCAGCCTCAATTCAACAGTTCTGTAATAAATCCTACTCCATGAAGATTATAAGACTGCTTTATACTTCTATTGTTGAAACTGCTTTAGAGAGTTGTTTATTCAACATTATAATCATTGTGTAACTGTGCTGTGTTATACAGACGTGTTCAATAAACCCTTTAACTTTATCATTCTATAGTGGGAGCTAAAACACACTATACAGTATATGACTGTAGTCTGTAACCAAGGCAACAGTGCAACTCGCGCTTCCCGCCGTTAGAGTTAAATTCGCTCGTGAGGTAACCGTTACTTGTCATTTTACAGACAACTTCACTCAACAAATCTACTTAAATCTACCTAACTATACAACGGAATAGAAAATATGTTCGCCTATGTGAAATATATAGAGGACGGGTGTAAAGAAATCGTCCCCATATCCTACATTAAGGACTTTGACCTTAACGTTAGTGACCTCACTAAAACTTACTGGGTGCGCTGGCAAGAGAAGTTTTTCAAGGGACAAATATTGTTCCTAAAGGGTGAGTCGTAATAACGTTATCTCCAATAGTTTATAAATAACATAAATGTCCAACTTGGAAATACTTTAACTTTAATAACTTACGAACATTAGTAGTACGTCTATTAACTGGGATACGAGTTTTGGCTAACACGCTAGCAAAGCTAGTAAGCGCTTAGGACAGAGGACGCAAGAGGACGGTGTTAGTATTGCATGACAGAGTATAACGTTATAGCAGGTGCTTTCAAGTACTTACATTCAGTGTTATTAACATTCCAGAGTCCAGAGAAGAGATCGAGGAGGAACTGGCCAGTATATTGGCTAGTATATTTTTTTCCTACTATGGAAGTCAATGGGACCCAAAAACTGTCTGGTTACTGATAATTTTCTAAATATCTTCCTTTCTGCTCAGCAGATGAAAGAAATTCATACAGGTTTGAAACAACATGAGGGTGAGTATATGATGACAGAATTTTCATTTTAAAAGTGAACTTCTCCTTTAATGTGTTCTGACAAGAGAATTGATCTTTAGCCCAATGTTTGATTTAACCTGGTTGTCAGAGCACCATAGCAGAACTAGGTGGATATACTATAAGTAGCTAGATAACACCTAATATATTAATATATATATATATTTTTCTTTCTTATAATGTCAGCTAATCATGACATACACTATGTCCGTCTATTATAGGTTAGAGGAGCAGGAGAAACTCAGAGCAGAAATTGAGGCAGAGAATAAAGAACTACGTTCTCTAAACATGCAATTACAGCAACAATTGCTGAAGGCACTGAAATCCTCATCAACAGCAAAGTGCAGTGGTAAAGAGGACAGCCCCCCCCCCCCCCCCCAAATAATCATAATTTAAACCAGCTAATAAGATACAAATTAAAGGAATAGCATTGGGATTGGGGAAGACTATAAGTTATTGGAGTACTTCAGCTGTGATCTTTGAGGGGTTATAAGGATATACATGTGTATATATAACAAATATATTACTCACAGTCACAGATATCTGAAATCTATCATGGTCCATATTTACCAAACTATAGGCTCTGATGCAAGAGGGTAAATATGTATATTGAGTACATTGACATTATTTTGTATATGTTGCAGAGTCTGACTTTTTGGTGGAACCATCTGTGTCTTCAAAAGGAGATGAGGTACAGTATTGCCCTCCCCTTACGAAAAAGAAGTATACTTTAAGTTAATTTTATAAAGTATACTTAAAGGAACCGTATGTAAGATTGTGGCCAAAACTGGTACTGCAATCACTTTCAAATTACTGTGGAGCGGTGTATCCCCTCCCCCTCCCCCCTGACTCAAGGTTGCCAGATAGGCTGCAACGTTGGCATCTGTCTTCAAATTCTTCTCCGTTTTCAGCCGTCTCCATCTTTCAAAGGAATGGTCAATATGATTTCATAATGTCTAGTGACATATCAGGGCCATTTTATGATTAATTGAAATACATTTCTTACATACGGTTCCTTTAAGTAATGTTTAAGTATATTTTTGAGAAGTATATAAAATGTAGACTGAAAGTATACTTTCTTATTTTTAGTTTAAAAGAAGTATACTAATGGAACACTTGAATAAACATATTTTTCGTAAGGCTCGTCATCTGTGTGCATGGATTAATATAAGAACCCCCAACTACAGTACACTTAAAGTTTTAATATATTTTGTATGCATTTGTACAATCTAGTACCTTGATTATTTTTGTTTTTAATTTTGTCAGATTCACTTGGGGGGAGATGTTCGAGTGCGCAGAGAGGCCTGGTCAAGGATTCAAAACAGCACGCGGGATTCCTTATTTGTCAAGGAGTTGGCAGTGGCAATCTGGGGCACTAAGACTCTGGGGGAAAGAAGTCTCACAGGGAAGGAATGCCCCACAACCACCAGCAGGCAGCCTTTAACCCCCCAGAAACTTCAGACATTAAAAGGTAGCAGTAGCCACAAGGTCTTTGTGGGATGCCAAGTACTGGGTTATGGAGTAATACATTTTTATTTGTTCTGGTGCGACACAAGCATCACTATTTATCTGTTCATTTCTTTTCAGTCTGCTTCAAAGAGTGCCTTGACAGAAAGAATGTGGAGGAGACAGAGTTGCAGGCCAGATGGATAAAGGCCGGACGGTTCATCACAGAAAAAATAATGGACATTAACCGACTAAAAAAAAAACTTTAAAATGTGAGTATGGGGTTCCATTTGTGCCAAAAATGAGTCGACTGCTTTGTGCTTTGTACTACACATTTGTCCTTGTCAACAGTAACCTGCTAACAGTTGCCTACTTTTTCAGATAAATTAGTATAAGTTGATGTGTATGCTCTCCGTTTATGTAGTTTTGTTCTGTCATCCTTACTGTATTGATCCTACTTTTTCAGGTAAATTACTAAATGTTGATGTGTATGTTCTTTGTTTATGTCGATTTGTTCTGTCGTCCTCAGTGTCATCTTTACTGTCGTCTTGTTCTGTCATCTTAACTGTTGTCTCTTTCTGTCGTCTCGTTCTGTCGTCTCTTTCTGTCGTCTTGTTCTGTCATCTTAACTGTTGTCTCTTTCTGTCGTCTTGTTCTGTCGTCTCTTTCTGTCGTCTTGTTCTGTCATCTTAACTGTTGTCTCTCTGTCGTCTCGTTCTGTCGTCTCTTTCTGTCGTCTTGTTCTGTCATCTTAACTGTTGTCTCTTTCTGTCGTCTCGTTCTGTCGTCTCTTTCTGTCATCTTGTTCTGTCATCTTAACTGTTGTCTCTTTCTGTCGTCTCGTTCTGTCGTCTTGTTCTGTCATCTTAACTGTTGTCTCGTTCTGTCGTCTCTTTCTGTCGTCTCTTTCTGTCGTCTCGTTCTGTCGTCTCGTTCTGTTGTCTTAACTGTCGTCTCGTTCTGTCGTCTCGTTCTGTCGTCTCGTTCTGTCGTCTCGTTCTGTCGTCTCGTTCTGTCGTCTCGTTCTGTCGTCTCAACTGTTGTCTCGTTCTGTCGTCTCGTTCTGTCGTCTCGTTCTGTCGTCTCGTTCTGTCGTCTCGTTCTGTCGTCTCGTTCTGCCGTCTCGTTCTGTCGTCTCAACTGTTGTCTCGTTCTGTCGTCTCGTTCTGTCGTCTCGTTCTGTCGTCTCGTTCTGTCGTCTTGTTCTGTCGTCTCGTTCTGTCGTCTCGTTCTGCCGTCTCGTTCTGTCGTCTCAACTGTTGTCTCGTTCTGTCGTCTTGTTCTGTCGTCTCGTTCTGTCGTCTCGTTCTGCCGTCTCGTTCTGTCGTCTCAACTGTTGTCTCGTTCTGTTGTTTCGTTCTGTCGTCTCGTTTTGTCGTCTCATTGACAGAAAGAGACGACAGAACAAGACGACAGAACGAGACGACAGAACGAGACGACAGAACGAGACGACACAGAGACGACAGAACAAGACGACAGAAAGAGACGACAGAACGATACGACAGAACGAGACGACAGAAAGAGACGACAGAAAGAGACGACAGAACGAGACGACAGAAAGAGACGACAGAACAAGACGACAGAACGAGACGACAGAACGAGACGACAGAACTAGACGACAGAACGAGACGACAGAACGAGACGACACAGAGACGACAGAACAAGACGACAGAAAGAGACGACAGAACGAGACGACACAGAGACGACAGAACAAGACGACAGAAAGAGACGACAGAACGAGACGACAGAACAAGACGACAGAACGATACGACAGAACGAGACGACAGAAAGAGACGACAGAAAGAGACGACAGAAAGAGACAACAGTTAAGATGACAGAACAAGACGACAGTTAAGATGACACTGAGGACGACAGAACAAATCGACATAAACAAAGAACATACACATCAACATTTAGTAATTTACCTGAAAAAGTAGGATCAATACAGTAAGGATGACAGAACAAAACGACATAAACGGAGAGCATACACATCAACTTATACTAATTTATCTGAAAAAGTCGGCAACTGTTAGCAGGTTACTGTTGACAAGGACAAATGTGTAGTACAAAGCACAAAGCAGTCGACTCATTTTTAGAACCCCATAGTGAGCACTTAATTAAGATCAATTGTTGTTAATGCATTTTATTGTAATTTGCTTGTTGAGCCAGAAGAGTGTTGTTTTTTGTTAAATAATTGTTATTATTGTATTAACGTATTAATGTTTATTTGTTATTATTAAATTAACTTGTTACATGTATTAGTGTAAGCTTGTATTTTCATGATTTTCATCATACCAAAATTCAATGTAGCTGTCCTGCATTCCACCCTGGTGAACAGGCTACCATCCTTAACATCTATTACTGTTTACCAGCATAGTTTCCAATGTGTGTAACCAGCATCCAATGTTGGTGCTGGTGTGACCAGCATGGAATGCAGATCAGCATCCCATGCTGGTCACACCAGCATCCCATGCTGGTCACACCAGCATACCAGCATCCCAGGCTGGTCACCAGCATACCAGCACTAAAACACAACATATGCTGGTCTAGCTGGCATGACCAGCTATGCTGGTTTTTCCAGCAGGGAAGTCCACAAACACCGAACAGAGACAGCCCATGTGAAAAAATACTATAGTATATTATAGTAAAATTACAGTAAAATTACTCCAGTAAATACTATAGTGTTTTTGAACCATACTATAGTAAAGATACTACAGTCAATTGTAGTATATTATAGTATTTACTACACTTTGTTAATTTACTGTAGTATATTTACTATAGTACGGATCAAAAACACTATATTATTTACTAGAGTAATTTTACTATAGTATTTTTTCATGTGGGAGCAATCAAGAACAGGACCGGGTAAGGAGCACACAACAGGAGACATCAACAACGATCTGACAAAGGAGATGAGAAATGAGTGAGTATAAGAAGGCTCAGGGAATTAGCTGCAACGAGATCAGCTGGACCGCTAATCAACCCAAGCGGCTTGGTCCCGCCCACTCACACACACACACACACACACACACACACACATAACACTGACATGAGACAAACAGGAAACAATGCATTCATGAGCCGTGACAAACAGGGAGTCAGCGCCTGCTGGATTTACAACACAAGATCATCCACTTCTCCTGAAATATGTGACATTACATGAGGGAGCAACCTAGACTGATTGTACAGTAGAGTACATGATTTTCCACATTTTTTTTTATTTTTAAGAACTTGATAACAACTGAAAACTGGCCATATCCCTTAGGACCAGCGTGATGTTTCACAACTGGTTATATCCAAATATAATGTTGTGTTAGGTAGTGATGGGCAGACCGAGGCTTCGTGAAGCACTGAAGCAGTTGAAGCAAATGTGCCATATTGTGTCGAAGCTTTGAATCAATCCGACACCCGTCTCTACGGCGCCATCTAGTGGTCACTTGCATGTGTTGATCTGAAATACCTTGACAATGATCCATGTAAAAAAGAAAATGTTTTTAACATCTGTCTGACAACTACATGGTCTTGGTTTTGTAACCTGTAGCCTCGTCATTGTAAAGAACTATATGTTTTTTGTTTTGTTTTATATATATATATATATATATATATATATATATATATATATATATATATATATATATATATATATATATATACACAAAATGAACATTAATACAATAAATAAAGCCACAATGTGTCACATTTTTACAAAACATTTTTATTCAAAAATATGAATTGCTCTGCTGTTGAAGGACTCAGCCGACTTCTTTTTTTACATATAATTTCTCCAGCCTTTGAAAAAATCCTCTCACAAGGGACACTTGTTGCTGGCATGCACACATTTTTTTGCAAGTTCACACAAATGAGGGAAAATGACTGCTCTCTCTTTCCAATAAATCAATGGATCATGCGTTCTGGCCAAAAACGCATCTTTCAGGTACTTCTTCACTTCTACGGTTGCTTCAGCTGTAGTACTGTGTGTCGTCTGGGTTTCACGGATACAACTATCAAACATTCCCATAAACTGTCCTGGGTTTCTGCTGGTGTTGTTGATGATGATGTTGATGATGATGATGATGATGATGATGATGATGATGATGGGCCTGATGTTGACAGTTGTGGCTCTGAATGAAAATTAAAACAACAATTAGTTACAAAGCATAAACTGACAGCATATATGAAGCTGCCTATCACAATACACACATCTCACTTTATTTGGTGCTTCCAAATGGAAATGCTCCCACACCACTGATCCCATTTTTTATCTATTCTATTAATATATCTATCTATACAATCACCTATGAATTTATATATATATATAATTCTATATATCTAACTTATACTGTGCTATCTATCTGTCACTATCTAACTTAGCCTATATGAATGTGTCATATATCTATCCTAACTATATGTCACTGTCTATACCTATCAGTCAATATATCTCATTTAAATCTAGCCTAAATATAACTAACCAAAGCGCACTATAAATCTCACTGCTATCACAAAATCACTCTCCTCTCACAAAAACCCACGAGGTGAAGATGGATTAAAGGGTAACTAAACCCTAGACCAACTTTTTTTAGTTAATGATCTGTAATACTGGGTCTTTATTAATGATGTTCATTGATTCGAGTCAATGTTTTGACATTTGAGTATAAAGTGTTTTAATTTTATAAAATATGGTGTAAAACCGCCAAAGTGCTGCCCTCTTAGGGTTGAACGGTGCAGTTGAATTTTCCTATTGGACGTTGTGGTACATCGTGAGGTAGGATGGTACCGCTAACGGCTCACTACCACGCCCCTGGCATGAGCTCACCACGTCCTTGGCTCAGCCCCTGGTATAAAAACATCTTGTTCCGTCAAATCCACTGTAGCGAGTCAGGAGTTGGAATTGCAAGTATTGAAAATTATCAGGATAGTGTATATTAGCATCTAGTTAGCATAGCCATTTATATAGTTATATAGATTATTTCGAGTAGCCTAGTTTAGTTAATTAATTAGCATAGTTAGTTAGCATCGTATTGCATCAGTTAAGATAGCTTCAAGTTAGCGTATATTGTTAGCATTAGTTTTATCTGTATTTAGTACAGTGGTTAGTTAGGATGGGACGTAGGTGTTGTGTTTGCTGGTTGCAACAGCAGTGCTGGACTGCATAGCTTTCCAGCAGACTTTCCAGTGGTTGCATGCACTTGGCCTGGATGACTGCGAGTTCCCGCCTAGAGCTGGAGTGTGCTAACTGCATTTTACGGGGGATTGTTTCTCCAACGCAATGGAGGTGGAAACGGGCTTCTGCAAACAGCTCGTGCTGAAAAGCGACGCAGTGCCAAACGCTGCTCCTCCTGCATGGACTCCACCACCGCAGCGGTGTATGTGTTTGTTTTGTGTACGTTACTTATTAAATGAATTAACTGGACTTAACACTCTGGTCTTGTCATATTTCATAGCTATATCTTTATTTATTATTTGGTTTGTGTACGTTACTTATTAAATGAATTAACTGGACTTAACACTCTGGTCTTGTCATATTTCATAGCTATATCTTTATTTATTATTTGGTTTGTGTACGTTACTTATTAAATTAATTAACTGGACTTAACACTCTGGTCTTGTCATATTTCATAGCTATATCTTTATTTATTATTTGGTATGTGTGTTTTGTGTATATTACTTATTAAATTAACTAGACTCAACACTTTGGTCTTGTCATATTTCATAGCTATACCTTGGGTATCTCCCTACAACAGACGTTCTCTACCAGGGACAGTGAACTGCAGTGTCCACACGTGCACCTGTTGAGACAGAATCATTTGTAACTGTAGAGGGAGACTTGAAATCTTTTTTTGTTTGTTGCTTAATTAACACTAAATCATACCAAAATTAACCTAAATGCATGGGTTTGAAATGTTTTAAAGTTTGTTAACATTTGCTATGAGCATTAGCCACAATGCTAATGTTTTACCACGCGGACACTCGGACCCTAACCCTAACCACACTTTCGAGTCAGACAGCTGTCAATCAATCCGTCACTGCGGGTCTCAGGTGCACACCCTCCGCTCAGCCCCACCCTCTGTGTCTGCCGGGCTCTGCCCACTTTTCCAGCATTTTTTGAAAATTGCCAGTGGGCGGAGTTAAGCTCTGAGCAGGGGTTTAGTTACCCTTTAACTTCACTTTTAAACTGTGGTGAATTGGCTTTATGCACAGCTGCACTACTTCCTGAACTTCAGCCAGCTCCTTTGTTTCCTGTCTGACATTATTGGACAAACTGATTAATCCAGGTGTGTCTGATTATTGTTGTTGTGACTACTGAGGTCAGGCACACCTGGATTAATCAGTTTGTCCAATAATGTCAGACAGGAAACAAAGGAGCTGGCTGAAGTTCAGGAAGTAGTGCAGCTGTGCATAAAGCCAATTAGGTTCACACAGATGTGTGACTGTGTGGTTTGTTCCTGCCCCCTTTAATCAACGCAGTTTCGGCAGACGCCACCTGATGAAACACTTCGAAGCTTCATTTAGCCATAGTCACGTGACATGGGTGTTTCCAATCACAGTTCGGAGCAGTGTTTCGAAACATCTGCGCTTCGGGATCTCGGCAACGCCCCGAAACGTCTGTTTCGCGTCAGCCATCCCTAATATTAACATTCTTGAATTTGACTGTATGACAACTGAATGAACTTGTTGTTAAGTAACATCATGCTTTCTTTTTCAGATTTCAGAGAACCCAAAGGAAAAGAGGCAGTCGGCTGATGCAAGATTTCTAAAACCTGAACCGCTGGACCACCTGTAGTCATAATGACATCAGACTTCTAAAACAACTAGTTTTATTTTTAAAGATTGTAATGCTTTTGTCCTATATTCCCCCTTTCTTAAATGTATTAAGAAGGATATTTAATGTAATTGGCATTTACACATCAACACTGACTCAACATTGTTTCAGTGATTAGGGCAAACAGAAACCGGTAGTCTTTTACAACTTATTATTAACATAAATATTCCACAGTCTCTAGTCTCGACTCTTCTGTTTTGAAAAGTTAATGTATGACAGACAATATACTGGGGCTGATGCTATTTATAAATATAAAATATAGTACAAAGACGTGGTTCTATAAACAAATTAATTTAACTACAGTAGGTAACATTATATTGTTGTTCGCTGATATTAAAGTTAATAACAAACCTACCGAGACTTATTGAAGATCAGGTTTTCTTTACACTGATCATAAAGACTATACATTTACTCATTTGATCAATGCAGATGTCAAACTGTTAGTTCACCCCAAAATGTAAATTCTGTCATTAATTCCTCTCTCTCGTGTTGTTCTTAACCCGTCAGACCTTCGTTCATCTTCAGTACACAAATTATGATATTTTTGATGAAATCCGAGAGCTCACTGACCTCTCCATAGACAACTATTTAATTAACAGTTTAATTTCCCAGAATGGTAGTAAAAATTTCATTAAAATAGTCCATGTGACTCGAGTGGTTCAACCTTCATGTTATGAAGCGACGAGAATACTTCTCATGCGCAAACAAATAAACAAAAATAATGACTTTATTCAACAATGTCTTCTCTTTCCTGTCACTCAAAAATTGAGATTTTATATTATATTTATTATTTAATAATATATTTATCAGTGAGAATATCTAGATGTAGATCTATATATTTAGATGTAGAATCTTATAGTCTACATCTAAAAATCATCAATCATAATTAGGTTATTTTCAGGTATTTTTAAACTAAATTGAACTTTATATGTACTTATATATTATACAAATAATTAATTCCCCTAAACAAAACAGTTTTAACTTTTAGACAAAGTCTCTCAGTCTTTAGTTTCCTACTATTTTCAACACATCATTGAACAACATGTATTTAAATATGTATTACACCAATGCATTCAACTCTGAATTTCTGTCATCTCTTGTATTATTTGTATTTGTGCTCTTCTGTGACTGTAGACTGTAGCTGTGAACGGGACTTTTATTTTGGTGTGGTGGTGTGACGTCATAAGTCCGCGCCGCGCTCCTGCATGTGATTCGGCTGAAGAAAGGTTTGTGTTTTTAAGCGTTTAAAACAATATAAACTATCTTCAAAGTTTTATAGGCAATGCAGATTGAATGATGTATTATTAAATGTAACATTGCATTGCTTTATCTAACATTTATCAGCGCTGTGTAACAGAATAAACTCATGAGTAACAGAAGCAGAGGCTTATTTCTATCAGTAAACATGAGTTCAGTCTCTGAGAAGTTGAGATGAGAGAAACGGAGCTTTATGAAACTCTGAGTCTATTGAATCAATTGCTTTGGAAAATGATTCAGTGATTCAAAGCGCTCTATTATTTTCTATTTTGATTTCTACAATCATTAAATAAAAAATATATAATTTGTGTTATTTTATTAGTTTGTAGTGCTAGTTTTGAGTGTTACTGGTACCCCTTTTCCACCAAAGCAGTGCTAGAGCTAGATCGGAGCCAGAGCCTAGTTTCAAATCGGTTCTTTGTGTTTCCACACCCAAAGCCCCAGCTCCGAGCCAGGAAAAGTGGTTCTTAAGTAGCACCAAAACATTGCTGGGCTAGAACAGGGCTAGAAGTCAGAACCGATTACGTCAGGCACTGGGGGCGGGGTCAACAAGACGAACACAGACTTGAGATCCGCCATTGTTGAAATAGCAGCTAATGGAGCTAACAGCTGCTGCTCGTTTGTAATCTCCGTCTATACAAATTACGGCGAGCTACATGAATGCGTTGGATTCGCTGTGTTTTCGTTGTGTTTTAATGCCGATGTAGGATCGTAAAGCCATGTGAATCAATAGTAACGCAACGCTGCGCTGGTGCTGTGCAGAGACCGATCACCGTATGATAACGAGTCCAGCGAGAGCACACGACTCCTTATGCTTTTGATTCACTCATGCGTTTTTTTATATCATACATGGACGGGTCTGCGCAGCGCCGATGCATCTCAAACAAGCCTGGTGTGTTTGTGTTTCCCGCTGCCCAGGGTTGCCAGGTTTTCACAACAAAACCCGCTCAATTGCTACTCAAAACAAGCATGGGCGTCGGAACCATTGTATGTGGGTGGGACAAGACCCACCCACTTTTTACGATCAACTTTTATCGTCTCTAACATTCAGCACATCTGTTTACCTACCCCTAATCGATAAACACTTATTATTAAACACATGTTAGACGCTTTATTTCCACTTTTCTAATATTTTCTTAATTTTTATTGAAAATAAATGCCTTTCCGATCTGATATGTGATGGGAAAAGGGAGAAGATTGAGCAGACTGAACCGCGGGTCGATTTGTGTCAAAACTAGATGCCGTGCGTCTTACCCCTACACTACTGGCGCTCTCAATAATATAGCGATTTCCGTAATTTTGTCTTTCCGAACTATACGCTTAGCTAGCAAAGCAGTATATTTGTACTTATTGGAATCTACTCCAGTAAAAAAAATCTGAGGACCCACCCACATTTTTTTTGCTTCCGACGGCCATGGTAAAATGTGTTTTTTTTTTGGCATGGTTGCCAGCTAAGTTTCGCATTCCCGGGGCTAAATATCACAATTGGGGTCGCATCAAACCGCGGACATCCCGCGGCAAACAGCGATGAAGTAGCCCAATTTGGCAACACTGCCGCTGCGTTGCTGAGAAAGATGAGACGTATACAGTGACGTAAGACATGGCTCTGTTGTGGCTCTCAGCATGTGGAAAAGCAAACGGTTCTTAGAAGGCTCCTCAGTTGAACCAACTATGAACTGGGATTAGCTCTGGCTCTGAACTAGCTCTAGCACTGCCTTGGTGGAAAAGGGGTATGAGACTGCACTGATACTGAACTAGAGCTGAGAGACACAGCTCTTATTTTTCTTCTGTTAATTATTCTCATCTTTAACAGGACAAACACAGAAAAACTCCTGGAGAAGCGACTGAGACTGAGAAACATTGAGAGTGACAATATTATAAAGATGGAGTTTATTAAAGTGGAGAGTGAAGACATAAAGATTGAAAATGTATTCAGTTTGAAACATGAAGAAACTGAGGAACAAACAGAGAAAGAGGAGAGAGAAGACGTGAAGATTGAAGAAACATTGAGAGTGAAACATGAAGAAACTGAGGAACAAACAGAGAAAGAGGAGAGAGAAGACGTGAAGATTGAAGAAACATTGAGAGTGAAACATGAAGAAACTGAGGAACACACAGGTTGGTTTCATTCTTAATAGAGATGCACCGATTGCAATTTTCTTGGCCGATTCCGATTTTTTGTTAATGAGATCGGCTGATACCGATTTCTGCAGATTTAATTTCTAAGAACTATAATTGACAGCATATACAAACAAAAATCCACTTTTTCTTCAAAGCAAATTATTTTTTAATTATAAAATAAATTATTAAACATTACAACAGGATCTTCTCTCACTTAAACAACTCTCAAAAAATAAGTGTTCTGTGCCTGGAAAGAAGTAGAAATAACAAATAACTGAAAATCAGTTGCTTTAAGTTAATGAAACAAAACATTATAAATTGACCTTTTTCTCTTTTTTACTGAAGTACAAAAGATCCTATGAATGAACAAACCTAAAGTGTACAATGCTCCTCTAAATAATAGTTCAGTAATTTGGGTAATAAATGTTGCCAGCTAGGGATGTCACAGTACCAAAATTCCAGTAGTCGGTACCAATACCATAATAATGTTTGGTACCAAATCTAATAATTTTGGTACCACAGCTAAATGTTTATATATACCGTATTTCCTCAAATAAAAGCCTGTATTCAATTAAACGCCGGGCCTCTGATAGTGGCCGGGGGCGTGGCCAGCACGAACAAATAAAGGCCGGTCTCAAATTAAGGCCGGGGGGAAATTATTTCCATTCATTTCATGTGCATTCAAGTTCAGCGTAATGTACAGTAGGGTCGAAGGAGCGAAACCATCTTGGCCATCGCCCCCCGCGGGGAGTCTTGCGAGTGCGACGCACAAGTCTCTTCTATACTTAACCTAAACACTTTGCAGGGATTGCTCTGTAAATTAAATAGAGAATATAACTGATGCATATATGATATTTTAAATACTGTAGTCTATGAGAGATGTGACGTGTGTTAGTCTGTGAAAGCTACACAAATGATCTGGACAATCTCTTAGCCTCTTTTTTAGACATCTCACTCTGCATTTAACTTAAACTATTTTATTTTGTACAAGAAAACAGCATAGGCTTCAAAATAAATTATGTTATTGAAATATTGTAAAGATGAACTACTCGAACGAACGTTTAAAAAACAATATGCAAAATCAAAATCTAATTGCTCCATAACGGATTGAGAAAAGTGCGCACATTAGCTGGGTTAGAAAAATAACGAGTTTATATTGAGTCTATAAAACACGAAAGAACAACAAATATATCACAAAAGTATATTTCGTTTTGTATAAATTGTATCTTAATTTTAATCTATGTTTTATCAACCAAATTACCCGGATTTAATAAATAACAAGCAAATAGCTATAACAGACATGAGGTGGAGGCGCAGCGCCGGTTTAAATGAACTACTAGAAAAGGAAAAAATCTTTAGTCAGGGGCAGCCCTTAGTGTTTATTTCAGACGGGCCTATATTTGATCCAGCAGGGCACAGAGGGAGTTCTGGGTTGAGCGGCGGTGCAGAGCGGAAAGAGCTTCAGAAATGAGCGGATCTCCAGAAAGACGCTTGATCTCCACTGGAGGAAATATTACCGCTCTTTCAACGCACACACCTTTAAACCACCCACTCCCGCGCCCCTGGTGATATCTGTCCTCTGGAGCGCTATCGCTTTTCATTTAAAACGCTTTATTTAAAACAATTATTTTTTTCAAATAGATGGAATTCGAAATACAGGCCTGCCCCTAATAAAAGCCTGCTTCAAATAAAAGCCGGTGACCTTCTGCAGTTCAGGTAAATAAAGGCCCCGGCTTTTATTTGAGGAAATACGGTATATATATATATATATCAGGGCTCATAGCAACCATGTTGGGCGCAATTGCGCCTGAAAATTATTGCGTGGGACTGCGGAAAAATATTTAGGCGCACCGGTGCGAGTGACCCAATCGATTCTCATGAACAGATGCATAATACAATCGGAATAAAAACAACAACTGCCAAAGGGCATCAACACTGACTGAGCAACTGTTACGTTTCGTGCTGCAATCGACTGCTTTTCATGCAGAGCATGTGCAAAAAACGTGTGCAACGGACTACACTTCACAGATTGTTTACAAGGTGAAACGTACTCGGTTACTTACGTAACCATGGTTCCCTGAGAGAGGGAATGAGTATTGTGTTATGGGAAAACTCCTTTTCTCAAGAATATGAAGCAAAACTTTATTAAATAAAGTGTCTTATGTAAAACGCAGTGCAGCTGCACAGCCGATAGAACAGCGCGAGCTGCGCGCTGATTGCCTGTGCCGCGGCAACTGCAGGAGCCTGTGGCGAGGCGGCTGAGAGAGCGAATCCAATAGGGGGTCGCTAAAATTCCCGCCGAACAAGTTCAATAGAATTTGCATACTCGAGGCGGAATGCAAATTGCAAATTGAATTTGCATTTGGCGAGGCTGATTCAGCCTTCTGGCCCCTTTAAGAAAGCGTACGATAAGTTCGCTTTTCCCCAGTGATTGTCCCGCGATGTGAGCACGATAAGCTGCCTGGTTGCGGGGGCTCTAGCTTCAGAAATAGTGTTCAGAAATATTTCAGAGAGGTTCACGGGTATCCGTTGATGAGCCATACGTGGAAAGCCCACAGCTCGGGATGGGGACACCAGATTTTTCCTCTCGCCTGCATGAGGAGATCTTTCCTCAGCGGAATCGGCCATGGGGCTGCGTCTGACACGAGAGTCAGTTCTGAGACCCATATTTGGTTCTTCCACAACAGGGCTATTAAGAGCACTGTGGATTCGGTTTCCCTGATCTTTTTGATGGCCTGTGGCAACATCGCGATTGGGGGAAAAGGAAACAGAGGGAGTCTGGGCCAGGCATGGGCTAGCGCATCCCTGCGTTTGGAGAAAAATATTGGGCAGTGAGCATTGTCTTCGGATGCGAAAATATCTACTTTCGCTTCGCCGAAGGTGTTCCAAATCAACTGAATCGTAAAAAGGTGAAGAGACCATTCCCCAGGGGGAATGCCGCCTCTGGATAACATATCTGATTCAAGATACCTGGCACATGAGCTGCTCTCAGGGAGCTCAGGTAGTGCTCTGCCCATATAAGGAGGTGTTTCGCAATGGAATGTAGGGAGCCTGATTTCAGGCCGCCCTGGCGATTTATATAGGATACCACTGACATGTTGTCTGTTCGGACCAGGACGTGGTGACCCTTTATGTACGTAAGGAAAGCTTTCAGCGATAGAATGACTGCTTTCATCTCTAGACAGTTTATGTGCAGCCTTTTCTCTGACAAAGCCCATTGGCCAGAGCTGGCTTGTTCTCGTGTAGGGCACCCCAACCTAGGTTGGATGCATCTGTCGAGACCACTTTCCGCTTCGTAACTGTACCCATATTAACACCTGTCTGATACCAGGTGGTCGCCTTCTAAGGAGCCAGAGCTTTGAGACAGCTGTGGTTCACTTTGATGCGAAACTGGCCCGATCGCCATGCGCGGGCCGGGACGCGGGAATTCAACCAGCGTTGAAGGGGCGCATGTGTAACAGACCCAGTTTGAGTACTGCCGATGCCGAGGCCATAAGACCTAGCATCTTCTGGAAACGTTTGAGAGGAACGTAAACGCCGTCTCTGAACGACGCTGCCATGCTCTGAATAGAGAGGGCGTGCTGTGACGTAAGCCGCGCCCTCATCTATATTGAGTCTATGACTGTACCCAGAAAAGATATCCTCTGGGTAGGAGACATTGAGCTCTTGGCGGTATTGATCCTGAGACCCAAACATTCTAGATGGTTGAGGAACCAGAATTTGTGTATCATCAACTGTAACCCGGTTGCTTTGTGCTTGTAACACTGTGGGGATAGTGTTTATGCTTTGCGGCGTGCACTGGGTAGTGGGCGCGCGCATTACATTTGTGGCACAGGACAGCGTGTGAGCTGTGAGGGGGGTGTTTGAGTGTAGGGGTGCATACTGTGAAGTGGGCACAACATCTACAGAGAAAAAGCTCTTTTTGAGATTGATTTGGGTCGCTGTGAGAGCGGCGTTTGTGTGCAGGGGAGCGCTTTTGATAATGGGCTGGTTGACTGCGAAAACTGAGTCGCCAGTCACCTGGTTGAAGGGAACTGGGAGACTGAGAGAGAGTGGTGGGGGTCCGGCCGAGGCGAGACCTGGCCACCTTCTCTTTCCTCTTACGGCTAGGATGGCTTCGGTGGTTCGGGTTTCAACGCAGCTCGAGGTCGAGGTCCCCGGAACTCAGAAAGGAGGCTTTGTAAAACAGTAGGCGTTCTAAAACAGTCAGGTTGGCCATAGTCCTTCCGATGGCCTGCGCATTGGCTTTGGTAGCGCGCAGAGCGAGGTCTGTGGCGCTGCGCAGGTCTTTCAGGATTTCAGAATCAGGAACAGACTCGTCCAGAGCACGGAGAAGTTTGGCCTGGTACACCTGAAGGACAGCCATGGTGTGTAGCACTGAAGCGGCTTGGCCAGCGGAGGCGTATGCTCGACTGGCGAAAGCTGAGGTAGAGTGTCACGGTTTGGAGGGCTGCTGAGCCCTGGCCTGCCATCCCCTGGAGGAGGGCGGGCAGAGGTGCGCAGCAACGGCCTCTTCGAGGGGAGGAAAACCTCGTATCCTTTTTCCTTAGCGCTGTCGACAGAGGAGAGCACTGGGGAAAATGAGGATTAAGCACGAGCTGAGAAGGGGGCTTTCCATGTCAGCTCGTCGTGGACTTCAGGAAAGAAGGGAGCGTTCTTGTGAGGGGAGAAAAGGCGGCGGCTTTGCAGGAACCACTCGTCCAGCCTGCTTCGCGTTGTCTCCTGGGGGAGAGACCACTCGAGCCCGAGGTCTCCCACAGCGTCAGTGAGCATGCGTTTAAGCTCAGCATCTGCGCTGGACTTGGAGCTTGTGGCGGTTTGCGTCGAAGCGGGGGGCTCCGAGACAGAGTTCGACCATTCGCTGCCAGTCGCGTCCAACGAAAGGCTGTCCTCCTGCTCCTCTTCCGCTGCTGGTCCAGCGAAGGAAACGGAACAGGCCGCTGCGAGTGAGGGGAGCTGTTCCTCCTGGGTGAACTTCACTGGCGAGAGCGAGGCACGTGGAGAATGACTCGGCGTGCAGTCACTCGAGCGCTCAGGTGGCCTCTGGTCACTGCGCTTCTTCTTGCGCGGTTCGAGAGGCGTGGGCTGGGCGGGGACTTATAGGCTGGCGAGACGAGCCCTGAGGGTCTGTAGCGCCATCTCGTCGCACTCAGGGCAGCCGCCCTTGGAGAGTGCGAATTCGGCGCGGTCCCATCCGAGGCATGCCACACAGAGGATGTGGCGGTCCCCGCCGGGGAGAGGTGCTCTGCACAAAGCACAGGAAGGGCGAGGCATTTGAAACAACGCCTCGCTGCTCTTTTTGTGAGCGGGGTTGCAGCGGCAACGCACGTGCTAATGACACAGACACAAATAAAGGATATTACACCGGATGGCGAAGCTGGAGCGGCAAGTGGCTGAAGGCGGAGACCAGGTGAGGAATCCGAAGTCCTCAGGGCTGCAGGTAGTTCCGCTTGAGTGCTTGTTCGACGGCGGGGCTTCAATTCCGAAGATCAGCGAAGGAAGGTATCGCTGAAGAAGATTAAATCTGATATCCTATGGTGAAACACGGTTTTATATAGCCTCGAATATGCAAATTCAATTGATCTTGTTCTGCGGGAATTCTAGTGACCCCTATTGGATTCGCTCTCTCAGCCGCCTCGCCACAGGCTCCTGCAGCTCGCGCTGTTCTATCGGCTGTGCAGCTGCACTGCGTTTTACATAAGACACTTTATTTAAGTTTTTGCTTCATATTCTCGAGAAAAGGAGTTTTCCCATAACGCAATACGAGAGACCTCTCGATAGGGAATCACGGTTTATGGGTGAAACGGGTGTGACGCGGCCATGCACACTTATCAGACGCCTCGCGCTGATGTTTCTTTGCAGCCAAAATGAACTAGAAATACCACATTTGGATTATCATAAACAAGGTCAGAAATTAACAGGGGCTTGGGGCAAAAATGCCACCAAAAATGAATAAATAAGAAATAATTTAAAAGCGCCCCTGTATGAGTTCTTGATTTAATCTTTATCAGCTGCAGTCCATAACATTTATTGTTAAAAAATGACTAGATGCATATGAGTGAGTACATCATGAATCCATTTTCCAAACCGTGTTTGTATCTTACCCTGAATTACTATGGTACACATATAATAAGTGTATTCAATTCCAGTTCGGGTCGCAGCGCTGTGGAGGAGCACAGTCCCTGCGTGACTCGCCATAGACATAAACAGAGAGAAGTAGCTCCGGCTGCAGTGTTCTTCCGCGAGACGCCTGCAGTTATGTTTATTAAGCAATTCGAATGAATTTGCGTTTGAACGATTGAATGAATGACTCCCACATAGACTTGATGCCACCTACTGGCTGTTTAATATAAATCTTTTAACTAATTTAAGTTTAACATGTACATAGCCTATTTCTAAATTCAAAAACTTATATTTAAAACATTCATACAACATTATTTACCCATGAGCTGCATTAAATCTATGTCAATGTGTCTAAACAGCACTTCAGATAGAGCTGCTGTGCCACTTCTACAGTGCAAAGATTGATCTTTTGATGCTGATTTAATTAGATTGGTAACAGTCTGGTTGTGTCTTATCGCTCTAACTGAATTTATTGTTTAAATTAACATTTTAAAAACAACTTTTCTATTTTAATTGAAGAATTTGACAAAAGATGATGCATACATTTAATAAGATTAGAAAACATTGCTCTTATAATGGTAAAAATGCCCCTGGACATTAATTTAAAGGGACAAAGATCGTCCTGTAATGGGAAAGTTATAATTGGAATGTGTGTTATTGATCAGAAAGTGCAAAATTTTTGACTGTGCTCCTTATTTCTTTTAATTAGGAGCACAAGTACTCCTCAAGAAAAATGTTAGTGTAGAGCCCTGTATATATATATATATATATATATTATATATAAACCAGACCATTTTTTAATACGTGGGCGTTCTGAGAACAAGCCTGTAATGAGTGAAGCGGACCGGTGTGACGAGCTCAATAATCTGCTCTATGCAGGTTGCGCGCTCATGAACCGTTCACTGGTCAAACAACCCTCACTCAAATCCCGCTCAGACATGACATGCATCTGTACTGTACCCTACTATAGGCCTCAGGGCTCTCAAGTGTCACGCATTGAGCGTGACAGTCACTCATTTCGGCCTTTTGTCATGCACTCCCGCCACACATTGTATTTCTCACGCAGAAAAACTATTTATCATATGTTTAATATGACACAGCGCCCAAAATGTATCTGGCACGCCGCTCTCTCTATGGAACCGGGCAGGAAAACGGGTCTCCCGTGCTACTTATCAGCCAATCAAAAAAAACAAACAAAAGAGGCTACACAATAGCCAATCAGAAAATAGCACTAATGTATCTGGGTAAGATTTAACGCAACAACCAATGAAAAAAAAGCATCACTTTGAGCACAGAGTCATGATCTCTTGTTTTAATGTTACAACAAATTGGCACAAACAATGACAATTTGACTGCTGTTAGAGAATGTTTCCCAGATAATCAGCATCAGTTTTTCATGAGTGTCTGTAACTTAGCCAACAGTTTTACAGCCTGTTCACTGACAACACCTGCTCAGAACAAGTAGTCTAGGCCTATAATAAGCTACATACAATATTGCTTCAGAATAAGTTATATTTACAACACACACAAATTTAAATATATAAATATATTTACATTTACATTTATGCATTTGGCAGACGCTTTTATCCAAAGCGACTTACAGTGCCCTTATTACAGGGACAATCCCCCTGGAGCAACATGGAATAAAGTGCCTTGCTCAAGGACACACTGGTGGTGACCGTTGGGATTGAACCAGCAACCTTCTGTGTATCAGGTCCACGGTTTAACCCACTGGACCACCATCTCACCGAGGCCAGCAGAAGGGAAAGGCTGTCTCCAAGCAGAGGTTGGCCCACTGGATAGTGGAGGCCATAGTCTTGGCTTATCAGGCTCAAGATCAGCCGTGCCCTCTTGGGGTGAGAGCTCACTCCACTCGGAATGTTACCTCCTCCTGGGCGTTGGCACACAGCACCTCGCTGACAGGCATTTGTAGAGCTGGGTGACACCTAACAGGTTTTTAATTTGTAATTTGGGGGAAACCCGTTCACTTGCAGTGCCACTCCCCTCCTAGGATGGGATACAAGCTTTTATCTGCTCCACAGTTGAGTTGGCCACCTGACAAACCCTGCATGGAGTTTCTCCACCACCCCCAGCAGGCAGACACAGTGGACTAGTTGGACGCTAGATCTAGCATTTACATTTACATTTAGTCATTTAGCAGACGCTTTTATCCAAAGCGACTTACAAATGAGAGCAATAGAAGCAACTAGAACAGTCAAAGGCTACAGTATGCAAGTGCTGTAACAAGTCTCAGTTAATCTAACACAGAACACCCAGGACAATTTTTTTTTTTTCTTTTTTTAATAAATTAGACAGACAAAAAAATTAATAGAATGTTAAGTGCTATTCTTGATTGGTCAGGTGCTGCTGGAAAAGACGTGTCTTTAGCTGTTTTTTGAAAATGGCTACAGACTCGGCTGCTCGAATTGAGATAGGTAGGTCATTCCACCAGGTGGGGGCAGTCCAGGAAAAGGTCAGTGAAATTGATTTCATGCCTCTTTGGTATGGCATCACAAGGCGTCGTTCACTGGCAGAACGTAAGCTCCTGGAGGGTGTGTAAGTCTGAACAAGCGAGTTTAGGTATATTGGTGCAGAGCCAATGGTTGCTTTGTAGGCGAGCAACAGTGTCTTGAATTTGATGCGAGCGGCTAAATATATATATATATATATATTTTTTTTTTCTGGACAAGCAAATGTTTTACTCGGCCAAGTGAGTGACAGATTTCCTAGCCCGAAGGACAAGCACGTGAACCGGCTTAATGTCGAGCCCTGACAGTAAGTCATCTCATATTTGCTGGGGAATATGTGTGTCCAGGCAGCTGGTAGATTAGCCAACAATTTGATCAGAGTATGTGAATTTCAGCAGCTAATTCTGGCTAATTCTAAATCTAATTGATTTAGTTTGGATTCAGAAGAAAAGAAAAAGGAAATAAAAGGAAAGATAAAACTACATATTCCAAATTATGAAATATTAATTTGCCATTTGCCTCCTCTCTGACATCTTTGAAATAGACACATGCAATAATGAATAGCCTACTATGCATTGTCTGGATAAAATATAATGAAATAGCCTAGGCCAAATGTTTTCACATATCTCTCTCAC
This sequence comes from Romanogobio albipinnatus, assembly GCA_023566225.1. Taxonomy (NCBI): domain Eukaryota; kingdom Metazoa; phylum Chordata; class Actinopteri; order Cypriniformes; family Gobionidae; genus Romanogobio; species Romanogobio albipinnatus. The sequence goes on along the minus strand of CM042240.1, from coordinate 63,417,813 downwards.
ACTCACACACACACACTAAGAAATGCTGAATTAAATATGTTTTTATTCGTACAAATTGTAATTTTTCAGATCAGAACCCCGTCCCCACCCAAACCCCTGCCACCGTTGCCAAAATGTCACTGAACTCACTTTGATGTTTTTCCCAGAAAACAAGAAAAAAATATCTTATGTCATTTTACTTATCTAGTAAATGCGTCTTGATTAAAAAAAATACCAAATAAGAAGAGCATTTTTTGCGGTGGTAAAATTGTGCTGTTGCAAATTGCCGCTGGCATCAAATACAAGGCACTGATGTTTGCCTACAGAACAACCACTGGCTCTGCACCCCTATACTCCTACACTAGTGATGCGTGGGTCGTCCCATAACCCGCAGGTCGGGTTGGGGCGGGTTAAGAAATCTTCACTTATCTCCAGATATAGAACTGAATATCAAAAAGGTATCAATGGGTCTGTCCAGTAACTCATGATGAACCTCAGGCCAACTGCACCCTTAATGACTCTGTGCTCAAAGTGAAGCTCAGAGCTCCAGTGGTTTCCTCTGTGAGTGAGGATGATGGTGAACAATTCCAGGATGCTTTTTTTTCATTGGTTGCTGCATTAAATCTTACCCAGATACATTAGTGCTATTTACTGATTGGCTATTTTGTAGCCTATTTTTTATTTGTTTTTTTTGATTGGCTGACAAGTGGCAGGGGAGACCCGCTTTCCTGCCCGGTTCCATAGAGAGAGTGGCGCGCCAGATACATTTTTCACGCAGAAAAACTATTTATCATATATTTAATATGCCACAGCGCCCATGTGGCATATTAAACATATGATACATCGTTTTTCTGCGTGAGAAATACAATGTGTGGCGGGAGTGCGTGACAAAAGGCCCAAATGAGTGACTGTCACGCTCAATGCCACTTGAGAGCCCTGATGGGGTAAGAAAAATAATCTCATTTCTGTTTGGGACATAAACAAGAAACACAATTTCAATCAGAAACAAGATTATTTTTCTTACCCAGTTGGCAGATAATTTATCTTGTTTTAAAATGTCACATTATTAGATATTTAGACTAGAAACAAGACAAAAATACTAAGTAAGAAGAGCATTTTTTTTTTTTGCAATGTATGAGGAGAGGTGTGACGTGCGCTCTTTGGCTTGGTAAAAACTACTCTTGCTGCGGCATTCTGGATGAGTTGCAGAAGTTTGACATTGATGTTGGAAAGCCTGCCAAGAGAGTTCAGTAGTACAATAGTTCAGTCTAAATAGAAGAGAAGCTTGTACAAGGAGTTGTGTAGCATGCTCCGATAAGAAGGACCTGATCCTTTTTAAGCTGTACAGTGGGGAGAACAAGTATTTGATACACTGCCGATTTTGCAGGTTTGCTCACTTTTCAAAGCATGTAGAGGTCTGTAATTATCAAAGGGACACTTCAACTGTGAGAGACGGAATCTAAAAATCCATAAAATCACATTGTATGATTTTTAAATAATTAATTTGCATTTTATTGCATGACATGAGTATTTGATCACCTACCAACCAGTAATAATTCCGGCTCTCACAGACCTGTTAGTTTTTCTTTAAGAAGCCCTCCTGTTCTCATCACCTGTATTAACTGCACCTGCTTGAACTGGTTACCTGTTTAAAAGACACCTGTCCACACACTCAATCAAACAGACTCCAACCTCTCCACAATGGCCAAGACCAGAGAGCTGTGTAAGGACATCAGGGATAAAATTGTAGACCTGCACAAGGCTGGGATGGGCTACAGGACAATAGGCAAGCAGCTTGATGAGAAGGCAACAACTGTTGGCGCAATTATTTGAAAGTGGAAGAAGTTGAAGATGACGGTCAATCTCCCTCGGTCTGGGGAACCATGCAAGATCTCACCTCGTGGGGCATCAATGATCATGAGGAAGGTGAGGGATCAGCCCAGAACTACACAGCAGGACCTGGTCAATGACCTGAAGAGACCTGGGACCACAGTCTCAAAGAAAACCATTAGTAACACTACGCAGTCATGGATTAAAATCCTGCAGTGCACGCAAGGTCCCCCTGCTCAAGCCAGCGCATGTCCAGGCCCGTCTGTAGTTTGCCAATGACCATCTGGATGATCCAGAGGAGGAATGGGAGAAGGTCATGTGGTCTGATGAGACAAAAATAGAGCTTTTTTGGTCTAAACTCCACTCGCTGTGTTTGAAGTAAGAAGAAGGATGAGTAAAACTCCAAGAACACCATCCCAACCGTGAAGCATGGAGGTGGAAACGTCATTCTTTGGGAATGCATTTCTGCAAAGGGGACAGGATGACTGCACCGTATTGAGGGGAGGATGGATGGGCCATGTATCGCGAGATCTTGGCCAACAACCTCCTTCCCTCAGTAAGAGCATTGAAGATGAGTCGTGGCTGGGTCTTCCAGCATGACAACGACCAGAAAACACACAGCCAGGGCAACTAAGGAGTGGCTCCGTAAGAAGCATCTCAAGGTCCAGGAGTGACCTAGCCAGTCTCAAGACCTGAACCCAATAGAAAATCTTTGGAGGGAGATGAAGGGCCAAAATCTCTGCTGTAGTGTGTGCAAACCTGGTCAAGAACCACAGGAAATGTAGGATCTCTGTAATTGCAAACAAAGGTTTCTGTACCAAATATTAAAGGGTTAGTTCTTACCCTCATGTCGTTCGACACCCGTAAGACCTCCGTTCATCTTCTGAACACAAAGGAAGATATTTTTGTTAAAATCCGATGGCTCAGAAAGGCCTCAATTGCCAGCAATGTAATTTGCATTCACAAGATCCGTAAAAGGTACTAAAGACGTCATAACAAAGTCCACCTCACTACAGTGGTTGTTAATCAGAATAGTTATTTTGATATATTTTTTTTTTTTTGCACACCAAAAATATTCTCGCCACTTAATAAATTATTGTAGAACCACTGAAGATGGACTTTGTAACAACTCTTTAGTACCTTTTATGGGTCTTGTGAGTGCAAATTACATTACTGCCAATGGAGGCCTTTCTGAGCCATCGGATTTCAACAAAAATATCTTCATTTGTGTTTGGTCTTTCGGGTGTCGAAAACAACATGAGGGTAAGTAATTGATTAACAATTTCCATTTTTGGGTGAACTAACCCTTTAAGATCTGCTTTTCTGACGTATCAAATACTTATGTCATGCAATAAAATGTAAATTAATTACTTAAAAATCATACAATGTGATTTCCTGGATTTGTTTTAGATTCCGTCTCTCACAGTCGAAGAGTACCTGTGATAAAAATTACAGACCTCTATATGCTTTGTAAGTGGCAAACCTGCAAAATCTGCAGTCTATCAAATACTTGTTCTCCCCACTGTAAATTGCACAGGAAAGCATACTTATTATAATTATTATTAATTTATAATAATATTTTTTATAATTACATTTTCATTTCTTAATTTTTTGGTTATATACAAACTGATATATTTTTAAACTGCCAAAATGATGCAGATTTTTGGTCTAACTGCCCAGCAATACTCCTATCATCAATGCATCCTTGATCAAACGCCTGCAAAATTCAACCCAACCCCCAAATTTAACCCTAAGTTTTCAGGATTGCTTGAAAATTAAAGGCAGGCATTTTTCATTAAAGCTTAACTCTGCAAGACAGTGGCCCTCCAGGACCAAAGCTGCCCACCCCTGATCCCTAGGATAGGATAGGTTATATACATCATACTACTGTATGCCCTGGTATTGATGCTTTAAATGTCAAAATTGTTTTATGTATGTTTTTTTTGCCCTAGACCTCATGGCATTGAAAAAGGCAAGTCATGAACTTGATGAAAGGGAAGAAGAGAAAGACCATTATGATAAACACCATGACTTCATGACTGGAGAAAGATCGACACGGGCTAAAAAAACTTCCTCACAAAAAAGAGACCAAAAGACAGGAACTAAAAGTTATTTCACCTGCCAACAATCTGGAAATAGTTTCAGACGTAAACGAAACCTCAAAGTCCACATGAGAATTCACACTGGAGAGAAGCCTTACACCTGCCAACAGTGTGGAAAGAGTTTCACTGATAAACAAAACCTTAAAGTCCACATGAGAATTCACACTGGAGAGAACCCTTACACCTGCCAACAGTGTGGAAAGAGTTTCAGACATAAAGAAACCCTTAACGTTCACATGAGAATTCACACTGGAGAGAACCCTTACATCTGCCAACAGTGTGGAAAGAGTTTCACTGATAAACGAAACCTTAAAGTCCACATGAGGATTCACACTGGAGAGAAGCCTTATACCTGCCAACAGTGTGGAATGAGTTTCGGATGTAAAGAACACCTTAACGTTCACATGAGAATTCACACTGGAGAGAACCCTTACATCTGCCAACAGTGTGGAAAGAGTTTCAGACATAAACGAAACCTTAAAGTCCACATGAGGATTCACACTGGAGAGAAGCCTTACACCTGCCAACAGTGTGGAAAGAGTTTCAGACATAAAGAAAACCTTAACGTTCACATGAGAATTCACACTGGAGAGAACCCTGACATTTGCCAACAGTGTGGAATGAGTTTCAGACATAAACGAAGCCTTAACAGGCACATGAGACTTCACACTGGAGAGAAGCCTTACACCTGCCAACAGTGTGGAAAGAGTTTCACTCATAAAGAAAGCCTTGACAGTCACATGCGAATTCACACTGGAGAGAAGCCTTATACCTGCCAACAGTGTGGAAAGAGTTTCAGATATAAACGAAACCTTAAAGTCCACATGAGGATTCACACTGGAGAGAAGCCTTACACCTGCCAACAGTGTGGAATGAGTTTTGGATGTAACGAAAACCTTAACGTTCACATGAGAATTCACACTGGAGAGAACCCTTACATCTGCCAACAGTGTGGAAAGAGTTTCGGACATAAACGAAACCTTAACAGGCACATGAGACTTCACACTGGAGAGAAGCCTTACACCTGCCAACAGTGTGGAAAGAGTTTCACTGATAAACGAAACCTTAAAGTCCACATGAGAATTCACACTGGAGAGAAGCCTTACACCTGCCAACTGTGTGGAAAGAGTTTCAGACTTAAAGAAAGCCTTAACAGACACATGAGAATTCACACTGGAGAGAACCCTTACATCTGCCAACAGTGTGGAAAGAGTTTCAGACATAAAGAAACCCTTAACGTTCACATGAGAATTCACACTGGAGAGAACCCTTACATCTGCCAACAGTGTGGAAAGAGTTTCACTGATAAACGAAACCTTAAAGTCCACATGAGGATTCACACTGGAGAGAAGCCTTATACCTGCCAACAGTGTGGAATGAGTTTCGGATGTAAAGAACACCTTAACGTTCACATGAGAATTCACACTGGAGAGAACCCTTACATCTGCCAACAGTGTGGAAAGAGTTTCAGACATAAACGAAACCTTAAAGTCCACATGAGGATTCACACTGGAGAGAAGCCTTACACCTGCCAACAGTGTGGAAAGAGTTTCAGACATAAAGAAAACCTTAACGTTCACATGAGAATTCACACTGGAGAGAACCCTGACATTTGCCAACAGTGTGGAATGAGTTTCAGACATAAACGAAGCCTTAACAGGCACATGAGACTTCACACTGGAGAGAAGCCTTACACCTGCCAACAGTGTGGAAAGAGTTTCACTCATAAAGAAAGCCTTGACAGTCACATGCGAATTCACACTGGAGAGAAGCCTTATACCTGCCAACAGTGTGGAAAGAGTTTCAAACATAAACGAAACCTTAAAGTCCACATGAGGATTCACACTGGAGAGAAGCCTTACACCTGCCAACAGTGTGGAATGAGTTTCGGATGTAACGAAAACCTTAACGTTCACATGAGAATTCACACTGGAGAGAACCCTTACATCTGCCAACAGTGTGGAAAGAGTTTCGGACATAAACGAAACCTTAACAGGCACATGAGACTTCACACTGGAGAGAAGCCTTACACCTGCCAACAGAGTGGAAAGAGTTTCAAACAACAAGGAAACCTTAAAAGCCACATGAAAACTCAAAGTGAATGGAAGCCTTACGCTTGCTCTGTGCAGAAAGACTTGCAGATTGAAAGAAAACCTTCAAATTGACATGAGAGTTCATACTGGGCAGAAGCCAAACACATGTCTAATGGTGCGTTCACACCGGGTGCAATTCACGCGAGTGATTTCAATTCGCTCAAGTTGAAAAATCTGAACTTTGGCGGATATCCGCGTTAACCAATCAGGAGCTTGCTCTAGTAGTGACAACAATGAGGAGAAAATCTGTATATTAATATCTGGTTCAGACAATATGATTATCACTGTGATAATTCAAAGTCAGTGCTAGTCGGGTACAACTGTAACGTACAGTTATAGCCTAAAAATAAAAAAGTAATGAAACTTCACTTTGTCCTCAGCCTAAACGATTTGCCAGGTAACAAATTATAGATCCATGAGACCAAAGATCGGCCATTACAAGACGAATTACAGAAGGACTGGCCGAGGAAAGGTTGCTCTCGCCGGCATTGAAGAGCGCTGACCGCCGCTGATCCGCTGGAGCTCACAACTCCGAAAACGCCAGATAAAATGTTCCAATAGACACTCTTTACATAAATAAACCACAGATTTGAGCTGTAAACAACTACATTATCGCCTGAAAAAGTCTTAAAACTACGTTTTGTCACACATTAACAGTAGATTTTAACAAAAAAAGACGTGTAAACACAGCCCATGTCAGCCATTTCTCAACGAGACGAGCCGGCTGGCAGAAGCCCTCCCATGACGCGAATTCGCGTCTGTTGTGAAGTGAATGTCACATGCGATTTGCGCAAATTTCACGTGCGAATGAAGCGAGTAAACTCAAAATGTTCAAGCGCCCACCTTCGCGCAATTAGCGCAAATAATTTGCGTCAATCGCGTCCGGTGTGAACACCACATTATAGTGACTGAGACCGGTCAGACACAAATATTTGTTAACAAATGATCCATAATATCCCTCATCCAACAAGCAAACCATCTTACAAACAGGAAGAACTAGGTGTCTGGTTACAGGACACATTAAAGGGCTAGTTCACCCAAAAATGAAAATAATGTAATTTATTACTCACCCCTATGCCGTTCCACACCCGTAAGACCTCCGTTCATCTTCGGAACACAAATTAAGATATTTGTGTTGAAATCTGAAGGCTCAGTGAGGCCTGCATAGGCAGCAATGAAATTTACACTCTCAAGATCCATTAATGTACTAAAAACATATTTAAATCAGTCCATGCGAGTAGAGTGGTTCAATATTAATATTATAAAGCCACAAGAATATTTTTTTAAAAATAAATTTAAATAACGACTTATATAGTGATTTCCGATTTCAAAACACTGCTTCATGAAGCTTCGGAGCGTGTTGAATCAGTAAAATCATGTCAAATCATGATCAAATCAAATCATGATTTGGATGGCGTGTTAAACTGCTGAAATCACGTGACTTTAGCTCTCCAAACCACTGATTCGACTCGCTGATTCGATACACTCCGAAGCTTCATGAAGCAGTGTTTTGTAATCAGTTATCACTATACAAGTCGCTATTTAGTTTTTTTTGGCGCACCAAAAATATTCTAATCGGATTTCAACAAAAATATCTTAATTTGTGTTCCGAAGATGAACTGAGGTCTTACGGGTGTGGAACGGCATGAGGGTGAGTAATAAATGACATTATTTTTATTTTTGGGTGAACTTGCATTTTATAACCCACATGGAATTTAGAGAGTTTTGATGCTTAATTCTTGTTGGAAAAGACAAATAAACCCTTGAATGTTAGTGTAAGTGTTTAGTCTAGCTAATAAAATCTTGTTTGTGTCACATGTAAAGTTGTTTGTGGTACATGCTCTGAGTAGTTCTGTTCAAGTCAAGTCAACTTTATTTATATAGCGCTTTTTACAAGGCAGATTGTTTCAAAGCAGCTTCACAGTATTAAACAGGAAAATAATAATGCAGAGAAAACGGTGATGTAATCAACATCAAAATCAAATCACTTTATTTGTCACTCTACCATATGCACAAGTGCAACAGTAGGTGAAATTCTTAGGTGCAGTTCCGAGCAACATAGTAGTCATGACATGACATGTACAACATTTAAGCAACAACAGATTATACATCTGATGCGCACACAATTACTCACAGCACAGTATACACTACAATAAACAATAAATAATTTACACAATGTGAGTGTAGTTCTCACAGCTTTAAACAATATACACATACTTACAATATACATATACTTTAGACAATATACACTAAACATACACTAAACAATATACATTACGCTATAATAATAATAATAATATACAATGTATAGTATAAAATATTATTCACAGATTGAAAAATTGAAATCCAAAGTGCAATAGATGCTGTATGATAAATAAATGTGTATATAATGTGTGTGTATCTACAGTGGGTTGTGCTGAGTGATATTCTGTCCAGAGTGTGTTATGATACTGATGGATCAGGAGTTAAGTAGTCTAATTGCTTGTGGGAAGAAGCTGTTCTGGAGTCGGCTGGTGCGTGTTCTGGTGCTGCGGTACCGTCTGCCTGATGGCAGCAGTGAGAGCAGCCCATGGTTCGGGTGGCTAGAGTCTCTGATGATCCTCTGAGCTCTCTTCACACACCGCCTGGCGTAAATGTCCTGGAGGGAGGGAAGCTCACCTCCGATGATGCAGCTGGCCGTGCGCACTACCCTTTGCAGGGCCTTGCGGCTGCGGGCGGTACTGTTGCCGTACCAGGTGGTGATGCAGCCAGTCAGCAGGCTCTCTATGGTGCAGGTGTAGAAACGTGTGAGGATGTGGCGGTTCATTCCAAACCTCCTCAGCCGTCGCAGGAAGAAAAGGCGCTGATGAGCCTTCTTCACAACGGCCTCGGAGTGGACGGACCATGAGAGTTCCTCTGTGATGTGGACACCGAGGAACTTGAAGCTGCTGACTCTCTCCACCGGTGCTCCATTGATGGTGATGGGGCGGTGTTCTCTCTCATTCCTCCTGAAGTCGACCACCAGCTCCTTGGTCTTGCTGACGTTGAGGGAGAGGTTGTGCTCCTGACACCACCGTGTCAGAGTGTGCACCTCCTCTCTGTAGGCCGTTTCATCATTGTCGGTGATAAGACCTACCACCGTCGTATCGTCAGCAAACTTGATGATGGTGTTGGAGCTGTGGGTTCCCACACAGTCATGTGTGTACAGGGAGTACAGGAGTGGGCTGAGAACGCAGCCCTGAGGGGCTCCAGTGTTGAGAGTCAGTGATGAGGAGATGTTACTGCCCATTCTGATGTAATCAGCTTATTTAAATTATTATACAGTGACGATGCGGGCAGATCAGTAATTTAGTTGATATAGTTAATGTAGTTTACTAATCAGATTTATTTGGATATTTAGTTGAAAATGTAGTGTTCCCACCTGAGCAAGCCAAGTCAAAGGCGACAGCGGCAAGGAACCAAAACTCATGTGGCATAATGGAGAAAAATAAACCTTGGGAGAAACCAGGCTCAATCGGGGTGCCAGATCTCCTCTGGCCAATTAACAAACAGCGTATGATTTTTTTCTGGCAATTTTACAGGTCAGGGGTCATATTAGATCAGAATATTCGAAAGATCGGAGTCATCACGCCGGACATGGGTTTATTGTGGATGATATATCCATTAAACAATTATTAAATGGGAATATTTGAACGCCGGAGATGGGTTTATTGAGGATGCCATGTCGATGAGGTAATTTAAGGATCGATCGCCTGCAGTTGATTTCGATATTCTCGGTATTATTAGCTGGCCAGAATTTTAAGACTGCAGTGGACGTGATGGCGATGTTAGAGCTGCCAGGCAGGAGGTCGAGAGGAAGACCAAAGAGGAAGTTTATGGATGTAGTGAAGAAGGACATGAAGGTAGTCGGTCTGAGAGAAGATGATGCAGGGGATAGGGCTAGATGGAGGCAGATGAGTCGCTGTGGCGACCCCTGAAGGGAACAGCCGAAAGGAAAAGAAGAGTAGACGTGATGGCGTATAATATGTTAAGAGCTCGCTCAAGTACTGGGAAGCTAAACCATTTAGTGCTTTGTAAGTAATAAGCAAGATTTTAAAATGTATGCAATATTTAATAGGGAGCCAGTGCAGTGTTGACAGAACTGGGCTAATATGATCATACTTTTTGGTTCTAGTAAGAACTCGAGCTGCTGCGTTTTGGACCAGCTGGAGTTTATTTATTAAGTGAGCAGAGCAACAACCCAGTAGAGCATTACAATAATCTAACCTTGAGGTCATGAATGCATGAACTAGCTGTTCAGCATTTTGCATTGAGAGCATGTGCCGTAATTTAGATATATTTTTAAGATGGTAAAATTCAGTTTTACAGATGCTAGAAACGTGGCTTTCAAACGAAAGATTGGTATCAAAGAGCACACCCAGGTTCCTCACTGACGACGAGGACTGGACAGAGCAGCCATTAAGTGTTATTCTAGGTTACTACTTGTGGAGCTTTTTTGTCCAATAATTAAAAATTCATTTTTTTCTGAATTATGTTGCAGGAAATTACTAGTCATCCAATTTTTTATGTAGAGCTGAGTATCGTCAGCATAAAAATGAAAACTAACGCCATGCTTTCTAATGATATCTCCCAGTGGTAGCATGTACAGGGTGAAAAGCAACGGTCATAGCACTGAGCCCTGCTTGTGATCGGTTTGACATCTCTTCATTTACTGCTACAAACTGATAACGGTCAGATAGATATGATTTAAACCATGCCAATGCAGTTCCACTAATGTGTTCAATTCCTACATAATTTTCGAGTCTATTCAGAAGAATGTTGTAGACGATAGTATCGAATGCAGAGCTAAGATCGAGTAACACTATTAGAGAGATACAACCACGATCGGATGATAAGAGTGAATCATTTGTAACTCTGATGAGAGCAGTCTCAGTGCTATGATACGGTCTAAATCCTGACTGGAAATCCTCACAGATACCATTTCTTTCTAAAAAGGAACATAATTGTGAGGACACTGCCTTTTCAAGTATTTTTGACAGAAAGGGTAGATTTGAGATTGTCCTGTAATTGACTAATTCTGTAGGATCAATTTGCGTTACGTTTCGTTTTTTTAATAAGTGGTTTTTATAATAGCCAACTTAAAAGTTTTCGGTACATATCCTACTGACAAAGATTAATTAATGATATTAAGAAGAGGATCTATGACCTCTGGTAGCATCTCTTTTAATAGCCTAGTCGGTACAGGGTCAAGCATACATGTTGTTGATTTTGATGATTTAACGAGTTTAGCCAATTCTTCTTCTCCTATAGCAGTGAATGAGTGTAATTTTTCCTCAGTGACACTACAATGCTCTGTCTGATGTGATACTGTAATAGACGGCTGCATGGTTAAAATTTTCTTCGTAATATTATCAATCTTACATGTAAAGAAGTTCATAAAGTCATTACTGCTGTGTATAAACATCAGAAGTTGAAGCTTTATTTTTGGTTAATTTAGCCACTGTATCGAATAAATACCTAGAGTTGTGTTTGTTTTCTTCTAAGAGAATCGAGAAATAAGGAGATCTAGCAGTTTTTACGGCCTTTCTGTATGCGATCATGCTCTCTTTCCACGAATTGCAAAAAAACTCCAGTTTTGTTTTCTTCCAGCTGTGCTCCATTTTTCTGGCTGCTGTTTTTAAGGACCCGAGTGTGCTCGTTGTACCACGGCGTTGGACTATTTTATCTAATCTTCTTTAAGCGCAGGGGAGCAACTGTGTCTAAAGTGCTGGTTATTGCACATTTGTACTCCTGTGCAGTTGCAGAATCTTTGAAGCACACTTTGAGGAGTGGCCCGAGATGATCTGCGACAGCCAGTGGTTTGAGAGTTTGTGTGTGATGGGGTTATCTTAGGCTGATCGAAGACCACATGCAACCAAATTAGATTACTTACTTTTAAGACTAGTCTAAGCAGTTTAGACTAGTCAACCAGCCCCTGGTTAATCTATTGACTAAACATGTTATACATGTGGTCTTTGTTCGCTATGGTAAGCAATTCTAAAACATTTCAAAAGATCCATAGTCAAAAACATAGTCAGGGTTTTGGGGACCAGATTGGGGATTACAAAATTGAAGAACTCTTAATTTAGTTTATTTGTTGGGTGAGGGGTATTGTGGATTATTTATTAATATTAAACATACTAATGGTGAAAAGTGTAATTGCATTGCATTCAGCACAATCTGGGCTACCATAATATGAGAGCATCATGTATGTCAAAGGCATATTTTGAATACACCATTATACCTGGAAATAAATCCTGATTTACTATTTATATAAATAAATTAATAAATTGAATAAATTAATTAATGGCTGATGAAAATTCAGCTTTGCATCACAGAAATAAATTATATTTAATAGTATATGTATATCAAAATAGAAAACCATTATTTTAAATAGATTCTTTTTTGTATTTTTGCTTGATGAGCATGAGGCTTCTTTCAAAAACATTAATTCAAATAGTAATGTGTCCAAACATTGACTGGTACTTTATTTATAGTATTGGAGCAGAACTTTGCAAACAAAATCTTTATTGATGTGACGCTAGGCTACTTTACAGTAAACGCTTCATAATCTGTCCAAAACAGGCCAAAGAAATCTTGTGTTGTCTTGCGTCTATGACATGTTAATCTGCAGTTTTATATGTTTGCTAAAACATTTTATTTCAGTATTTATTACATATTTATAACATCACTCATCTCAGTATAGTTTGGGTAAACTGTATGTGTAGTAGGGCTGCACGATTTAGGGAAAATGTCATATTGTGATTTTTGAGGTCAATATTGCGATTGCGATATGCGATTGCAATATAATAAACAAATGGTTTCATGAGTCAACTTGCTTGGTTCTCAAGGAAAATGCACACATAGATTACTGATAATGCTGAAATTTGTATTTCTCAACTCAAACTAGCAACAACAACAAACAAATGCACAACGTTTTCAAATAAAATATTTGTACAAAATTAAATAACATTGCATTACTTCAAACAAACTTGTTATTGTCTCAATAGTACAGCTACATTTCTATTTCTATGAAAATAAGATATTTGTCCAAACAGGGATATTTTAGCTGGACGTAACATGTTTGTATACACTTTTAAAAAAGGAATTTGGATATAAATGTGTGGTTCACTCAATCAAACCACTAAAACTGTCGTTGGTCATTTACAAAAACATAGGCAACAAACTGGTACTTCCAAATCCTCTTTCTAAAAAGCTCTACTTATCACTTGAGAGGTTCTTTGCCAAAGCATATCCACCTTGTCTGGTTTCAGACAGGAGCGATGATTCGATACAACATTACCACTAGTGCTAAAAGCTCTCTCTGATGCAGAGCTTGTAGCTTGTATGCACATATATTTCTGTGCTAGTTTGCATAGCCTAGGGAAGTTTATTTTGTGTAACTTCCACCATTTCAGTGGGTCTTCTCCATGGTCTACACTTGGCATGTAAATGTAAGCGTTGAGTTCAGCAGCCACTGCTTCTCTAAATTGTACCATGGGATCAAATGTGGTTGATGCTGTTGGTGTTGTTGTGCGTGTGTTTTCCTTGAAGAAACTGGCCAGAGTTTTCTTCTTGGCTTTAGCAGCAGGTGGATTTTCCACATCTAGGCTATCCTTGTCCATCGCTGCATTGCTTGTTTGGGCTACAGGCTGCTGCTGATGAATTTCCTGAAACAAATAAAAAAATGCACATGTTTTAGAAATCTGTTACATAGAATTGTAGCCAGTTAAGTAAACCCTGTGTTTTCACTCACTATCAACTCAGAGATGACTCGTTCCTTTAAGGTCTGGGTCTCTTCTGCAGAGATGTATTGTGTTCGGAACCTTGGATCTAGGAATGTGGGCATGTTTAGCAGGTCCTGCGTGACTTCATATTTCTCGTTGAGGTAGTTCAACATTTTAGATTTCAGTGATTTGGTCAGGCCAGTGTCCTCTTCCTCTTCAGCCAGCACTGAGGTATTCAAAATATGCAGAGCAGGCTTCACATAAGATATGCTCACATATCGTTCACCTGACAGGGCATCCGTGAAGTCCTGGAGTGGGCTGAGTGCTTTGTTGACAGATTCCAGGACCTCCAGGTCCTGCCATGAGGGCAGTAAGTGTCGCACTTTGCGATCTACAGAGAGAACCTTGGACAAAGCATTTTGCTGCTCCAGGACTCTAGCGATCATTTTCTGAGTAGAACCCCAACGTGTTGAGCAGTCTGTCACCATGGCATGCTCTGGGAGGTTAAGCTCTCTTTGTGCTTCCCTCAAAGCAACTCTCTTCTTCCAGCTATGGGAGAAGTGGCCCACAATCTTCCTGCATATCCCAGTAGCCGGGTTAATGCATTGTGCATTATCTTTCAGGGCATTTCCTGTGAGTGATAAGACAAAACATTTACTAACTACAGTGACTAAAAACATTCATATTTTAATATTCACACTCTGATTAAATGCCCAGTTCCAAACTAATAGCATAAAAACAGTAATACAAAAATGACAACAAACACTTTGATATTCATATGTCACCACTATAAGCTATAAATGTTAGTGCAGTAGTAGGCAAATAGCTGTGGCAGATGTGTAATTTATACACAACCCCATATATACGCAGCCCTAAATAAAATAGGCCACTCTTAGTATGATTTGTGGCACACATAACACTGTATTTAAAATTGTTATCCTACCCCAAAACCTCAAATAATAGTATAATAATTTATACTATTGTACTCTTAAAAGTACAATAGTATAAAATATTTGCTATAGCATAATATCAAAAGATGAAATCAATTGAACTTACCGATGGCCAGATGAAGTCTATGCCCAAAGCACTGGAACCTAGTCCACTGATTAAGCTCCACCGCTTTGACAACGTTAGTGCCGTTGTCTGTTGTTATGGCAACCTGACGCTCCTCACGGAGGTCCCATGCAGCCAAAGCCTCTCTCAAGCCCACACGGGGAAATAGGATGTTTGCAGGCAGCGGCTTTTCAGTTCAACTCCTCGTCAACAAAGTGCACAGTTAGGCTAATATAGGGTTCAGTTGTTCTGCTTGACCACAGGTCCGTAGTTGTTGAAAAGAACGTCAACGTAGCCACTTCCAATTGAACCTCGCCACGGCATTTGTTGTAAATCTCAGGGATTGCAACTTGAGAGAAATAGTTCCGCGAGGGCAGCTGGTATCTCTTGTCCAGTGTGCGGATCATTTTCTGAAATCCCCCCTTGCTAACGGTGTATATGGGCATCATGTCTCCTGCCAAGCAGTGCATTATAGAGTCGGTGATTTCTCTATATCTCTGTGAAGACAGTTCATATGGCGCAACACTCTCAAACACATCTGTAATTGTGGTTTGTTTTTTTCGGCTTACAGATTGTTCTTTTTGTTCAGTTGTTTCTTTACTAATCTGGGCTTTCACCTTCATGCATTCATCATACTTTTCTCTGTTCTGTTTCAGGTGCTGATATAAATTTGTCGTGTTGCCACGTGATGTAGCAACTTTAATTTTACAAATTCTGCACAGTACCTCTCTCTCCTCAGTGTCGGATATCTTATAGCCAAAATATCGCCATATAACAGAGGTAGCATTTTTTGCTGGCCACCAGTTCAGTGTCCGTCTGCTCGACATCCATCTTCACTCGTTCTCAGCGCTGCACACCGGAAAAAGTCACAACGTGACTATACGCGCCACACGTGCCACTGCCTAAACTGAAACTCACTGGTCTTTTTTTTTTATTAGCGGTGTATAAAATCGGCAAACAGCTCTCAGAGAGAATGGGTTGTCATGTCCACTCCACACATGCATTTATTTATTATGAATTTATTTCATAAAATCGCAGCATTTTGCGTCATATAATCGCACAGGCTTGATATCGTGATTGCGATTGCGATATGATTAATCATGCAGCACTAATGTGTAGTAAGTGAAAGTATGTCAGTTCTATTCATTCACACAGAGACAAGCAGAATATACAGGATTCACATTTAAACAGTCTTTTTGTGGTTTAATATTCACAAACATCTGTATCTATATCGCAATTAGAATAACAGAGAATACATTTAACGGTCACAATCCTCGGGTGGATCCATTGTTCCTCGAAAGATTAACTCTTCTTCTGAGGTAAATTATCCCAGGATTATTCCTTACTGCATCTCAAAACGATGTAAAGTACATTAATCTCACTAAACTTGATGTGTTTTACTGAGTTGATGTGAGCATTGACTTGTTTGGATAGATCTCATCAGAATTATCTTTTGAATAGAGCGCATGATCCGTGGGCGTGGCCCATTAGCAGATATTGAGGCAGCACGCGAACAACTGACATCTCTCTCTTTTTAAATAGATTACATAAACTGAGAATATTTGAGTTCGATTTTATGTACATCATTTAAAAACCTGACATTTCGACATTTCTTTAGACATATGTCTCATGTTTGTGTGACATGTATTCACTAAGTTGGAGTTCATTTTCTGAAGAGTATCAGAATGGACTAAATTGAGCACATTTTGTTTTTTATTGTGAGTGCACAAAACTAGAAGTAGAAAATTAACAGATTTGAATGATGTATAACACTTGGACTTTGTCTCACATAAACTCATTTTGGAGCCAAAAATAGAACTAATTGTAAAAGATTTTTTCAGCATAGATAATTTCTATAAGGTGTCCAGACCAACATACTAAAAGTCCTAAGAAATCCTAGTTGAGGAAATATGTAGAATTCTCATCAATCCAAGATGTGCGTCAGTAAGGCCAGATAAACAATACACCCCAATGGGGCTATTTTTTTACCTTAACTCCTATCAAAATAAGACTTTATACAATGAAAGTATCCATGAAAAGTAACATTTTTTGTATTACAAGTTTCTTTGAAAATGAATTTGAATTTGCAAATGAGCTCAACACTATGCCTAATTGACTTATGGCCAAGAAGCCATAAAGTCACAAGTAGAAAAGGCAGAGATCATGAGTGAGATGAGACAAGATGAGAGACAGACGCGTGCGCGCCCGCCGAGTGTGCACAGTTCGGACTACTGTAATTGTCATTGCGACTCCCCACCCTGCCTCCACGTCGCCTACTAACTGTATTTGCAATACAGCTGCGCGAGACAAACGCTGCCAGCCTGAATGCACAACGCGCAGCTCCCGCTCTCCATACGCACCACTCCTGCCCTGCCAACGCACTGCTTGCACGTGCGGTGTGAAGCCGGCGTAACACGCTTGCTAACTTCACGATGAACACTCCGACCCCGGGAAACACCACTGTGTTCCCACCACTGACATTGGGCAAAGGACCATCTACATTGAGCAAAGGATTCACCGTTTGTGCTTGGTGTAGGGCTATACTTTCACTTCCAGAATCACGTCACATTCCCCTTCAGAATCAGGGTCCGCGAATAGAAGACCCAACACTTCATTGCGGGTAAGCTTTATTGATGCCATTAGAAAATAATAATCTAATGCAAATACTCGCTGACGTTGACAATATTGCTCTGATAAAATGGCTCACTCGCACACTAGATTCAATGCGCTCTTGCTCGAAGAATAGAAGCATGACGTTTTTTTGTGTCGGGGATGAAGTATGATATGTCTGCCATCTAGTGGAAGGGAGGTCGAACGAAATTTGACACCCTATTTGACAAAATCGGCCGTTTTATTCAGTGCCGCATCTTGTCGAGTAAACTCCAATTTAATTGGGTTAAGGGTCCAATTCTCACTATTAACTAGTAGCTTATTAGAACGCATATTAGGATATTGGCTTTTTCTTATAACTTATACCTATAAATATTAATGCCTTATTCTGCATGACCATATTGAAGCCCCCCTAAAAAGGGCCTAGTGATGCCCATGGTTTGAATTAATCCATAGGCAAAAACAATACAAAAGGGAAATCTAGAGGTGGGAAACTTGGATACATGTCTCCATTTCTCAAGTGTTTTTGTCTGTTTCAAAGTGAAGTGGGAGTGCAACTCTCTACAATTCCTTTAGGTCATAGAACTTTAGGTCTTATACTGCTGATGTGTTTTTGCTGCTATGGTAACCAGTACCTGGTTCGGGTTTTCGGTTCTGGGATTACAGAGTTGAAGAACTCTAACTCTTAGGCTACGTTCAGACTGTCAGTCCAAATTAGATTTTTGTGCTGATCCGATGAACACAGGCAGCAAATGTTGTCCTGTGCATTTCTACTTGTTCACAGATGCCAGAAGTTGGTCGACTCCATGCAACACAGATGTGAAGCAGTTCTCAGAAACCGTGATTATATGACTAAATATTAGTCCAGTTATTGACAATAATGCGAAATCTTCAAGCATTTTTCAGTTTATACAGTAAATGTTTGACTTTGTAAAGAAAAATGCAGACACTGCTATTTTTTTGAACAGCCTAATATTCCTTTTCCTTCACTTTCTGTAAAGTAATAACAAATGTACTAAATTTTTCTTCATGTTTTGACTTTGTGCAGTGTTCCCAATGCATTTGCGTGTATTGATGAGCTTTACTCACTTTTTTAAACACACTGCTATTATTTTGAACACAACTGTAAAACATAAACGTCAGAAGTTGTTTTAGGACACATGCTGAAAGTTACTGCAGAAACAAGGTTGTGATGTTGCAAAGATATGACAATATAACAGACATGTATTTTGAAACCAGACGACAGCACAGACGCTGCTCATACTAGGGTCCTATGAAATGGTTTATGTTTTCCCAAATTCATTTTTTTCTGTTTGAATTTTTCTGGATTTAGATTTTTTTGATTATACATTTTTTTTAACTCCCATTTTAATGGTTACATAACATTTTAGTAAAACATGCAATTCATTTAAATCATGAAAAACTATTTAAAAAACTATTTATATTATTATTTTTTTTATTTCAATTACATGTTCAGGGCCATGAAAAACGTTTCCCCCTCCAATTCCTTTTTTTTATTCTGGATTCCATTTTAATGGTGTTGTAGGATTTGGGCCTTAAGAGGTTGATGTTATGGCACATTCACAAACGAAGAGAGTCAGTTGTAATGGAGATGGGATTTTTATTTTCCCCAATTAAGGCCAAGGGCTTAACAAAATCCATTTTAAAGACATAACAAGTAACAAACAAAAAAAAAAATTGGGGGAAAAAAACTTGAGGTACAAGTCAAAAGTACAATGTACAAAATTGGCTTCTTGCTAGCCAGCAACCATGTCTGTCAAGCATCCAAGGGTTTTTACAGACATCTGTTTGCTTAGTCTCTCTCCCCCCAACACTAAACAGCCTTTTTTTCACATTACCTTAAAATAGCAATTTAGTAAATCCGAATATTTAAACCAAATAAAAAAGCACACATTTTACCAGCTTCAAAAGATCATAATGATGACGGTAAGACAATGCCAACGTGTTCCCACTTTCATGTGAAATATATGGAACTTTACAGCACAAAAAATGGTATGTGGAGTGGTTATTTCAACAGATGTAAGAATCCACTTCTTACACTGCTAAATGGAAGATGTAACTCATAGATGGGTGTAACATTTATCTATCTATTTAACCGGTGCACTGAATCAAATAAATCCATATCTGTACGTGTACAAATAAATGAATCTTGTGTATACATCAGTTCTGATCAATTTCCATTTATAGAATGTAGGAATGACGACACATAGTGAACATAAAACATTTTTCATGGTATTAGTAAACTCATAGTCCAATGGAAGAAATGTCTGCCATAACGAAGAGTAAACCGTCCTGTCACAAATGGTTTAATTACATTTTGATAGTAAATTATTTAACAATCAGTGATTTTAAGAATAATAATAATGATTTGTTACATTTATATAGCGCTTTACTGGGTACTCAGAACGTTTTACATATAGAAGGGGGGAATCTCCTCAACCATCACCAATGTGTAGCACCCCCTGGACGATGAGACGGCAGCCAAATTGAGCCAGAATGCCCACTACACACCGGCTGATTGGTGGAGAGGAGATAGACCAATGAAGCCAATCTGTAAATGGGGATGATTAGGAGGCCATGATGGACAGAGACCAATGGGTAGATTTGGCCAGGATGCCGGGGTTACACCCCTACTCTATTACCGAAGGACATCCTGGGTTTTGAATGACCACAGAAAGTCAGGACCTTGGTTTAATGTCTCATCCGAAGGATCCATTTCAATAAAAAAAAAAATCTTCAGAAATTGTGTTGTGTATTTGTATCAGAAATGTTGTTGTGTATTAAAAAAATGTCTGGCAATCAAATGAAGGCATAAAACATTAATTTAAATGATCTTTTAATCATATGAAATTAAAAATCATCAAAACATATGTTAAAACATCATGCAGGTAACATTTTATTTGTCTTTTTTTTCCTTAGACCTGATGTCAGTGAAAGAGGAGAGTCAAGATCTGAATGGAAAGGAAGAGAAAGATCAATATGAGAAACATGATTTCATAACTGAAGAAACATCTTTTATTTGCTCAAAGACTGAAAAGAGTTCCTCACGAGAAAAAGCTCAAAAGACAAAAACTTATTTCACCTGCCAACAGTGTGGAAAGAGTTTCAGTGATAAAAGAAACTTTAATAGACATTTAAGAATTCACACTGGAGAGAAGCCGTACACCTGCCAACAGTGTGGAAAGAGTTTCACTGATAAAGGAAACCTTGAGAAACACGTGAGAATTCACACTGGAGAGAAGCCTCACACATGCCAACAGTGTGGAAAGAGTTTTAGTGATAAAAGAAACTTTAATAGACATTTAAGAATTCACACTGGAGAGAAGCCTTACACCTGCCAACAGTGTGGAAAGAGTTTCACTGATAAAGGAACCCTTGAGAAACACGTGAGAATTCACACTGGAGAGAAGCCTCACACCTGCCAACAGTGTGGAAAGAGTTTCACTCAAAAAGTAACCCTTGAGAAACACATTCAAATTCACACTGGAGAGAAGCCTCACACCTGCCAACAGTGTGGAAAGAGTTTCACTCATAAAGGAACCCTTGAGAAACACATGAGAGTTCACACTGGAGAGAAACCCTACACATGCCCTCAGTGTGGAAAGAGTTTCACTCAAAAAGTAACCCTTGAGAAACACATTAAAATTCACACTGGAGAGAAGCCTTACACCTGCAAACAATGTGGAAAGAGTTTCAATCAAAAAGGGCATCTTAAAGGCCATTTAAGAGTTCACACTGGAAAGAAGCCTTACACCTGCCAACAGTGCGGAAAGAGTTTCAGACAAAAAGCAAACCTTAACACACACATGAGAATCCACACTGGAGTGAAGCCTTACACCTGCCAACAGTGTGGAAAAGATTTCATCCAAAAAGGAAATCTTGAATGCCACATGAGAATTCACACTGGAGAGAAGCCGTTCATTTGTGATCTCTGTGGAGAGAGTTTCAGATATAAAGTCACCTTTAAGCACCACATGAGGATTCACTCATGAGAGAACGGTTTTATATGTCATCAGTCTGGAATGAGTTGCAGACAGAAAAACCTTGGGTTTATGTAATAACTCGTACGGGAGAGAATCATTTTATGCAGGGTTGCCAGGTTTTCACAACAAAATCCGCCCAATTGCTACTCAAAACTAGCCCAAAACAAGCCCAATCTCGTTTCAGGGGGGCATCTGGGGGGTTAAATATGTGGTTTTTTTGGCATGGTTGCCTACTAAAATTCGCATTCCCAGGGCTGAATATCATATAATTGGGGTCGATTCAACCCGCGGACATGAAAAACAGCCCGCGGCAACAGTGTTGAAGTAGCCCAATTCTGCAGGAAAACCGCGGACTTGGCAACACTGATTTCATGTGGCATCACTGGAAAGACTTGCAGAAACAAAGCCAACCTTGAGATTTACATAAGAGTTTAGATAGAGAGGCCTTTCACAGCCCTCAAGACCCTGAAATACTGAAATACGGCAAAGTAGAATTTTTTAAAATATTTTATCAGTCTTTGCTTAGGGGCAGCACACTGGTGAATTTCCTGTGTGGCAGTTAAATGAATGTGTAAATATGTGCTGTGCATTTTCCTTTCCGTAACAAAATAAATACGGTGAGAAAACTGCATTTGTGAAAGCATCAGATATAATAAACTGTTCCCGCACAAAACTTGGAAATACTAAGATGATGGCTTTTAGTGTGATGGCTACACTAAAAGAAAAGTACATGTTATCTGGCAGTATTCCCTTTAACACAACCTCCAATGTGTATAGAAGGAAATAACGCTAGGAAATTACAGGTTTTCCACCTGTCCAGTTCAGCATTATGGCTGCCCTCAAAGGGCCGGGTGTAACTGTAAGACTGTATAAATGATACTATTCCTTAACACATTGTTAAATAACTGTCTCTTTATTTGATTATTATTTGAGTTACAAATATTGTATTCATTTTCATAGGTTATGCTTGATCTGTGCTTGGTCTCGATTAGGTTCATAATTGAAAACATCTGTACGCACAGATATGTGCTCCTAAACATGGACAGAACATGAGCAGAAGTTGTATTGCATCAAAGCCGGGGGCAGTAGACGGTAAAAGTCCTTGAATGCAGAATCCTGGAGCTTTGCTCTCGGGCCACTATCGCTTTGAAGCTCTATTAACCCCATCTGAAGGTGATGGGGCACACTGTCGACGTCGGCGGTCAAAGGATTGGCAAAGATGGCAAAGGCTGAGTGCTGTGTTGTAAAGTCAGAGAAGCGCAGATCAAACTCATTAATTGACCGGCTTACTTTGGTATCCAACCGAGCGCATGAAAAAGCACCAGGAACCAGAGGTGGGACAAAGTCATTGTTATGCAAGTCACAAGTAAGTCTCAAGTCTTTGCCCTCGAGTCCCAAGTCAAGTCGAGTCAAAGATGAGGCAAGTCCCGAGTCGAGTCAAAAGTCAAAGCCAACAAGTCTCAAGTCGAGTCCAAAGTCCTACCGTTTTAGTTTCGAGTCATTTCAAGTCCTCTTACCACAGAAATAAACATTTATACAAATCATGTATGTCTGTAAGATTTGTATTTATTTAAACCTCTTTTTATACAATGACATTAATCAAATACAGTAAAAACAGAACATTTACATTTTCACAAAAAATGCTTGTATTTCAACAGCATATTGCACTAGAACAATGCACAGCAGCTTCAGTCCTGTGTTGTATTGACCTCATATTGCAAAACAGTTTAACTTTCAAATAGACATGGGTCATTTTAGCCTAAACTTAGGGCTAACTTAAACATGTCATCAATAAAATCCTCACTCCTCAAAATGATGACTTTGAAAAACTGGACCAAAGTGATAATATGAGAGAGAGAGAGAGAGAGAGAGAGAGAGAGAGAGAGAGAGAGAGAGAGAGAGAGAGAGAGAGAGAGAGAGATGTGTGGACAGGTGATGAGCAGAGAGTGAGAGAGAGAGAGAGATGTGTGGACAGGTGATGAGCAGAGAGTGAGTGTGTGTGCGCATGCGTGCTGTGGACAGGTGAAGGGATGCCCCTATACTGCATTGCATTTGCAAAAGATCAAATTGGCCAAAAGTCTGTCAGTCATTTGTGCACGATGGGGACGCAGAATGATGCCACCATGGCTGAAAACTCGCTCCACTGGAGCACTAGAAGCAGGCACTGCCAAGACTCGGATGGCTACTTGAAAGAGTGAAGGAAGAGTCTTACTGTTCAGTGCCCAGAACAAAAGGGCATTCTGTCCTTCTGCCATGTCAATGTAGTGACTTAGCTGTACTGCTGGTGGGGTCCCAACATCCCTTTTCTGCCTCTTATGGTATGCAGCAAACAGCCCTTTTCCTTCCATGTCCTCTAGTTCTTCTTCAGCAAGCACAGGCACAGGCACAGGTTGCTCCGTCTCTGCAGCATCTTGCAGGATCAATTCTATAAATAAAAAAACGTTGATGTCACGGTTGACCAGCACATGGGGCTCAATCCACAGCAGACAAAAGGCTGGATCCAAGGCAGCTGCTTTCAGATAGACTGTGTCTGAAAAGGGGGCAGTGATCCCTTCTTGAGACTGGGCCATTTTCACATGAATGAAGATCCCAAGAATCTTTTTTTCAGGGATGCCTGCAGACCTCTGACCAGGCTGCTCAGGAAACGAACTTCTCAAGATGGTGATTGAGGGACAAGACGGACAGAACAACTGCACTGATTGTAATGACTTTCTCCCCCTGTGTCAAATCAGTTGCTTCTCCGAAAGATTTCAGAATGTCCACCAACTCCTTCAGCAGATTCCACTCTCGTGGTGTGTATGACAGTTCTTTATTACCGGCCTTTTCAAGAACTGCGCAGAGCTTTTGCTGATCACAATAAGGGACTGCTTTCACCTGCCGCAGTGTGGAATTCCACCTCGTGCTCACTGCAGCAGGGATGCCTCTGTGCTCCCCAAATTCACCATCGAAGATGTCTTTAAATGTTGTGCTTGTGTGGAGCAGGGAGCTAAGTTTTGATAACTTGGAGAGAGAAGGACATCTCTTCAAACCGTCTCCCACAACCAGCTGCAATGTGTGTGCAAAACACTGCAGGCGCTGTTTCTTTGCTATTGCATCGACGGTTTGCTGGTCTTCTAGGGTTAAGTCATGCCATAGCTCAGGATCATCAAGATTATCTCCAGCATCATCATCTTCCTCCTGTTCGGTGGGGAAGCAGACCATAAATGCCTTGCGCATGTTAGCAGCATTGTCACTAATGATATAGTCCAATTTAGCTTTGATGTTGTATTCATCACATATTGCCTCAAATTGGTCACAGATGCGCTCCGCTGTGTGAGAGCCTTTGAAGCGGTTGCAGGCCAAGAGATTAGTCTTTAGCTGTACCCTCTCTGCATCTCTCTCCATCCAGTGCACAGTGACAACAAGGAATCCCCTCATCTTTCGATCAGACCAAATGTCCACAGTGACTGAAACATGATCAGTGTTGCTCAATTGAGTTTTTAACTTTGAACGTCTCTCCTCAGCAAGGCTCTCTGTTTTTGTGGTCAGCGTTCGGCGACAGACTGGGGTATACTTGCTGTCCAGCACAGCCAGAAAGTGACGAAAGCTCTTATTTTCCACAATTGACAGAGGAAAATTGCAGTCAATAATCAACTCAGACGGTATTGAATTGGAGATGGCCTTCTGCTGTGGGTGGCTCATGCTGTAACGCCCTACACGAGTGTCCAGGAATTGTGAGATTGCAGGCTGTTGTGGTTCACCTACGATGCTTTTGTTCATCTGGTATTCTTCATACCTGTAACAGAGAAGAATATGAAACAGATGTCAGAAAATCCTTTATAGTCACACATGTTGTATTTGAAACTACTCTTTAGTCATATCAATGTTGTTGTGTTAATATTCATTGTGTATTGTACACTACGGTATATGATAATACATTTCAGTTTCAGTGTATGCAATATTAAGAATATTTTCACTGCTTCAAAAGTCATAAGAAAGCCCTTTCCCTCAAGAAACTAAAGGTATATCATTGCTAGGCGTCTTCAGGGCTATCATCCACTCGCGAGGCATAGGCGCTGAAAGGCACAATGTAATAACCTTAGTGTAATTGACAGAATTACTTAAAAATATTTTGCTACCTAAAAGTTAAAGATTTTTTGTGTCACGCATGCATGCATGTCTATTTCCCTCATATTAAATATAAAACGCATGTGGACTGATATTTTTCTAATGCCTGGACTCCTTTATTAATGGAGTATATAAACAGACGTTTCAATATATTGGTATTAAATGTATTTTCTGATCATTTATATTTAAAGTTTTTACTGCAAATGTCGAAATGCGCGCTCTTTGGTCCATCGTGCTTGAGCTGTATGCGCGATATAATTTTATGACACAAAATTTTGAAATGTAGGCTTAAATCAAACACATTTTAATTCAGATTCTCTCTCTCTCTCTCTCTCTCTCTCTCTCTCTCTCTCTCTCTCTCTATATATATATATATATATATATATATATATATATATATATATATATAAAATATAAATGGAAAACAAAAACAACAAAAAAAGTAGCTGGCTGACCCCTAGAAGGCTGACCCCCCCTCCAAGTCACATGACTCGAGTCCACACCTCTGATCTGTTGAATATGAAAATACAACAAACAACAAATACATTTGGCTTAAAGTGGTGGAACAGCGCAGAACAACATACAGCCATTAAGTTGCCCCAACAGGGCATTGTGTATCAAAAAGTTAAATGAAAATAAATTAATGACGAAAAAATTACATCTATATGACATAAATAAATAAATAGTCCCATAGTATTCAATGGCTGACTGTAGTAGGTGATTTCATTTAATATTGTAAATGTAAACTCATTATTTGTCTGAATTTCCACATTATAATGGAATCATAAGCTACTAGTCCTAATGACCCATTAGAATTAAATGCATCCATTCCAAACTGGATGAAGGGTCCACAATATTTTGGCCCTTATAAGACATAATATCATAAAATATGATATTTTTCCCTAATTGAATTAAGGTCTACTGTACAGTAGAGATGTCAGTTAAAGGGTTAAGTTCTGTTTTAGGTGGGATATTATGAAAGCAAAAAGCACTAAACAAGACCAAAAATCTTGATTTATTAACCTGTTAACACAGTATACCCCCATTTCCCCATTATATATACTTACAATTAATTTGCCCACCAGCAACTTTAGTTGCCGCTTGGACTTTTGACTTAAGTGTACAGAAAACTTTAGATCTCTTGTAAGATATCTTCCCAGTGCTAAAGTACCCCTTTTAAAGGTTATCTTTAAATCTAAAAACTCTCCACACTGACCACATATGACTGGCTTCTCTCAAGTGTGAACTCTCATGTGGTAACTAAGGGTTCATTTATATCTGAAAGTCGATAAGCTTCGTCACGGGATGGCTTGGATCCAGGATAACTGGGTGGATAGTATCCAGGTCTAGTCCTTCAGCATGCCTTAACCTGCCACCGACTTTGAGTAGCTCTGTGGCTCTTTCATATTCTGGTGACAGAGATGCGAGACGACTGTCTGAAGGAAGAGTACGTCCAGCTTTGAGAGCTCTCAATTCTTCAGCAAAGCAGTCCTCTTGAGCCTTTTGTAACATCAGCTTCTCTGCTTGCAGAAAATCGGCAGCGGGAAAGTGCACTGTAGTATTAGCCTCAGCCGCCCAGTGAAAGGAGCTAGCAGTTTCCTTAAGAAGCTATTTCCAGTTGGAGAACTTATTGGGTTTCGGAAGTTGTGTGGGCGAGATGCTGGACACAGTTCCCACGAAGGCAGACTTCCTTAACTCTGTGGTGTCTGGTTCTGCCTCACATGAGGACATGTTGGGCCACTCCCTCTCAGACAAATGGAGGAAATGTGGACCTTTGTTCCAGCGATGATCCTGTACCATCTCTTGCAGAGTGAGTCCGCGGGTTATATCATCAGCCGGATTGCTTAGAGTGTCAACATACCGCCATTGAACAGGGTTGGTCAGGTTCTGGATTTCTGTGACGCGTGTTCCCATGAACACTTTATAATGGCATGATTCTGATTTGATCCAGTGCAGCACAGTTGTGGAGTCTGACCAAAGAGTGATGTGCTCAGGTGGTACTGCAAGCTCTGTCTCGATCACTCTAGCCAGCTGTGCGCCTGTAAGCGCGGCACTAAGCTCGAGACGCGGAATAGACAGCTGCTTACGGGGCGCGACTCTCGATCTGGCAAACACGAAGGAGACATAGACTTGTTGACTGTCATCTGTCGTCTGCATGTAGGCTACTGCTCCATAGGCGCGCTCCGATGCATCACAGAAAATGTGGATGTGACGGGTTGCGTTGGCAGTATCGGCAGTGGCTGGTGCATAGGGACGAGGCAGCTTGAGATGTTGTAAAGTGGGAATTTCCTGCACCCAACTCGACCATTTCTCCAGAAGTTCAGCGGGTTGGATCTTGTCGTCCCAGCCAATGTTGGCCTTCCACATGTCCTGAACAAGCACTTTACATCTTGTTGTGAATGGCACAATGTAGCCCAATGGGTCGTAAAGCTTGGCAAGGACACTGTAGACGTTACGAAGAGTAGCATCTGAAGATTCAGTATGGCGACGTTTGTAATTCAGGGTGTCGTTCAAACAATCCCAGCAGAGTCCAAGCGTGGGCTCTTGGAGGTTGTCACTGGCCTTGGATAGCCATAGCTCACTGCTAGCCGACTGAGCTTCAGGAGGTAGATGTGCTACAACTTCAGGCATGTTACTAGCCCATTGCCGGATCTCAAAACCTCCCTTGTTCAGAAGTGCTCGCAGATCATCGACTAGAACCTTGGCATACTCAGCTTTACTCACACTGTGGAGGCAATTGTCGACATAGAACGAGTGCTCGATCACATGCATGAGAGGAGAGTCTGGTGGTTCGTGGTCTCTGACGTGCTGCTGCAGGGCAAAGACTGCACAACAGGGGCTGCACGTTGTTCCGAATGGTAACACCTCCCATTGGAATATGCATGGTTCAGATGTCCTCTGCATGTCACGCCAAAGGAATCGTAGGAGTGGTTTATCACTGGGCAACAAGTGGATCTGGTGGAACATTGATTTAATATCTCCGCTGATGGCCACAGCATGACATCGAAACCGCATCAGGACTCCAATCATGGTCGGACCGAGCGTTGGTCCCGGCAGGAGTTGGTCATTCAGGGACAGGCCGTTAAAGGAGAAGGAACAGTTAAAGACTACTCTATCCTTTCCATTGTGGTGCACCATATGATGAGGTACATACCACGACTCTGTGGACTTTGCTGCCTCTTCTGTAAAGATTTCCGCGACATAACCAGACTGAACAAGTTTATCCATCACCTTGCAATATGAGGCTGCTCGAACGGTGTC
Organism: Romanogobio albipinnatus; assembly: GCA_023566225.1. Classification (NCBI taxonomy): domain Eukaryota; kingdom Metazoa; phylum Chordata; class Actinopteri; order Cypriniformes; family Gobionidae; genus Romanogobio; species Romanogobio albipinnatus. The sequence goes on along the minus strand of CM042240.1, from coordinate 63,389,029 downwards.
CTTGGCCAACCGGCGCTCAGTGCTGCGTAGGTTAGGCATCACGGCATGACTGGCTGACGACGCAACAGTGGAGTAGCGTAACGCTGGGTACCGTCGACAGATACACGTTCGGAGGCTGTCTGTAAGAGGATGAGCGCCTGCTGGTCTTGCTTGGAACGCGTTGCAGTCTTCTCACTGACATAGGGGACTGTGTCAATATGCCAAAGGCGTTCCACATTCCTGAGGAGTTCAGTATATGAAGACTCGGTGGCGATGTGCAGACAGGAAGACTGGTGAGAAGAAACTGGCATAATGTCAGAAGGACCTTGCAAAGACCAGCCTAGCTTTGTGCAGATGGCTATAGGACCGCCAGATGGACCTGCTCTGACTGGCTGTGTAGGAGTGAGAAGCTGAGGCATATCAGAGCCAATGAGGAGCAGAGGTTGGGCTCTGTGGATAGGCGTCAAAGGAAGTCCTTTGAGATGCTCATAGCGCTTCTGTAGAGCTGCTACTGGGTACGTGTGCTCAGATAAACTCAGACTACTTGCAGTGAACGCATGTTGAATCCAAAACCTCTTGTTTGGCTTGAAGATGGGGGACACATGAAAACTAACTGAGGAACCTTTCAGTTCCTTCACCTCTTGCTGGACTGTCCTCAGATGAAGTGTCTCTGGATGCTGAGAGAGTTGTAGTTGCTCTACAGCTTGTGGGAGGATAATCGTTCTTTCCGAACCATCATCAAGCACTGCAAATGTCTCAAGAATGCGATCTCCATGATGCAGAAGCACTTTGACAACCTTCAGCAACACTCTCTGAGGGATTCTGGGCTGCTCAATGTAGACAATGGGCTTCGGATTAGTGACCATCAGCACTTTCTGGGATGACTCTTGGATGGCGTCATGCAGGACTGTAAGGTGTTTCTCTTTGCAAATCTTACATGGGCGCTTAAGCTTGCAGGCTGTAGCTTTGAGGCCGCGGCCGCATTTCCAACATCTGTCGCCTTCCTGGATCCACTTCTTAATCTCAGCTGTAGACAGTTTCTTGAAGTCGGGGCATGAGTTAAGGTAGTGCTCCTTATTGTTGCAGAACGGGCAATAAGGACTGAGTTTGAAAGCTTGGGACTTCGACTGAAAGGTCTCCTTGTCGGCTGTCTCGCCAGAGCAGAGGAAGACTGACGCTGTTTTATCTTTGGGCTTTGAACTACGTTGATCTCTCTTTGGAAGGGTAGGCCCTGTAGAGTTGTAGAGAAGAGTAGCTCGACTGGCGAGACGCTTGGCTTGAGCCTTCATCTGGAGCCACACAGCGAGGTCGGGCAGGGAGTAGGTGAGCTCTGAACCTGGCTGCAGGATGCCGCGAACGAGACAATATTCCACAAATCCATCTCTGTGGGAAGGAGACATTTTGCTTAAGAGACGGTCAACATGGGAACCACACCTGAGCTCGTATCCAACAGGTCCCTCTAAAGTGCGTAGCATACCGACCAGCGACTGGACTGAGAGAGCGAAGGAGTCGAATGCCTCTGCGTCTCCTGACTTAATGGCTGGGGAGTTGAGTATTGCCGCTAGTTCACTTTGAACCAGTTGTCTTGGCTGGCCATATTTGTCTTGCAGATCTCCCAATGCAGCTGTATACGGTGCAGGGTCATACATATATGACTTGGCCAACTGCAGAGCACTTTGAAGCTTGAGCTGACTCAGGAGAACTTGATATTTATAATGCTCGCTGAGATGAGGGTGACTATTCATCAAGTTGTCGATCGCCATCTTCAAAAGTGCGAAATCACTTTCTTTGCCACTCTCAAAGAAGGGAAGTTTCTGTTTAGGAATGCCGTAAGACGTAGCAATCAGGGTCTCCATACCCGGGTAGGTCCAGGGTGGTGCCATCTGAACTGGTGTTGCAGCTGGTATACTGCAGTGAGCATACTGCACTGCGGGAGGTGTCGGTGCCACTGTAACTGCTCGTGGTGGCATTGTGAAGCTTGTACTGGTAGCTGGAGCCCCTAGGTACTGAGACGGTAGACTTGTTGTGACAGAAGACCTTGCCATCGGTGATGCTCCACCTGCCTGTACCGTGGACAGGACGGGAACGAATGAGACAGGTACAGATGGAAGTACAGAGACTGGTACTGCAATCGGTGCAGCGCTGACAGGAACACTGATCTGGGCACTTGTGACGGGATTAGCAAGTGGTGCTAATATCTGAGTAGGAACAGTGGAGAGAGGTGCTGCCTGAACTCGCGCTGGATTTGGCTGTTGCACAAGAGGATGCTGCACGGGAACCGATGGCACCAGAGGTGGCTGTTGAGCCAATTGTGATGTCAGAGGTAGCTTGGAGAACGTAGCGGGAGCTGACGACGTAGACAAGGAATCGTCGTTCGTCCCTGTCAGGTAGGTCTTTACAAGACTGGCAATTTGTACCTCCTTCTCGAGCTTCTTCAAGCGCCTGCGTCTTCCCATCTCTCTAGCCATTCTCTCTTAAACCAGATGTGCTTCCTCTTGTAGCCGCTGTCCTTCTCTGGCTTGTGCATCTAATGCTGCAGCTTCTAAGTCAGCTTTCCTTTCCTCTTCTATTTCCTGCTGTAAGTCAGCTAGCTCCAATCCTTTGATCTCCTCCTCTAACGCAGCTGCTTGTATATCAGACGTACTTCGAAACAGATGGAGTCCGTAAGATGACTGAGAAGACCGCTGTGAATGTGCATCTGACCGGTAACTTGTCAAACTCCTAGCTCTGGTTAACTGAGCCTGGTCTGGTTGTCCTACAGGAGTAGAGGAGGCTTGGGCCACAGGCTGTTGAGAGGGCAGAAGAGTGACTTCGTACTGGGCCAAATGTGCAGGTGGACGAGGGTCTCTCTTGGGTCGGTCCGATGACTCCTGCTGCTGACCATCAGTTGCTGACTCCATAGTGTCGGGAGAACCCTACTCCGGCTCGAAGGACCAATGTAAAGTATGGAATAGTGGTTTGTTTTATGATGGGATCACTACAGAAAGATTCCGGCCAGAGAATCCTTTATCAGCTTTATTTCAAGATCAGGATGCCAATATACAAGTTCAAGTGTATGTGCTTTGCTGTTCATAAAACGCACACAAAAGTAAAGAAAAGGGTCTCTGAATCTTCTCTCATCATCCCTGAACACGAACGACTGAGCAGCGCACTGCATTTCCTGTACAGGCGCAGTTCACGTGATGGAGCGTTCAAACGCACTTAGAAAACCTCAGCGCTGAACAAATAGGCTTTCAGACAGTCATCATAATGGTCTTTCTCTTCTTTCCTTTCATTAACAGGGTACACCCAGGATCCTCCAAATGAAATTCAAGGCTTTTTAAGACCTTTTTAATACCATTTCAAATGAAATTCAATGCCAACTTCGTACCCATTCCGACAGAAGTATAAGGGGAAAATGTTAAATCTGTATACATTTTAAACCCTAGAAAATAATTATGTACAAGTAGACTACTTGAATTAAATAAAACATTTTATTTAAATGATCAGTTGTATTTAATACATATGCAACAGCATAACACACATTTGATTTGTAATAAACAAATAGATTTGATCTTGGTGTTGAACACTACAGCCTTCGGAGCTCTGCTGCCTTGGTTGCCATTTTTTCGCCCAGGCTCTCAAATTCTGTCAACTTCTGCTTGTGGCTTCTTCTCAATGCATTTGACTTGGCAATTAGTTCTGCCATTTTGCTGCCTTGTTTGCCCTCAGCCTCTTCGGCCATCTTGTCTGCATCCCTCCTCAGATGTTCTGCAACTTCCTGGATGGTCTGTCTTGTCTTTTTTAGCTGCTCCAACTCTTCTTCAACCAGTCTTCTTCTTTGACTATGTTCTTGAGATTCTTTTTTCTTTCGTTCACTTTCAAGATGCATCCTGTACCTCACCCTTGCTGATGTGACTGAAGACAAGAGCTCTGGTGTGAGGGGCACCTTGGTAACACCCCCATGCATGGACACGTAATCGCACACAACTCTTTGTGCAATTACAGTGTCCTCATGTATATTACAAGTTTCTACTTGTTTATTGATAGAGAAGCCCCTCTCCACCGTAGCCTGCCCATGGGAGAGAAGCAGAAGGTTTCTGATGAAAGCCCAGAGCTGTGGGTATGGCTGACTTATATGATGATGGAGAAACACATCCAGCCTCTCCTCAAGGGGCTTGAAAGACAGGAACTTCTCATTCCTCACCTCCAGGGACAACAATTGAGAAAATTGCTGAATGATCAGATCACCTAAAGAAAGAGTGAAAGATAAAACACTCACACACACACACACACACACACACACATATATATATATATATATATATATATATATATATATATATATATATATATATATATATATATATATATATATATATCAAATGTACATGTGTTTCTTTTGTAAATTGTGTGCCTAACTTCAGGACTTAATATTGTGTACCTGTAGCAACCCCATCTAACTGCTTGTCATGAAGAAACCTTTTGACTAGACACTTCATCTGGCCCTGACACAATTCTGGATCCGAATACATCCTGACTGGATTAAGACAAGTCATTTGTCTTACAGTTGGGAATTTCAAAGGGCTCTTCTCTTGAATTTTCTTCACAATTTTGGACAGCCCTTCCATGCATTCCTTTCTGAACTGGAGAACAGAAAGCTCCTCGTGGATCTACTCTGCCGCTGACGTTCCTAAGGATGAATGGGGACTCAATTAAGTAAATAGCTTCCTCTCCCTCCTCTTTCCTTCTAGCTAATCCAGTGAGGGGCTGAGTAGACCAGTCTAACAACAGGGTTACCAGAAACAGCCTGGTCACACATTATGTATTTCCTAAATACCTTTATTGCAGCCTCAGCACCAATACCAATATCAACAGCTCTTAGATGAACCCTGGACTGCATGTCACTAACATCAAGCCGGACCAAATGCTGAGGTGTGGCATCCTTGAGAAGGTCTTGTTTGATGAATCGCCTCAGCAAACTCTATGAAAAGACAAAAATATACATATTAGAAAATACAAATAATTTTACAATACAAAATAAGCACTCTGCATGTTTCTTTTCTTCAGTATTATTCAATTATCCTAATTTATCTGACTATTCAAAATATTAGCATTTTCAATTCATTTAGTCTTAGCTGTAGTCTTAACTGGAACACCCCAAGCCGACGGTCGGCTGACTAAATCTCCTCAGCTGTCGGCTGAATTTGGTCCTCGAATCGGCGTCGGGCCGTCATTGAAAGAGGAAACTCTGATTGGCTGTTCAGCTCATTGACCGAGTCAGTGGACGAGAATAGCAAAACCGTGAACAAATAAACTAAAACAGTACAGACAGAAGGCTGTTCTAATCTTACTTCAGTGTTTCTTGGCATATATTTCAATATTAACACGAGCAGAGTGAAATAAAGGAAGTGTTTATCAGGACTAATATTCCAAATGGTAAGCACGCACTGCTTTGTTTACAGTTTTTGTATCTGCAGCCTGCAGCGTAGGTTTCCCTTTTTAAAATGATTGAAATAGACAAATAAATCTGCAGGAATAGACAGTTGAATCATTCACACGCAGGCGCAGAACGCCCATTCTAGCTAACAGTCGCCTGTAGTTTTTTTTTGGTGTGTTCAAGTGCAGCTTTTACCCCGACACGAGGCGACAACACAGTTGACTTTAATCAGCGCTAGTTTGTCGGCGTCGGCTTGGTATGTTCCAGGCTTTAGCATAACTGGGAATGAGAGGAGATTTTAAAATCACTATGACAATAAAAGGAGAAGATTCACCTCACCTTCAGCAGTTCAGCCAAGTCATTACCAATGAAAGGCAGCACGGGCTCATCAGTCTGGTAAGGAAAGGTGTTACACTTCGACACACTGCCATGAAAAACGTCCCAGGGTTAGGACGTCCCAGGGTTAGGAAGCTTTTTGGTGCTAACAGCCTCAACATACTTCATCATGTCTGGCCAGATGACAAGGGCCCTCTCCGCCACTGGGAGGTTCTCGACCCAGCGGTGACCACAAAAAGGCAAAGCGAAGATTTTGGACTTTGTGAGATTACAGAAATCCTCCCTTCTTGCTGGCACATTGTGGAAAATTGTATGCAGAGCTCTTAGGAACTTCTCCATATGCCAGTCGGTGAATCCACATTTGACAGCATTATGGAGAGTGTGTAGGCCACAACTCCCCACCACTGCCAACTAAGCTCCCCCAAAATGCTCTGCATGCTCCTGCTGCAGCATCTCAAAAAAACACCAATTAACATTGGGTCCATCCATAGACACAGAGACCATCTTCCTCAAGTCAAGGTCACATACACACTCCTAAAAGACATGAAAAGCAAATTTTAAACAAACACATATTATATAGTAGTATAGTATAACTACTAATATAATAGTTAGTGTGATCGAGGTCGGGGCCTCAAAGTTAAAGGGTTCTGTCTGAGGGGTGAAATACAGGTTCAACCCTGCGAACTCACAACTGGTGAAAAGGTGACATGTTTAGGGGGTCTGGGGCATTATCTCCCATGAGACCATTTTTATGATTTAAACATGTAAATTAAGCATTCTGGTGCATTTTGACAAGAAAGCATTTACAATAATCAAAACAATTTGATATCATAATAAATAAGTTGGGACCTATCAGGTATAGTAAAAAAAATATATATCAACTAATGCTGTAAACCATAAGGAACCGCAGATGGTACATCATTCTAATATTAGCATAAAGGTTAAAAAATATGTTTGTAAGCTACTTCCATTTAAATCACACAAGTAAGTTTTTTTTATAGTAATGTTATAATACATTTTTAATGACATAATTATGTTACTTTACTGACATAATTATGTTTTTTAAATAATTTCTGTCATAAATAAAAAAAAATATTTTGACTCAATATTCTCAGCATCTTTTACCTTCTTAAATTTGCATAATTGTGATTTTTACAAGGGAATTATTTACGTTTATAAGGACAATTTTTAAACCTTACTATATCCACTCTCTTTCCTGTCAAATTCTTACATTTGATCAAATTCAGTTTTAATAATAAGGGCTGTTATCAATCAAATTAAGTAATTTACACCGCAAAATTGCAACTGTAATACATAATTTTAAGAGATTGATGAATCGTTGAGTCATTCATTAAAACGATTCGTTCAAAATGCTGCTCATTCAATAACAAAACACAGTGCTTAGTGTTGCTTTTCTTTTGTAACTATTTTCGTCGGTGAAATAGAACAAAACGATATTGTCTAAACGATGTCTAAATTGTAAGTTACTACATATTAACTAGGCTAACGTTACGTTACTTGTTTATTAAACTGTACATTCAAATGTAATATTTGCAATTATGATAGGGGTCATTCTACAGAAACGTCCACTTTTGGTATGGCAAGATGTCTTAAAATTGATTTCTTTTTCTAACATTTAAACTTACACCACATTATTAGATTACCCTTTGACTTTATGAATACGCATAAATTACAGCTTAATGATTTTTTATATTTTTTGTACATTTATTTAAAGACCGCATGTACCATTTGTCACTGGTGTTACCTTACTTTTTTGGCAATATTAAAGGTTTTTATGAAATATTATTTCAATTTTTTTTTCAGCACATGTTGACAGAGTTAGCGAAAAATAACAATAAGGACAGCTCACTTGGTCAGTTATATAAAATACTAATACTATATAACATTATTAATAAATAAATAAACTCAACATTTTTGACTCAGAATAAAAACTTACTTTGAAATGTTTGAGCAGGTCCACCGCCGTTGCATGACCCATAAACTGTGAGCCGAAGTATCGTGACTGGACGTGGTCGTCCACCCAGTAGCGAATATGAAGGTCCAACTGCTTGCTTTTCGTCATCTTATTTAGACTCTCGTCAAACATGACCACAAACCCGTTGGCCATATTTACCTTGTCAGTCAGTTCTTTCGTTATGAAGGGAGCCAATCCGAATTTAGTGATATATGCCGTTTTGTTACTTCCACATGAGAATGTAGCTGCAACCTCGGAGTCAGGAAACATGGCTTTAAAAATATCTGTAATGTTTTCATTCGATGTATAAGAGTGGTGCTCAGAGATTGTTTTAAGGACCCACATCACCTCTGCCCGCAAAGTTGGTGTTGAGCCACAGTACGATAGGATGTTCCTTGGCTGTGGTGGCAATGCTTCTAATGTAGACATGTCTTCATTATTGATAGTTAGAGCTGTTTCAATAACCGAAGAGGTCTGCGGTCCACAGAACTGCACAATTGGTGGTTGGCGCTGGCGAGCAGTACTACACGCGATGTGTTTGGCAGCCTTCATATGGGAGTCCAGTGCCGTAACACCCATCGTCGCTAGTTTAAAAGATTTCTGGCACCAACAGCAATAGGCCTCGCAGTCATTTCCTGGCACAGGCTTGACCCAAACGTAATTTGGATTTCTTGGCCACAGCGGATTAAATCGACACTTTCCCATTTTAGACGGCTAGAGTGTGTTACCTCAGAGTGTTACCTCAGACTTGCCTAGTAACCATAGTAATGCGAGTGCGCATGCACGCTTTTGCGCTTTCAACATTACACTCATAGGTTACACTGCATGAATTATTAATTAGACTAAGTTAAATTAGTAACAGTTAATTTTGTTACGGCATGAACTTAATCCTAGGAAAGGCAAACAAATATAATACTTTGTAACAAAATCCAAGACTTTGTATACCAAATTCAAGGCTATTAAGGCCTTAATTTGAGATTATTCAAATTTAAGACTTTTTCAATGCTTTTAAGACCCGCGGGTACCCTGATTAAGTTCATGACTTGCCTCTTTCAATGCCATGAGATCTAGGACAAAAAAACATGCATAAAATAATTTAGACATTTAAAGCCTCAATACCAGAGTATAGGGTAGTATGATATATATCCTATCCTATTGATCAGGGATGGGCAGCTTTGGTCTTGGAGGGCCAAAGTTTTAATGAAAGACGCCTGCATTTAATTTTGAACACTTGGAGTAAAATTTGGGGGTTGTGTTGAATTTTGCAGGTGTGTTTGTTCAAGGATGGAGTAGTGCTGGGTGGTTGTCTGTATAATGTTTTTGTTTTTGTTTTTTTTTTGCAAGATTTTGGTGGTTTCACGGTGTATAACAGTTTTAATATAACCTAACAATTTAGAAGTGGAAATATAATTAATTATAAATATTATAAATTAATAATAATAGTATGCTTTGCTGTGAATGTAATTCTTTCATGGTAGACAGCTTTTGTTTTGACGGCTGAGAACTAAGAACTTTTGTGTGGGTTTTAACAAATGGTATATTATTTATTTATTAATTTATTTATTAATCAATTACGCTTTAATGTACAATACTAATATATTTCTTCAATAGTAATATATTTGTTCTTTCATGTTACACCAACCTTTGATTTTGATGTGAAGACCTGTGAATTCTTCAGGTCATCATATGGCCGTAAGTGGTATTTGCAGTATTAAAGAGTTTGTTTTGGATGTTATTTAATTTTTCTGTTATAAGAATTATTACAGTTAGTGTAAGAACATTTGCAGTTTGAGACTTGTATATATAAAAGCTCATTGTGATATAAGAATGTAGCGACTGAGGTGAATCAAACACATAATCATCTGTTACATCAGGGGTGTCCAAAGTCCGGCCCGCAGGCCTGCGGCCCGGGGATGAATTTCAAACGGCCCGCAGCTTGTCTATTAAAATATATCATATGTGGCCCGCCACTGATAATTTACAAATCGTGCAGTTTCACGCAAGGTGGCAGTACTAGATTTTAGGCCAGGGCAACAGCAGCAAAGGCGGAAACAGCACTACTCGAGCTCTGCGCAACTCACAAGCTCTGAACAAATGTGTTTACCTGCTGAGTGTCTCGATCACGCGACCACTAAACAGCCCGTGAGAAGTGTTCGAGTTCGGCGCGGAGGTCTCCGGTACGAGCTGCAAATCTCTCTGTGATTTCATTTAGTTTAAAGCCAGTTAAACAGCGCTGACTTAATCAACAACACTAACGTGCAAATCAGAAGAAACACTGAGCCGATTAAGTCAGAAAACTTTTCAACCAACAATTCACCATCATTTATAATGGATTTATTGTGGTAACACTACCTCTAACGGTGGTAATTTGTCAGAAATGTAGGTTAATATCTAATTTTATTACATTTTTAATGTAGTCATGTATTCGAGGCCAAATTGCAGACTATTTTTGTCATAAACTTGCAGTTTTGTGCATTTGTTTTTATGTTTATAGAGTAAATACCATAAAGCCATTCTAGATATAGAGAAATATATATATATATATATATATATATATATATATATATATATATATATATATATATATATATATATATATATATATATATATATATACATACATACAGGTCCTTCTAAAAAAATTTGCATATTGTGATAAAGTTCATTATTTTCCATAATGTAATGATAAAAATTAAACTTTCATATATTTTAGATTCATTGCACACCAACTGAAATATTTCAGGTCTTTTATTGTTTTAATACTGATGATTTTGGCATACAGCTCATGAAAACGTCTCGGTTACGTATGTAACCCTCGTTCCCTGAAGGAGGGAACGGAGACGCCACGTCGGAGTACCGACGAATAGGAATCTCGCTCGCGAGAGCCAATCTACTTCGAGTGTAACTAAACGAGCCAATGCACATTGGCATGCAATGATTGCACCAGGTGCTCATGCCACGCCGTGCGGGTATAAATGAGACACAGGTGATTGCATCAAATCAGCCTTTTGCTGAGGAGCCGGGTAGGTAGACAGGCACCCCAGCAGGGTACAGAGGACATGGCGACGGGACGTGGCGTCTCCGTTCCCTCCTTCAGGGAACGAGGGTTACATACGTAACCGAGACGTTCCCATTCAGTCGGTCACTCTCGACGCCACGTCGGAGTACCGACGAATAGGAATCCCTACCAAAGCGCCATGGCTTCTGCCCCCATCCAGTGCCCTGTGTGAGCCACCTGAGCTCTCTTACCTGATGAGACGGGGCTCACACCGGGAAGTCCATCACCGCTGTTCCCGCATGACCCGCTCAGTGATTATTGGATAACACTGGGAAAGCGTGCCCTAGAGAAGGGAACGCTGCGGAGCCCACATCGTACCCCGAAGGAGTTATGTGGAGTACAATGCTGAGCCGTAGCCCGCCAGGAGAAGGGGGCTCAGTCCCACTGCAGGGAAGGCTCTCCCAAGGGAAAGACACGGGCTTCCCGTAGGAGCGACCGTGGAAGAAAATATGGGATCCCCGCAGGGTCACTCATATGGCCCAAGCCCAATACCGGTTCTCAAGGATTCAGCGGCAAGGGGCCTGATGCCAGACGTTCCGCCACGTCCGGCACCGAGGGCGGTGGAGGACTCACAGAGTTTGCTTCTGGAGAATATAAGCGCCGTAGCGCAGCAAGCCGACAAGAGCCGGGGCCTCTCAGTGCTTCTACCCGTTTGAGGTGAGAACACAGGAGGAGACCGGCTCTACACGTAGGCTATAGAATCTAGCGAACGTGTTGGGTGTCGCCCAGCCCGCAGCTCTACAGATGTCTGACAGCGAGGCGCCACGTGCCAGCGCCCAGGAGGATGCAACACTTCTAGTAGAGTGTGCTCGCACCCTGAGCGGACAGGGCACACCTTGTGCTTGGTAAGCCAAGGTGATGGCATCCACTATCCAGTGGGCCATCCTCTGCTTGGAGACAGCCTTTCCCTTCTGCTGGCCTCCGTGACAGACAAAGAGCTGATCTGAGGTTCTGAAGCTTTGAGTTCTATCCACGTAAACCCGCAGAGCGCGGACGGGACAGAGCAAAGCTAGGGCTGGGTCTGCCTCCTCCGGGGGCAGCGCTTGCAGGTTCACCACCTGGTCCCTGAAGGGAGTGGTAGGAACCTTGGGCACATAGCCAGGCCGGGGTCTCAACACCACGTGGGTATCACCCGGCCCGAACTCTAGGCACGATTCGTCGACCGAAAATGCCTGCAGGTCCCCTACCCTCTTGATGGAGGCCAATGCAGCCAACAGCAAAGTCTTCATTGACAGAATCTTTAGCTCTGCTGACTGCAAAGGCTCAAATGGGGCATTCTGAAGTGCTCGGAGCACCAGAGCAAGATCCCAAGAGGGTATGGAGGGGGGGCGAGGAGGATTTAACCGTCTCGCCCCCCTAAGGAACCTGACGACCAGGTCGTGCTTCCCAACCGTCTTACCTTCTACATGGTCGTGATAGGCGGATATTGCAGCAACATAAACCTTGAGGGTGGAGGGCGACAGCCTACGCTCCAACCCCTGTTGCAGGAAGGAAAGCACAGACGCGATCGAACATCTTCGGGGGTCTTCTCGGCGAGAAGAACACCACTCGACGAACAGGTTCCACTTCAAGGCGTAAGCCTGTCTTGTAGACGGTGCTCGTGCCGAAGTGATGGTGTTAACTACCTCTTGGGGTAAGTCACCTAGAACCTCCGCGTCCCGTCCAGGGGCCAGACATGAAGCCTCCACAGGTCTGGACGCGGGTGCCAAAGGGTGCCCCGTCTCTGAGTCAGAAGGTCCTTCCTCAGAGGAATCGGCCAAGGAGGGGCTGTCGCGAGGAGCATAAGTTCTGGAAACCAGGTCCGGTTGGGCCAGTACGGCGCCACGAGCAGGACCTGCTCCTCGTCCTCCCTGACCTTGCACAGAGTCTGTGCAAGTAGGCTCACTGGGGGAAACGCATATTTGCGCAGCCCCTGGGGCCAGCTGTGAGCCAGGGCATCCGTGCCGAGTGTACCCTCGGTCAGCGAATAGAACCACTGGCAGTGGGACGTTTCTGGGGAGGCAAACAGGTCGACCTGTGCCACCCCGAACTGTCTCCAAATCAGCTGAACCACCTGGGGGTGGAGTCGCCATTCGCCTGGGAGTGCAGCTCGTGAAAGCTCGTCGGCCACACGGTTGCGCACACCAGGGACATGAATGGCCCGAAGCGACCTCAGACACTTCTGACTCCAGAGGAGGAGATGGCGGGCGAGCTGCGACATGCGACGGGAGCGCAGACCACCTTGTCGGTTGATATACGCAACGGTCGCAGTGTTGTCCGTGCGGACCAGTACATCTTTGCCCCGTAACCGCGCTTTGAGGCGGCTCAGAGCAAGATGCACTGCTAGCAACTCGAGGCAATTGATATGCCAATGCAGGTGCGGGCCCGTCCAAACCCCTGACACTGCATGCCCGTTGTACGTGGCTCCCCAGCCCATGGCAGAGGCATCCGTGAAAACCACAGCGTGCCTGGACACCTGTTCCAGGGGCACTCCGGCCCGAAGGAACGAGGGGTCTGACCATGGACTGAAGGACTGGCGGCAGGCCGGTGTGATGCTCACCCGGTGAGTGCCGCGTTGCCACGCCCATCTCGGGACTCGGCCGTGTAGCCAATGCTGAAGCGGTCTCATATGAAGCAGGCGCGCTGTCTGTTCGACCGAATCCAACTCCATACCGAGAAAAGAGATCCTCTGCACGGGGGCGAGTTTGCTCTTTTCCCAGTTGACCCGAAGACCCAACTGGCTGAGGTGTCTGAGCACCAGGTCCCTGTGTTCGCACAACTGATCCTTGGACTGTGCTAGAATGAGCCAGTCGTCGAGATAGTTGAGGATGCGAACGCCCTGTTCTCTCATGGGCACAAGGGCCCCCTCCGTGACTTTCGTGAAGACACGGGGGGACAGGGACAGCCCGAAGGGCAGGACTCTGTACTGATATGCTCGACCCTCGAACGCAAAGCGCAGAAACGGCCTGTGTCGAGGAAGAATCGAGACATGAAAGTACGCGTCCTTCAGGTCGATCGCTGCAAACCAATCTTGGGGACGGATGCATTCGAAAATGCGTTTCTGCGTGAACATCTTGAACGGTAGCTTGTGGAGGCTCCGATTCAGGACTCGCAGGTCCAAGATTGGCCGTAACCCACCGGTTTTCTTGGGTACAATGAAGTACGGGCTGTAGAAGCCGGTCTTCATATCGGCTGGAGGGACCGGCTCTATCGCGTCCTTCGCCAGTAGGACAGCGATTTCCGCACGCAGGACATGGGCATCTGCAGCATTCACCGAGGTGAAGCGGACGCCCCTGAACCTGGGGGGGGCGCCGGGCGAACTGAATCGCATAGCCGAGCCTGATGGTCCGAATGAGCCAGCGAGACGGACTGGGGAGCTCTAGCCAGGCTCGCAGAGACCGTGCAAGCGGGACCATAGGGACCACCGGCGTACCCACGGTGGGGCAGCGAGGTGGAAAGCAGGTACCGGGCTGGGGCGGCTGTCTCGTGGAGGCGGCCCGCAGCGAGGTGAGAGTGTGCTGTGCAACACTTACCTGATTCCACAGGTGGGCAGGAGGAACGTGAGGAGGTCGTCCACTGCTGCCCGCTGGCGAAGGGGGAGGATGAGTGTGGTCCGGCGTTTGACCGGCCACAACTCTCCGAACCCCCTGAGGACCCAGAGATGGAGGAAACTGCTCTTTTATTGAAAATTTGGGTACCGCTGGGGCTGAGCCCAGCGGCGGAACAGAAACAAAACGGAACACAAAATTCTCCTCCCGGCCCTCCTCCGGGGGATGGAGCGGTGCGGTCACCGTCTCCAGAAGAGCAGTCCTCCCCATCTCCGGGTCGCCCGTCTCAGGGCCGCTTGCCCTTGCCCCTGCCTTTGCCACCTCTCTTGGCAGGAGCCTGGACGGGCTGGGCGGCCTGCTTGCGCCCGGCTCCACGACGTCGCTTGGGTGGAGGCTGCTGCTGCGACGCGGGAGCGGAGGCAGACGCAGGCGGCCGCCCTCGGCGACGAGCAGACTGAGGTGCTGCCGGCGGCGGGGTGGAGACAGCAGCTGACCGCCGAGGCAGGATGTGACTGATGGCCTCAGTCTGCTTCTGTGCGGCCGAGAACTGCTGGGCGAAGTTCTGGACCGCGTCGCCGAAGAGGCCGGTCTGGGAGACGGGGGAGTTAAGGAACCTGATCTTGTCGGTCTCCCTCATGTCTGCCAGACACAGCCAGAGATGGCGTTCCTGGACCACCATAGTGGACATCGCACGACCCACGGCCCGCGCCGTAACCTTCGTCGCACGAAGCGCGAGGTCCGTTGCGGTTCTCAGTTCTTGGAGAACTGCGGGATCGTGACCACCCTCGTGCAGGTTCTTCAGTGCCTGGGCCTGATGAACCTGCAACAACGCCATAGCGTGTAAGGCGGAGCCTGCCTCTCCACAAGCCTGGTAGGCCTTTCCGATCAGATCGGACGAGTACCTACAGGCTCGGGAGGGGAGACACGGGTTCCCCCTGGATGTGGAGTTAGGGCACAGTTGCATAGCAACGGCCCGTTCCACGGGAGGAACCTGCGTGTAACCCTTTGCAGGTCCGCCATCGAGGGTGGTGAGGGAGGAGGATCCACTGGGCCGGTTTCGGGCAGTAAAAGGTGCCGTCCACGACCTAGTGAGCTCCTCGTGCACCTCCGGGAAGAAAGGAACCGGGGTGGGGCGCTGAGAACCAGCACGGGCCACCCCGAGAAACCAATCATCCAACCTTGAAGGTTCGGGACACGGTGGAGGGTTCCACACGAGCCCGATCTTCTCGGCGGCCCGGGAAAGCATGGCCATCATCTCCGGATCCGTATCGGGCACAGCGGATCTTCCCGAAGGAGCCCCCTGCGCCGACACGTCATCTCCAGAGAAGTCTGACCCTCCCTCCGATGCAGCGATGGACATCTGATCATCAGGGGGAGCCCCGAAGGATACGGATGGTGCACATCTCGAGGACGGCCCACCACGTTCCAACGGCAGCTCTACTGGCTGCGGAGTGCGTGAGGGATGAGGGTTCCCCGGGGGTTGGTTCCCTGGGGGAAGCGCGCTCACCGTAACCCTCAAATCACCCGTGCTACTGCCTGAAGTAACCCTCTGTGGAGGGTTAGATCGAGGCAGAGGCACGGGGACTCCACCCCTTGCGAGATGGAGTCTAGACCGCAACTCCGAGATGGTCATGTTCCCGCAGTGAGAACATGAGTCATCCACCAACGCTGCCTCGGCGTGCTGAACGCCCAAACACGAGATACAGCGCTGGTGACCATCCCTTGGTGACAGGTAACCACCGCATCCAGAAACACACAGATAGAATGTCATCTTGAAAAAGACGCAAGCTCTATCTGTGTTTGCTCTTTCAGAAGGACGCTCTCCTTGGTGCTGAAGCATGCAGGGGGCGGGGTCGCGGCGACACGGTCAGGGGGTGGGTGCAGCCTGAACGTGCGCGCTCTCTCACACGAAGGCGCTCTCTTACCAGCCGTAAGAACGGCTTTTCAGCGCTCTCCACCTAGCGCACCGAACCAGCTGTGAGAACAGCCTTTGTGATTGCTCTAAACAAACAACACAGAGAGATGATCCGAAAACCACGCGACCGCTGCTGTGCCGTCACACCAACACCGACTGAAGAGATCGCTTCCGAAAGGCGGCTTCCGTCTTCAGTCAGGACTGCGAAGTAGTGAGTGATATCTGGCGTTACCATCTACCACCCGGCTCCGAAGCAAAAGGTTGATTTGATGCAATCACCTGTGTCTCATTTATACCCGCACGGCGTGGCATGAGCACCTGGTGCAATCATTGCATGCCAATGTGCATTGGCTCGTTTAGTTACACTCGAAGTAGATTGGCTCTCGCGAGCGAGATTCCAATTCGTCGGTACTCCGACGTGGCGTCGAGAGTGACCGACTGAATGGGAACCCAAAATTCCTATCTCCAAAAATTAGCATATTTGATCCGACCAATAAAAGAAAAGCGTTTTTAATACAAAAAATAATCAACCTTCAAATAATTATGTTCAGTTATGCACTCAATACTTGGTCGGGAATCCTTTTGCAGTAATGACTGCTTCAATGCGGCGTGGCATGGAGGCAATCAGCCTGTGGCACTGCTGAGGTGTTATGGAGGCCCAGGATGCTTCGATTGCGGCCTTAAGCTCATCCAGAGTGTTGGGTCTTGCTTCTCTCAACTTTCTCTTCACAATATCCCACAGATTCTCTATGGGGTTCAGGTCAGGAGAGTTGGCAGGCCAATTGAGCACAGTAATACCATGGTCAGTAAACCATTTACCAGTGGTTTTGGCACTGTGAGCAGGTGCCAGGTCGTGCTGAAAAATGAAATCTTCATCTCCATAAAGCTTTTCAGCAGATGGAAGCATGAAGTGCTCCAAAATCTCCTGATAGCTAGCTGCATTGACCCTGCCCTCGATAAAACACAGTGGACCAACACCAGCAGCTGACATGGCACCCCAGACCATCACTGACTGTGGGTACTTGACACTGGACTTCAGGCATTTTGGCATTTCCTTCTCCCCAGTCTTCCTCCAGACTCTGACACCTTGATTTCCGAATGACATGTAAAATTTGCTTTCATCCGAAAAAAGTACTTTGGACCACTGAGCAACAGTCCACTGCTGCTTCTCTGTAGCCCAGGTCAGGCGCTTCTGCCGCTGTTTCTGGTTCGAAAGTGGCTTGACCTGAGGAATGCGGCACCTGTAGCCCATTTCCTTCACACGCCTGTGCACGGTGGCTCTGGATGTTTCTACTCCAGACTCAGTCCACTGCTTCCGCAGGTCCCCCAAGGTCTGGAATCGGTCCATCTCCACAATCTTCCTCAGGGTCCGGTCACCTCTTCTCGTTGTGCAGCGTTTTTTGCCACACTTTTTCCTTCCCACAGACTTCCCACTGAGGTGCCTTGATACAGCACTCTGGGAACAGCCTATTCGTTCAGAAATTTCTTTCTGTGTCTTACCCTCTTGCTTGAGGGTGTCAATGATGTCCTTCTGGACAGCAGTCAGGTCGGCAGTCTTACCCATGATTGCGGTTTTGAGTAATGAACCAGGCTGGGAGTTTTTCAAGCCTCAGGAATCCCAGGTGTAATTAGTTGATTCAGATGATTAGGTTAATAGCTCGTTTAGAGAACCTTTTCATGATATGCAAATTTTTTTTTATAGGAATTTTGGGTTTTCATGAGCTGTATGCCAAAATCATCAGTATTAAAACAATAAAAGACCTGAAATATTTCAGTTGGTGTGCAATGAATCTAAAATATATGAAAGTTTAATTTTTATCATTACATTATGGAAAATAATGAATTTTTTTAGAAGGACCTATATATATATATATATATATATATATATATATATATATATATATATATATATATATATATATTTATTTATTTATTTATTTATAAATAACTTTTTGCCTTGTGCACTCTAAAACCGGATAAGTTGAGTTTACTTAAAAAATTTGAGGAAAGTGGTTGCCCTAAAAAAATTAAGTAATGATTACTTGATAAACTTGAGTTAAATTTATTTAAAGATATTAGTCGTTCTAATAAGTATTTTAAGTTGAATAGACTAAATACTTTAATTTTAAGTAATACCGCTGTTTAATTACTTCACTTATCTTTTTAATTGCATTAAGTTGTTCTTACTTAAACCGTTTAAGTTTTGTCAACTTAATTCTATCTGGGATCTGAGGAAGTGTACTCCCAGAGTGCATTGTGGCATGAATAAATTAAATGCTTCGTTTTACTATTTTTGCCTTTATTTTACTATTTGTCTTTTGTCAGTATAACCCCAATAATGACAGCAAGTAAAATAGTAAAGGTCGAATTAATAATAAAAAAAAAATAAATAAAAAAAAAAAATCCTTGTTACCATTGTTGTGTTTTGCATGCTGAATGTTGAAGTGTGTGTGTGACACACTCAAGCATGGTCAAATGATATTGTGACAAACATAGAGGGATTATATCAACTCATATCATATAAATTATATCAATTAAAAGGTTATGCCATAAATATTAGCAAAACAAATGTTAAAAGGTCATTATTTGACATGAAAAATAGTTATGTTCTATATCATTAATGGACAAATATTACATACATATATATATATATATATATATATATATATTTTTTTTTTTTTTTTTTTTTTGTTTTTTGTTTTTTTTTGTATACATATACATATATATTACTTCCCTTGTTTTGAAATCAATTTCTTGTTGCATTGCTGCATTAATAGGAAGTTAATTACTATAATATGAATGAAGTTCCAAGTGTCCAACCAAAGGGAACACGAATCACAGTTATGGTGAGAGGAAGTGGAGGAAATGAGTGATAAGTCTAGAAAAAATTGCCCCGCCTCAAAAACACTTTGCCCATCCACCTGTCCACCCGCTTGTTTTTTTGCTTTGGCAAAATGGTACTCAAACCAGTCAAGTAATGTTTACTTGAGTTTTCTAAGTAACGAAGGCATAGCATGCAAATAGTTCAGATTACTTACTTGTTTTAAGTAAGGTCAACAAATTATTGGACATTAAGTAAAGTTTACTAAAAAAGTCTTAGTAAGAACAACTGTTGGATTTTACAGTGTGTGCGCTACAAAAAAATGCTGTAATTTTAGTATTTTTGTCTTGTTTCTAGTATAAATATATCTAAATATTCTTAAATCAAGATGCATTTACTAGATAAGTTAAATGACATTAGATATTTTTTCTTATTTTCTGGAAAATAAAATAAAATTGAAGTGAGTTTTTGGTTAAAACAAGCAAATATATCTGCCAATGGGTAAGAATTATAATTTTTCTGTTTGGTTTCTTATAAGATAATTTTTCTAATCCATTGGCAGATAATTTAGTTTGTTTCAAGCAAAAACTTAATTCATTTAAAATTTTCCCCCCAGGAATCAAGAAAAAATATGTAATTTTCCTTAGTAAAAGCATCTTGATTTAAGAATTTTTCGATATTTGGACTGGAAAAAAGACAAACATACCAAGTAAGAAAAGTAGCACTTGTTAAATTTAAATAAGAACAGAGTTCTAACTCACTAATAATATTTAAATTTCACCCATTAAAGCTTTTGGTTGATGAAAGTTTTACAGATATTGTTAAATATCTATAAATTTACATCTCAAGCTACTCTACTGTCAGCTCAAGCTTTTGTCAAATCTGTCATGTTTCCAAGAAACAAAACAAATAAACAAAATAAATATATATTTACATTTAGTCATTTAGCAGACGCTTTTATCCAAAGCGACTTACAAATGAGAGCAATAGAAGCAGCTAGAACAGTCAAGGGCAACAGTATGTAACAGTACGCAAGTGCTGTAACAAGTCTCAGTTAATCTAGCACAGAACACATAGGACAGAAGGTTTTTTTTTTTTTTTTTTAATAGACAGACAGACAGACAGAAAATGAATAGAATGTTAAGTGCTAATCTTGATTGATCAGGTGCTTCTGGAAGAGATGTATCTTTAGCTGTTTTTTGAAAATGGCTACAGACTCGGCTGCTCGAATTGAGATAGGCAGGTCATTCCACAGGGTGGGTGCGGTCCAGGAAAAGGTCCGTGAGAGTGATTTCATGCCTCTTTGGGATGGCACCACAAGGCGTCGTTCACTGGCAGAACGTAAGGTCCTGGGGGGTGTGTAAGTCTGCACAAGCGAGTTTAGGTATCTTGGTGCAGAGCCAGTGGTTGCTTTGAAGGCGAGCACCAGTGTCTTGAATTTGATGCGAGCTGCTATTGGGAGACAGTGGAGACTGATGAAGAGAGGCGTGATGTGTGCTCTCTTCGGCTCATTAAAGACCACCCTTGCCGCTGCATTCTTGATCAGTTGCAAGGGTTTGAAAGTACATGCCGGAAGGCCCGCTAGAAGAGCATTACAGTAGTCCAGTCTGGAGAGAACAAGAGCTTGGACCAGGAGTTGTGTGGCCTGTTCTGATAGGAAGGGTCTAATCTTCCTAATGTTGTATAACGCAAATCTGCAGGACCGGGTTGTTGCAGTAATGTGGTCAGTGAATTTTAGCTGATCATCAATCACAACTCCAAGATTCCTGGCTGTCCTGGACGGAGTTATGGTTGATGATCCTAGCTGAATGGAGAGATTGTGATGAAGTGCTGGGTTGGCTGAGACCACAAGCAGTTCTGTCTTTGCAAGGTTGAGTTGCAGGTGATGTTCCTTCATCCAGGCAGAAATGTCTGTTAGGCAGGCGGCGATACGAACACCAACCGTGGGATCATCTGGTTGAAATGAGAAGTAGAGTTGAGTGTCGTCGGCATAGCAGTGATAGGAAAAGCCATGTTTCTGAATGACAGATCCCAGTGATGACATGTAGATGGAGAAGAGAAGTGGTCCAAGCACTGAGCCCTGTGGAACTCCAGTGGCTAGATGATGTATGTAGATGATGACTTAGACACTTCACCTCTCCATGACACCCTGAAGGACCTACCTGAGAGGTAAGACTTGAGCCACTGGAGAGCAGTTCCTGTGATGCCCATCTTCATGAGAGTTGACAGGAGGATCTGGTGGTTAACTGTGTCAAAAGCAGCAGACAAATCCAGTAAGATAAGTACTGTGGATTTGGAAGCCGCTCTTGCCTGTCTTAGTGCCTCCGTAACCGAGAGCAGGGCATTCTCAGTTGAGTGGCCGCTTTTGAAGCCAGATTGGTTGTTGTCCAGGAGGTTGTTCTGTTCAAGAAACGTAGAGAGCTGGTTAAACACAACTCGCTCAAGTGTCTTTGCAATGAAAGGCAGAAGGGATACCAGTCTGTAGTTTTCTAAAAGTGCTGGGTTAAGAGAGGGTTTCTTAAGCAGTGGGGTTACCCGAGCCTGCTTAAATGCTGTGGGGAAGGTCCCGGTGTGAAGAGAGGTGTTGACAATGTGAGTGAGTGCAGGAGTAACAGAAGAAGAAATGGCCTGAAGGAGGTGAGTGGGTATAGGATCAAGTGGACAGGTAGTGGGATGATTGGAAAGGATGAGTTTGGAGACATCTGTTTCGGAGAGCAGAGAGAAGGAGGGAAGCGTATGTGTGATAGTTTTTGAGATGTGCGTGTCGGTTTGTGGTGTGGAGAATTGGCTGCTGAAAAGAGTTGATGAAGGGGGGGGGGGGGGGGGAGGACAAAGGAGCGAGGAGAATGTTCTGAAAAGTGCACGAGAGTCAGGGCAGTTGTTGATTCTGTTGTTGTAGTATGTAGTTTTAGCAGTGGAGACGTTAGTAGAGAAAGAA
The DNA here is from genome assembly GCA_023566225.1 of Romanogobio albipinnatus. Taxonomy (NCBI): domain Eukaryota; kingdom Metazoa; phylum Chordata; class Actinopteri; order Cypriniformes; family Gobionidae; genus Romanogobio; species Romanogobio albipinnatus. Next base: position 63,367,061 of record CM042240.1, on the reverse strand, counting down.
GCGAGGAGAGACTGATACAGGGTCAGGTCAGTAGTGTTTTTAGTTTTGCGCCACTTCCTCTCTGCCGCCCTGAGCCCAGAGCGATATATAATAGAAAAGGGGCCGGCCCCCGGGTATGTCCACAACATCGAATCTGGCCCCCTTTTAAAAAAGTTTGGACACCCCTGTGTTACATGAACAAATATGTTTTAAAAGCTCTATGCTTATTAGCAGACCTCCCTTCAATAGCACAGGGTACCAGGATACTCCGTTACCAGGGTTACCATCAGATAACCCTTGTTTTACAGCCTAAAAGAATGTGGCCACATGGCAAAGACAAAAAGCCTGTAAAACATGCTTTTGCCTCAAGTTATAGACAAACTGTCTATAAATGAACATACACCTCAGGACATTGTATGTCTTGTATGTTATTTAGTTAATGCATGTCTTATGAACAACTTACTATTTCATGTTACCTCATATATGTCACATCTCGCTTAATTAATTAATTAATTATCGCTTCACGACTTACCCCCAATTTCCACCGGCTGCGTTACGGCTCCGTCACGGCGGCGGAGTCAATAGGTTTCCATTAAAGTCAATGAGTGTATTTCCATTGAATGCGGTACAGCTGCGTTCCGACTCCGGTGATCCGCAGCCCTCCGCATCAGATACGCAGAGCTTCTATTTTTGCCGGATGCCGGAGCGCTCCGCAGCACTACAGGGCAGAGTACGCAGGACAGGAAGTCGAGTGACAAAACAGAACAGCCAGAAACAAAATAAAAGATCCGTTTAATTTTCAAAATAAAATACACCGTGCTCATATTTCCCTACACTACACCTTGAAAACGTCATAATGGGCGGAGACAGGCTTGTTTTAACCCCGTTGACACGATGGATGAAGAAATGCTGATTATTGAGGTACAGAATCAACCCATCATCTATGACCCCTCACATCCTTTTTATAAGGACAACATTAAAAAGGATGCGGCGTGGAAAACTATAGCAGAAGTGATTGGTGTGGATGGTAAGTCACTATTTTTGTCCAAGAAATAAAGATAGAAAGCAAATAGCTAGTTATGTACTCGTAATGAGGAGTGTACTGTCCTCAACATAGTTTCTGTTTTAACAGTCAGATAAACTCCTTTCCCTCACACGACTCTGAAGACAACAAGTTTGATTGCCCACAGGTTTAATGGTCTTGGGTATAGAGTGAAACTACAAATAAACAAATAAACATATTTCAATAATAACATCCAGAAATGAACAATTACAGCATGTCAACATCCACATTAATCTAGTATTTTGTGATACTTGTAAATGAACATGATATTTTGTAATGTAAATAATGATTACGGTATGACGCTAATGTCCTATATGGAAAATGATTAATAACTCCTTTTAACTGAAACAATTCGCAATTATATAAAAACATTATGCACATCAATGTATATCAACAAATACTTACAAGCGATGCTGTTGCAAAGTTTAAGATTACAGTGATATTTGGCGATTTAAGAGAGCCATCTTTACCGCTGCCCGCATGGAGCACTCACTACTTCCTGATTCATGTAAATACAGAAAATTGCAGAATTCAAACTCTCCACTAGGTGGAGCTATAAACCCTAAATACACTGAACAAGAGAAGCAAGTCCATCCAACAACACTAAAGAATCAGAGACATTCAACAAAATATGCAATCTTTTTCAGCTGACTTTTCAGACTTGTTCCAGCACAAGGAGTTATATAGCTATACAGGTTAAATATCGCGCGATCACACCAGAATTCGCGAGATTACATGGGGCCTCGTGACGTCAGCTGTCAGTCATGACCGCAGCCGTTCCGCAACAAATCCGGACCTGGTGGGTATTGACGGACGACGGAACACGGAGCTGTCACGCAGCGGAGCCGTTCCGCAGCCGGTGGAAATTGGGGGTTACACCTTCACATAGGTCAGGTCGCCGTAGGAGGCAATGTGTGTTTGTTACATTAACTAGAGTATAAATGGGCACAGACCCACTGATTTCATGCTTGAACAAAAGAGCCATTAAATCTCCAGAATAATTTCCCGCTGGTCAAGTCTACCTAGGAGGGTGTGACTACTCCCATACCTTAAAAAGAGTGATCTCAGATTCTCTTTTTCTCCTTCTCTTCTTCCTGGCTGAAACAACACATCTCAGCCAGCAGGCCCAACTCACAGCTTGTGCAACTTCCTCAACCTCGATGTCAAAGCAACCATGCAAGTTCACCGTCATTCCTTCGCTCATCACAGAAGGAATCGATCGCAACTGCAAAACCATCGGATGGAACCATCATCAAGACTTTCTCCTGCGACCGTATATCTGGACGCCTTCCCGGGCGAATGCAAGTAATGTACTAAGAAATACAAGTCGCTGTATAGTTAGTGACGCATTGCTTGCACCAGGCTAATGTTGACAAGAGAGGAAAGTAAATTTTTCTGAGGTATAAAACCCGGTCATCACATTATTAGAATTATTCAAATTCTCAAATTTGCCAAAAAGTATTGGGCCACTCCTCCAAATCACTGAGTTCAGGGGCCTCATTTATAAAACTTTGCGTCGGATTTGCGTCAGGAGTGGTGTACGGATGAAACATAGGACGTGCGTACGCACAGAAATATTTGGATTTATAAAACCGTGCGCACACACATTCTAGTTTTCCCTTAATAAATCACAATCAATTCTAAATGTAGCGCAGCTTTTGCGGCTTCATGTCACGCCTATAGTTGCCCATAAATAATCTGTGAAACGCCCACAAGTTAATATTCATCGATTGCGAAATCATGGCAAACACAGAGAGGAAATAAAAAAAAACTTAACTTCACTTAACCTTGGCAAGGTGGAACAGAGGAGAAAAATGTTGTTTTGGAGGGCACAATGTGGGCATTACTAATGCCAAAAAGGCACTTGAGTGGCAAAAGGTTGCAGACGCCGTAAATGCTGTATCCTCACAACCTCGGACCGTGGCCGAAATAAAAAAGAAATGGTCGGACATCAAAGTCGAGGCAAAAAAAGCGTCTAGCGTTCCATCGCCAGAGTGTGTCCTCGTTTGCCAGCAAGTCTTCTTGCTGTGTGAAGATGCGCTCACTCCGAATCCTTCTTTAAGAGCGCAAGATCAGCCATCGTGCATCATTACGCATTGTGATAGGGCCCTTTATTTCCATCCATTTCATTGCTTTCATTGCATTGCATTCAGTGTAAATGTAATGTCTTGCAGCTTCTGAATGGTTGAGACAGGCCTACGTCATATGTTATTTTATCAAAAATAAAACTAAAGGCATATGCATGAATACAATGATTCCGTAGCTGATGAAGAAATTTTACTATGAAAACAACTTTCCTCAGTGGACAATCTATCTATCTATCTATCTATCTATCTATCTATCTATCTATCTATCTATCTATCTATCTATCTATCTATCTATCTATCTATCTATCTATCTCCCTAATTATCTGTCTGTCTGTCTATCTGTCTGTCTGTCTGTCTGTCTATCTAATTGCATCTATATCTGCTCCGCCAGACGGACACATTGACGAGAATATCAGTTTTGTACATTAGCTATTTCGTTCTGTTTACCAAATTATTTATGAGGATGAATTGCATAACATGTCAATATTATTGCAAACATATTTCACTTTTCTTTTTGCAAATATGTTATTTTGCATTTCTGTTGTAATTTTCGTTTGATTTTGTTTGTATTGCACTGCAGATCGATCAAACGTGTGTTCGTTTAGGCTGTTAATTGTAAGACTTACTTTGTGAAGTCTTCATGTTATTTATGAGAGGCAGTATTGCCATTTCTTTTACACAACGGTCTACAGTTTCACACACTTTCACGTGTTTCTTCCATCTGCCGACGGTGTTGCCATTTCTCATTTCACCCGTTTTTGTGTGTACGCCTGGGTCAGAGCTTGCATGAAGGACCGCACATTTTCCCGTCAAGTTTGCTTTTTATAAATACCAATTATTGCGTAGAGAGCGGCGTACGCCTTATTTTGTGTGTTCGCAACGTTTATAAATGAGGCCCCAGGTCTTCAATTTTCATAACTGGTCTTGGGTCCGAAACTGTTATCCCCTGACACACTGTGTGTCCGACTGATTGCACTTCATCTTATCTATCTATCATCTTTTTATAATTTTTTTTATTTTTATTTAAACTTGTTTTTATCTTTGGTTATTGTTATTTGCTTTCTTAAACATGGTATTTTTATTAAGTCGTGATTATCAATATTCTAATAACTTTTCTATGTAAAGCATTAGGGCTGAGCGGTATATCGAGTTTGTACAATATATATATTGATACATTTTTTAGAGACAATATGGAATGAGGCAATACCGTTTATATCGATATACAGTAGATTGATACGAACGCATCTGAAAAATAGCGGAGTACGCAGAATGAGCTGATGCAGGGAAAGTGCATAATACAATTTGTCCTCAACAAGACACATGCTTTATATTAAGGGCTTCAAAATAACTGGATATAGTTAGATATAGTTGACCTGTATAGTTTAAAGCAGCTTGCCCTGTCAGACGCCTTAGAGATACTTGTGCTGACAGACAGATAAATAGCCTATTTGTTCTGTTTAATACGTTTGAAATGTGGTGCTTTCCTCAGTGCATAACTTACATTTCACAGGTATATTCTCGAGCAGTAAATGTTAGAAAGTCATGCAAATATGTCCATTTTATGTCAGGAGAGGACGCGCCTTCTGCAAGTGAATCTCTGCTAAAATTCCGTGAACGAGCGTCACTGCGTGCATGCGCGCCAAACAGACGGGGCGCAATAGAATAGGAATGCAATAATTCTGACTAAAGTATACATATTTCTAAAATATTTGTTGTTGGACAATAAATGTGCCATATGTGGAATTTTAAACCTAAAAGTAAGTATATTTTTATGAAAGTGACCATTAAAATGTGGTAATATATAAATATAGGCTAATATGCTTGTTTTTATTTTCATTTTTCGTTTAGTGAATTAAAAAAAAAATTATGAATTGTAAACCTCCAATTTGCACATAATATATCCTACATTACATTCACTGTATTGGTTTATAGATTTCAATATCAACATTGTTTTTAGGACATCACTAGGCAGGATGTAAAAAAAAAAAACAAAAAAAAAAAAATGTTTTATACTGATTTTTTTGCATCCAAATAGGAAAACTTAGAAAATACCGGGATGTATACCGTGTATCGCCATTCAACCAAAAAACACAGATATGATTTTTTTGGTTATATCGCCCAGTCCTATAAAGCATTTTGATTTACCATTGTGTATGAAATGTGATATATAAATAAACATGCCTTGCATATTTAACTTTACCACCATAGCCTACTAAAGTGCTGACTGTATACTTTTGACTGAATGGTTTGCTTTATTTCTTATTGGAGAGCTTCCTATACCTTTTACTTATACTTTCATAATGGCCATTATTGATTATTAAAACTGACGTTTAACAAAAAAGAGAGTTGTGTTTGTCATATTTCATTTTATTACAGTGAAGATAATCAGAGTACATACTTACATATTGCCTGAACCACATATTTATAGGTTGAATGTTATATTTCATTTTGTTTTAAAGGTCCCGTTCTTCGTGTTTTTTTGAAGCTTTGATTGTGTTAACAGTGTGCAATATAACATGTGTTCATGTTTCGCTTGTAAAAAAACAGTATTTTTCACACAATGTAATTCTGTATCTGTATACCACTGTTTTCACTGTCCTAAAAACGGGTTGATGAGTTCCTTGTTCTATGAAGTCCCTCCTTCAGAAATACGTAACGAGTTCTGATTGTGCCAGCGGTTCCTGTGTTGTGATTATATATATACATTATATATAAATGTAAGATAGTTAATAAAATGTCCTTTGTCCTAGATACAATCATGGAATGCATCACTGTACAAATTGAAAGGGAAAAATCTAAAGATATTCTAGTTAGCTGCCTTTATAGGAAACCAGGATCAAATATTGACATGTTTAAGGAAAAAATATCTGAAATGTTCAATAATTGTAATAACAAAAAAATGGTTTTTATTTGTGGAGATTTCAATATTGATTTGCACAATCCTCCATGAACTGCCACCTTAACGTGGTGGAGGGGTTTGAGTACCCGAACGACCCTAGGAGCTATGTTGTCCGGGGCTATATGCCCCTGGTAGGGTCTCCCAAGGCAAACAGGTCCTAGGTGACGGGTCAGACTAAGAGCAGTTCAAAAACCCCTTATGAAGACAAAGAAAAGGAGGACCGTGACGTCGCCCGGTACGGCGCAGCCGGGGCCCCACCCTGGAGCCAGGCCTGGGGTTGGGGCTCGTATGCGAGCGCCTGGTGGCCGGGCCTTCCCCCACGGGGTCCGGCCGGGCTCAGCCCAAAGGAGCGACGTGGGGACACCTTCCCGTGGGCCCACCACTCACGGGAGGGACCGTAAGGGGCCGGTGCAAAGCGAATCGGGCAGCAGTCGAGGTCGGGGGCCTAGACGACCCGATCCCTGGACACGGAAACTGGCTCTTGGGACATGGAATGTCACCTCGCTGGCGGGGAAAGAGCCTGAGATTGTGCGTGAGGTTGAGAGGTTCCGACTAGAGATAGTCGGAATCACCTCCACGCACGGCTTGGGCTCTGGAACCACACTTCTCGAGAGGGGATGGACTCTTCACCACTCTGGAGTTGCCCATGGTGAGAGGCGGCGGGCTGGTGTGGGTTTGCTTATAGCCCCCCAGCTCTGCCGCCATGTGTTGGAGTTTACCCCGGTGAACGAGAGGGTTGTTTCCCTGCGGCTTCGGCTCGGGGATAGATCTCTCACTGTTGTGTGTGCCTACGGGCCAAACAGCAGTGCAGAGTACCCGGCCTTCTTGGTGTCCCTGGGAGGGGTGCTGGAGAGTGCTCCGACTGGGGACTCCGTCGTTCTACTGGGGGACTTCAACGCCCACGTGGGCAATGACAGTGAAACCTGGAGGGGCGTGATTGGGAGGAACGGCCCCCCTGATCTGAACCCGAGTGGTGTTCAGTTATTGGACTGTGCTAGTTACAGTTTGTCCATAACGAACACCATGTTCAAGCATAAGGGTGTCCATCAGTGCACATGGCACCAGGACACCCTAGGTCGTAGGTCAATGATCGACTTTGTGGTCGTTTCATCTGACCTGCGGCCGTATGTCTTGGACACTCGGGTGAAGAGAGGGGCGGAGCTGTCAACTGATCACCACCTGGTGGTGAGTTGGATCCGATGGCGGGGGAGGAAGCTAGATAGACTCGGTAGACCCAAACGTACTGTGAGGGTCTGCTGGGAACGTTTGGCCGAGTCTCCTGTCAGAGAGATCTTCAACTCCTGCCTCCGGCAGAGCTTCGACCGGATCCCGAGGGAGGCTGGAGATATTGAGTCCGAGTGGACCATGTTCTCCACCTCCATTGTCAAAGCGGCTGCTCGGAGCTGTGGACGCAAGGTCTCCGGTGCCTGTCGAGGCGGCAATCCCCGAACCCGGTGGTGGACACCGGAAGTAAGGGATGCCGTCAAGCTGAAGAAGGAGTCCTATCGGGCCTGGCTGGCTTGTGGGACTCTTAAGGCAGCTGACAGGTACCGGCAGGCTAAACGGACTGCAGCCCGGGTGGTTGTGGAGGCAAAAACTCGGGCCTGGGAGGAGTTCGGTGAGGCCATGGAAAAGGACTATCGGCTGGCCTCGAAGAGATTCTGGCAAACCGTCCGGCGCCTCAGGAGGGGGAAGCAGTGCCCTACCAACGCTGTTTACAGTGGCGATGGGCGGCTGTTGACCTCAACTGGGGATGTTGTCGGACGGTGGAAGGAATACTTCGAGGATCTCCTCAATCCCGCCGTCACGTCTTCCATTGAGGAAGCAGAGGCTGGGGGCTCAGAGGAGGACTCGTCCATCACCCAAGCTGAAGTCACCGAGGTGGTCAAGAAACTCCTCGGTGGCAAGGCACCGGGGGTGGATGAGATCCGCCCTGAGTACCTCAAGTCTCTGGATGTTGTGGGGCTGTCTTGGCTGACACGCCTCTGCAGAATCGCGTGGCGGTCGGGGACAGTGCCTCTGGGATGGCAGACCGGGGTGGTGGTCCCTCTTTTTAAGAAGGGGGACCGGAGGGTGTGTTCCAACTATAGGGGGATCACACTTCTCAGCCTCCCCGGGAAAGTCTATGCCAGAGTACTGGAGAGGAGAATTCGGCCGATAGTGGAACCTCGGATTCAGGAGGAACAGTGCGGTTTTCGTCCTGGTCGTGGAACACTGGACCAGCTCTATACCCTCTACAGGGTGCTGGAGGGTTCATGGGAGTTTGCCCAACCAGTCCACATTTGTTTTGTGGATTTGGAGAAGGCATTCGACTGTGTCCCTCGTGGCGTCCTGTGGAGGGTGCTGGGGGAATATGGGGTCCGGGGTCCTTTGCTGAGGGCTGTCCGGTCCCTGTATGACCGAAGCAGGAGTTTGGTCCGCATTGCCGGCAGTAAGTCAGACTTGTTCCCGGTGCATGTTGGACTCCGGCAGGGCTGCCCTTTGTCGCCGGTTCTGTTCATAATTTTTATGGACAGAATTTCTAGGCGCAGCCAAGGGCCGGAGGGTGTCAGGTTTGGGGACCACACGGTTTCGTCTCTGCTCTTTGCGGATGACGTTGTGTTGGCCCCTTCTAACCAGGACCTCCAGCATGCACTGGGACAGTTTGCAGCCGAGTGTGAAGCGGCTGGGATGGGAATCAGCACCTCCAAATCCGAGGCCATGGTCCTCAGTCGGAAAAGGGTGGCTTGCCCACTTCAGGTTGGTGGAGAGTTCCTGCCCCAAGTGGAGGAGTTCAAGTATCTAGGGGTCTTGTTCACGAGTGAGGGGAGGATGGAACGGGAGATTGACAGACGGATCGGTGCAGCTTCTGCAGTAATGCGGTCGGTGTACCGGTCTGTCGTGGTGAAGAAAGAGCTAAGCCGTAAGGCGAAGCTCTCGATTTACCGGTCAATCTACGTTCCTACTCTCACCTATGGTCATGAGCTTTGGGTCATGACCGAAAGGACAAGATCCCGGATACAGGCGGCCGAAATGAGCTTTCTCCGCAGGGTGGCTGGGCGCTCCCTTAGAGATAGGGTGAGAAGCTCAGTCACTCGGGAGGAACTCGGAGTAGAGCCGCTGCTCCTCCACATCGAGAGGGGACAGCTGAGGTGGCTCGGGCATCTGTTCCTGATGCCTCCTGAACGCCTTCCCGGGAAGGTGTTTCGGGCATGTCCAACCGGGAGGAGGCCCCGGGGAAGACCAAGGACACGCTGGAGGGACTATGTCTCCCGGCTGGCCTTGGAACGCCTCGGTGTCCCCCCGGAAGAGCTAGAGGAAGTGTCTAGGGAGAGGGAAGTCTGGGCATCCCTGCTTAGACTGCTGCCCCCGCGACCCGGCCCCGGATAAGCGGAAGAAGATGGATGGATGGATGGATTTGCTCAATCCACAAGAACATAACAAAACTACAGAGTTCATTAATATGATGTACAGTACCGGTTTGTATCCCTCAATCAGTCGACCAACTAGAATTACAACAAATAGTGCTACATTAATTGATAACATATTTACCAATGTTATTGAATATAAAGTGGAAAGCGGACTAATAATAAACGATGTCAGCGATCATCTGCCAGTTTTTGCAAACATACACAGCTACACTAAGACTAAGAAGAAAAGTAAAAAATACACAATGACTAGATATAGAACCCAAGAAAACATTAATACATTTAAGGAGGATTTATTGAAACAAGATTGGAGTAAAGTGTATGTAGAAAATGTGAATGAAGCTTACGACTCTTTTTTGGCTATTGTAGTGTCACTTTATGAAAAACACTGTCCTCTGGTAAAGAAAGAGGTAAAAAAGAAATCTGAGGAAAAACCGTGGATAACTAATGGAATACTAAAGGCTTGTGCTAAGAAGAATGTGCTTTATAAAGAGTTTTTAAAGAAGAGGACAGAAGAAGCAGAAAATAAATATAAGACATATAAAAATAAACTGATTAGAATTATGAAAAATAATAAAAAATAATTACTACAGTAAATTACTGGAGGATAATAGAAGTAATATAAGAAATACATGGAGAGTGTTAAATGAAATTATCAAGAATAAAAAAGGACACATAGGAGATTTTGAATATTCTTTAATTAAAAACAATACAGAGGTCAAGGATATGACCTTAGTGGCAAATGAATTTAATGATTTTTTTGTTGGAGTTGGTCCAGGTTTGGCTGAGGGGCTTGCAAAGACTGGCAGCATAAATGATGTGTTAAGTAAGAATGTACATATTGGTGAATCTATTTTTGAAGGGAACTGATGAAAAATAAATTATAGAGATTGTTAAGACATTTAAGAGTAAAAGGTCAACAGATTGGAATGGTATTGTTAAACCTTTAAAGCATGTATGTAATCAATCTCTGAAATCTGGATGTTTTCCAGATAAAATCAAAATGGCAAAGGTAATACCCATATATAAGACTGGTGAAAAAAATATACTCTCAAATTACAGACCAGTTTCAGTGCTCTCACAGTTCTCAAAAATACTAGAAAAAATGTTCTTTGTAAGACTTAATAGTTGTATTACTAAACATAATATACTGTGTGATCAGCAATATGGTTTTAGGGCTAATAGGACAACTTCACATGCACTTATTCAACTTATAGAGGAAATAACAACAGCAATAGAACAAAAAAAAATATGCAGTGGGGATATTCTTGGATCTTACAAAGGCATTTGACACAGTAGACCATAAATTATTATCCATGAAATTACATAAATATGGAATCAGGGGGACGGCACTTTCTTTGTTAAATAATTATTTACAAAATCGATATCAATATGTAGAACTGCAGCACTGTAAATCAACGTCCAAGGTAATTACTTGTGGGGTCCCCCAGGGGTCAGTGCTGGGACCATTGTTGTTTAATTTATATATAAATAATGTATGGGAGGTGTCAGATAAGCTGAAAACTATTTTATTTGCTGATGACACTAGTTTAATTTGCTCTGGGAAAAATTTGGATCAACTCTTGGATATAGTGGAAAATGAATAAAAAAAAATGAAAAGTTGGTTTGATGTAAATAAACTAACATTGAACTTAAGCAAAACTAAATTCTTAATCTTCGGTAATCGTTTAACAAACATACATAAGAAACTTGAGATAAATGACATTGAAATAGAAAAAGTAAAAGAATTTAAATTTTTGGGAGTAATAATTGATGAAAAAATATGTTGGAAGCCACATGTACATTATATTAAGGCCAAAATATCTAGATCAATTGCAATACTTAATAAAACTAAATATCTATTAAATCAACGCTCATTGTACACGTTGTATTGTGCCTTCATACTTCCATATATGACTTATTGTTTGGAGGTGTGGGGTCACACATACAAAACGAACACTAAATCTATATTTATACTTCAAAAGAGAGCCTTAAGAATTGTAAATAAAACTACTTATAGAACACCAACTAACCCACTTTTTGAACATGAGAAATTGTTTTGTTTTTTGCCTTTTTAAGTAATTCATTACTTATAATAATTTTGGAAGTGTGTATAGAGAAGTGTATGTTCTTTTTATTTTTTATTTTAACATGTTCAAATAAAATGAAAATGAAATAATAATAATAACCACTGTACTCACATGAACTGATTTAAATTGGGTTTAGTACATTAATGGATCTTGAGAGTGTAAATTTCTGTGCTCCCTATGGAGGCCTCACTGAGCCTTCAGATTTCAACAAAAATATCTTCATTTGTGTTCCTAAGATGAACGGAGGTCTTACGGGTGTGGAACGGCATGAGGGTGAGGAATAAATTACATTTCATTTTTGGGTGAACTAACCCTGGCCAGCCTTTTGCGGATATAGCAGCTTCAACTCTTCTGGGAAGGCTTTCCACAAGGTTTAGGAGTGTGTTTATGGGATTTTATTTTATCATTCTTCTAGAAGCACATTTGTGAGGTCAGGCACTGATGTTGGAGGAGAAGGCCTGGCTCTCAGTCTCTGCTCTAATTCATCCCAAAGGTGTTCTATCGGGTTGAGGTCAGGACTCTGTGCAGGCCAGTCAAGTTCCTCCACTTCCATGTCTTTATGGATCTTGCTTTGTGCACTGGAGCAGAGTCATGTTTTGAGAGGAAGGGGTCATTACCTCTTGGCAGGTGTAAGGTTTCTCTTCAGTGTGAATTCTCATGTGTTTCTCAAGGCTTGCTTTATGAGTGAAACTCTTTCCACACTGTTGGCAGGGGTAAGGCTTCTCTCCAGTGTGAATTCTCATGTGTTCCTGAAGGGTTCCTTTTCGAGTGAAGCTCTTTCCACACAGTTGGCAGGTGTAAGGCTTCTCTCCAGTGTGAATTCTCATGTGGCCTTTAAGAAGCCCTTTTCGAGTAAAGCTCTTTCCACACTGTTGGCAGGTGTAAGGCTTCTCTCCAGTGTGAATTCTCATGTGGACTTTAAGAGACTCTTTATGAGTGAAACTCTTTCCACACTGTTGGCAGGTGTAAGGCTTCTCTCCAGTGTGAATTCTCATGTGGACTTTAAGATGACCTTTACGAGTGAAACTCTTTCCACACTGTGGGCAGGTGTAAGGCTTCTCTCCAGTGTGAATTCTCATGTGTTTCTCAAGGTTTGCTTTATCAGTGAAACTCTTTCCACACTGTGGGCAGGGGTAAGCCTTCTCTCCTGTGTGAAGTCTCATGTGGCCTTTAAGAAGCCCTTTTCGAGTAAAGCTCTTTCCACACTGTTGGCAGGTGTGAGGCTTCTCTCCAGTGTGAATTCTCATGTGGACTTTAAGAGACTCTTTATGAGTGAAACTCTTTCCACACTGTTGGCAGGTGTAAGGCTTCTCTCCAGTGTGAATTCTCATGTGTTTCCCAAGGGTTCCTTTATCAGTGAAACTCTTTCCACACTGTTGGCAGGTGTAAGGCTTCTCTCCAGTGTGAATTCTCATGTGGCCTTTAAGATGCCCTTTATCAGTGAAACTCTTTCCACACTGTTGGCAGGTGTAAGGCTTCTCTCCAGTGTGAAGTCTCATGTGGCCTTTAAGATGCCCTTTTCGAGTGAAACTCTTTCCACACTGCTGGCAGGTATGAGGCTTCTCTCCAGTGTGAATTTTAATGTGTTCCTCAAGGTTTCCTTTACGTCTGAAACTCTTTCCACACTGCTGGCAGGTGTAAGGCTTCTCCCCAGTGTTGGAAAGTGTGTGGACTTTAAGGTGCTTTTTTTCAATTAAACTCTTTCCAGACTTTTTTTGTGAGGAAATCTTTTCAGTCTGTGAGCAACTAAAAGATTTTTCTCCAGCTATGAAATCACGATGTTGCCCATACAGATCTTTCTCTTCCATTTTATTTAGTTCTTGGCTCTCCACTTTTAGTGCCATCAGATCTAAAAGAGACAAAAAACAAGTTAACCCCAGTTCAATGGCACAAAACAACAGACAAAGACATTAAACCAGAAACATGTATGTTACATCCTATACCCGGTAAGCTACAGAAAGAGGGGTTACATTTCTTTAGGAAAATTTACAAACTCACTTTTCATCATGTTTGGATTCTATGTGTTCAGGACACTGCCACAGTTGTTATTGAAGTGGTTTGGAATATAGGGATTTGCGATTTGGGGAAAATATCTAATTGCGATTTTTCTGACAGATATTATGATTCGATTTGCTATTTAAAGGGTTGGTAAACCACGATTTGACTTTTCTAACTTTAGCTAATGTGTAATGTTGCTGTTTGAGCATAAACAACATCTGCAAAGTTACAATGTTCAAAGTTTAAAGCAAAGGGAGATATTTGCTTTTAAAGAAATCAATTTCTAAGGACTACAGCAAACGGCCAGTAGGGACTACTAGACATTCCTCCAGGGTCTCTGACATCACCAGCCCCAATATTTACATAAACCCCTCCTCCGAGAATATTAAATAAGGGGGGAATATTAAATACATTTTGTATCGCTGCGGGGAAGCGTTGTTGTGGTTAGTAGGCTGGAGTGTTGTTGCCGCAATGCCGACGAAACGCTGTTATTTTCATCAACAAAGTTGCAGGTCCACTTTGTTCAGCCTTCCTAGGGACGGGGGTGCGTTGCAGTGCGTTTAATATACAACATCATGTTATATGCGTGTGTGTATGAGACAGAGGGGAACAGGGGTCGGATGAGAAGACCGGAAAATGTGACATAATGGACAATATTCGTCTGTATTTGCAATACACGAGCCGCGGTTCAGCTGCACGAGACAAACACTGCCAGGGCTCCCGCTGCAATATTCATGGAGGAAAGCTTCCACAATCTTCGCGAGTTCAATGCAGGATTCGCACAGCGGCTTGTCCTGAAGAATGGATTCAAAAACAGAAGCTGTTTACGGGCCACAACCTGTAAGTATGATTTATTTTTCGTTGATGTGTTTTCCTGTAATAGTCTGTATTGTTAATTGTACGTTGTGGCAAGGAAGTAAACAGATGATAACGCTGTTTGGCTCTGCAAACCAGTTTGTTAAATGCTCATTCATACTTAACGTTACAAACTTTTTTTTAAATCTCAACACTTGGCATTAGTGTAAATTATTCTTTGATTAGAGCTTTTATGTATTGTTTATCTACAGGCATGCTAAACATGGTTCTGTGTTTGATTTGGCTACTAGTAAAGCCAATGTTTAGAGTTCATTCTTGCGACAGATATTTGGCTATAATCGTTCTAAAAATACAAAAGTAACAGTGCCATTCAGTAGCGATCACTATAGATCCGCAGTCTTTACTCTTGAGGACTGAACAGGTTCTGCTCGATCATCTTCACTAAAATTGTCTGGGTCCGATTCGGGCTCAAATTGGTATGCTTTTATTGATGCCATTGTTTCTAGTACTACCCAAAGCACAGTCTACCGGTAAAGGTAAGGGGCATGACGTTTCCGACAAACGTGCACTAGGCGGTTAGCGAATCACAACACACTGGCCCAGCTAACCAATCTGAGCCCATTGCGTATTTTTGAGGGACTGGCTTCATACAACCCGGAAACCATCAGACCGTTTTTACAAAGAGGGACAGAGCATTGTAGAATAAAGGTAAAATTTATGAAAAATAATGCAAATTTTTTTTAAACGAAGCATGAACACGTTACAGTGCACCCCACAAACACAATCAAGCCTTCGAAAGAATGTGTTTTACCACCCCTTTAATTCTGTTAGGTCAAGATTCAGCTGCACACCAGGGAACATGTCGAAAAGAGTCAGGTGAATGAAAAATGCCAGCGCTTGTTTTTGTTGTTTGCTGAACGCTACCATTGTGTCTGTGAATGCGGCTCACCGTTACTGAACGTGTCACGGATTGATGACGTAAAACTCAGTCCGTACGAGTCTCTTGCTTGCGTCCGTTTTTCGCGTCTGACTGTCGTACAGTCTGACATAATGACAACTGAGATCCTACAGTGTGACATGTATTACATCAGGGATTAAGTTCATACAGTCTGACAAGCAACATTCGCAGAGGATTTAGAAAAATCGCACCGTGTGCAGGACTCTTACCTCCAATTATAAAATAGTTTTTTCTCCAATTCATTTTTGAAATATAATTTTATACACAGTGTCTGTCATTTTCACGACAGGTTTATTTAACATGCATGAAATAATCAAGACATCACTAACAGGTTAAGTAGAATATAATGAATATAACGGCTAATATAGAGCATAATTTTATTCACTAGAGAAATCAACTCTTTCCCTAAATATATGTTGACACTGAATGACTGCCTGAGGTAAATGTGATGCTAACGTTACATGACATTGTTTAGTTTACAAGCAGTTATATTGACGTCTTTCCCCTGTTGAAACACTGATTTAGCGATTACACCACATGACAGTAAGTTGTAATGTATCCTCAGCATCAGGGACGTCGTTAGGCCTATTTTAGGGGGGCTGAAGCTACCCCAAAATGTTCCTTAGCCCCCCTAAATGATAATAAGAACCACAATAACAATTCAATTTATCAATAACCCTATCCTCATTCATATTTAGACGCAACAAATGATTTATATCCAGCTACAAAAATATAGCCGAAAAGTCGGAAGTTGGACAGAAGTACAAAGAGTCGTTGTGCTATCAAGATGATACAGCGTTGCAGACCGGAGCACTACTGCAAGTAACTTCATCTCGTCTCATCGTTACCAAGGTTATAATCGTTAACGTAAGCGAACGAAAAAACGAAAACTAGGTGGGTTGTCATTAACTGAAATAAAAATAAAAACGAGGCATTACAAAAAAATGGTAACTAACCAAAACTGTAATGTGTGTTTGGCAAAACTAACTAAAATAAAATTATAGATTAAATGTCCTTAGTTTTTGTCTTCATCAATGTCTTTCATAGAGCAAATAACCTTCAGCTGCATTTCCTTCCCCTGCGTCTCTCACTCACGCGCTGAAGTGATGTTAACAGTGTTTTGGCTAATCTGTATTAAAAAGAAAAGTTTAAAGTGAATAAAATAGCCTTGACCGCGACTTACTGGTGTTTCACAACTGCTGTCTGAAGAGCCTTGTTCTCTCCCCAAACTTGTGTGGTAGTTTTTCTACGTTCTACTACGTTAGTTGAGGTGCACGGTGGATCAAACCACTGTGAGGCAAGGGGTGACTCAAAATGTTTCTAAACTTAAAACGCATTTTTTTTGTCCCGTTTGCGTTTGTATTGTTTTACTACTTACACATTTATTTTAAATATATATTGATATATTATTTACAATACTCAGCATGGTTTTTAGGGGGGGACAGCCCTCAGATTGGGGGGGTCCTGTCCCCCCCATCCACTCTGCGATTTACGCCCCTGCGCACCACACACACACACACACACACACACAGCCCCTCCCCTCCGTGCACACCGCCGTCTCCGTGAGAACGAGTGTTCGCCGTTGAAAGCAAGTTTGCGAAAGGTTGGCATCTCGTGAACACCTTTACACAATCACACATTAAAAAGTGGTATAAAAATATTTTTAATTCATAATATAATTTTGTCAGTGTGTTAATGTCGACCCGAGAAGCGATTGCTACTTTAGAAAGTTAACTAGTCGCAAGTTTGAGGTAAAATGCACTTGTGTTGTCAATGCTGTGATTCAAATATTAAATAATGTTATGTCATGTGTTTACACTTACACTGAATGTTTGATGAGTAGGCTATTGTATAGGGTACATTTATCAGAAGCCTTGGATGAACAGGGAAGTGTGACTCCTGCTGAAGTCACGCAACACTGCCTTCAGATCAGGTGATGCACAAGCCTACAGTACATCCAGAGAAAACCTGAAAAGGGGCATCAAAAAGGCCAAGCACTGCTACAAGCTAAAGATAGAGGGACACTTTTCCAACTCTGACCCTCGACGCATGTGGCAGGGCATTCAGGCCATCAGTGATTACAAACCCACCCACTCCACCCCCGCAGCCACTGATGTCAACTTCCTGAACGAGCTAAATTACTTCTATGCTCGTTTTGAAAGAGACAACAGAGAAACTGCCACCAAGCTCAAACCCTCAGCTGACCACCCACCAATCACACTCTCCTCCACAGATGTCTGCAAGGCACTGAGCCGGATCAGCGCACACAAGGCTGCTGGACCAGACAACATCCCTGGACGTGTTCTCAGGGCATGTGCGGAGCAGCTCGCTGGGGTTTTTACAGACATTTTCAACCTGTCTCTTGCCCAAGCAGCTGTACCATCATGCTTTAAACGCACTTCCATTGTGCCAGTGCCGAAACACTCTAGCCCGAGGTGCCCTAATGACTACCGCCCTGTAGCACTCACACCCATCGTCATGAAGTGCTTTGAGCGGCTGGTCCTGGAACACCTAAAAGACTCTCTACCATCCACATTGGACTCACACCAGTTTGCCTATTGCAGCAATAGGACCACAGAGGATGCCGTTTCCATGGCACTGCACTCTGTGCTCACCCATCTGGACAATAAGAACACTTATGCACGCATGCTGTTTGTTGACTTCAGCTCAGCATTCAACACTGTCATACTAACCAAGTTAATAGCCAAACTTGGAGACCTGGGCATCAACACTTCAATGTGTAACTGGATTTTGGACTTCCTAACTGACAGACCACAGAATGTTCGATCAGGATCCACCTGCTCCACATCCATTACTCTCAACACTGGTGTACCACAGGGCTGTGTGCTAAGTCCGTTTCTCTACTCCCTCTTCACCTCTGACTGCAAGCCTGTGTATGGATCTAATTCCATCATCAAGTTTGCGGACGACACTACGGTGATTGGTCTCATCAGCAACAACGATGAGACTGCCTACACGGACTGCCTACAGGGAGGAGATCCAGCACCTGGCCACATGGTGCGCTGATAATAACCTGCTCCTCAACACCACCAAAACGAAGGAGCTCATCGTGGACTTCAGGAAAGAGTCGAGAGGCACACACGACACCATTCCACATCAATGGAATGGCCGAGATGTGGAATGATCCACATCTCGGCAGACATGTCGTGCTCCACTGCCTGCCATCAAGCACATCCAGAGGAAACGCTGTCTGCATCGAGCTCGCGGCATCCTCAAGGACTCCTCTCACCCAGCCCACAGACTGTTTTCTCTCCTGCCCTACGGCAGGCGTTTCAGGATCCTCCGGACCAGGACCAGCAGACTTAAGAACAGTTTTTTTCCCCAGAGCTGTCTCTTTACTGAACTCGAACCCCCGTTGATACACTCCCTCGTATACTGACAACTCTCCTACCTCACATCTGCCTTCACTTTGTTATTTGCACTACTGACTGTTTATTACAGTAACAACTGTTTACTTATACATCTTGCACTGCCATATCTTAACTGGATTATGCTCATTTGCACTGCTGACTGTATTTATAGTACCACTGTTTGCATTTGCATTTTGCACCGTACTTCTAACTGCCATATGCAACCACTTTCCACTGCACTTTTACACTTTTTTTCGGATAGCTCTGTCCATAATTTATTGCACTACCTTAATCCACTGCTATATTCCTCATATTAGCCTAACATATTATTGTATACCTCTATCTGTAAAATTCTGTTTAAAGTAATAGCCATCTGTATATTATATTCATAGTACATATTCACCTGTAAATTCTGTTTAAAGTAATAGCCATCTGTATATTAAATTCCTAATACATATTCACCTGTAAATTCTGTTTAAAGTAATAGCCATCTGTATATTAAATTCCTAATACATATTCACCTGTAAATTCTGTTTATAGTAATAGCCATCTGTATATTTATTCACTGTACATATTCACCTGTAAATTCAGTTCTGTTTATAGTAATAAACATCTCTCTATTTATACATATTTATATATATTCAGTACATATCCATGTCCTGCACTTACGCAACCACTGTATATATCCTGCACTTGCTGCTATTGCACTTCTGGTTAGACCTAAACTGCATTTCGTTGCCTTGTACTTGTGTAATGACAATAAAGTTGAATCTAATCTAATCAGGAGCAAAATCTGGCCTAAGGAAATTCCCCCTTAGAGGTGTCTAAAAGCTAACATTACAGTAACTTTTCTTTAACAGAGTAGAAATGGAAGAAGAGAATATGTCTGTCACGTTTTACTTGTTAAAGGGATAGTTCACCAAAAAATTAAACTTTTGTCATCATTTACTCTCCCTCAAGTTGTTCCAAACCTGAATGAGTTTCTTTCTTCTGCTGAACACAAAAGAAGATATTTTGAATAATGTTTGTAACCAAGCAGAGAGAGCAACCATTGACTAAAAATACTATGGTAGTCTATGGTTGCTCTCTCTGCTTGGTTACAAACATTATTCAAAATATCTTCTTTTGTGTTCAGCAGAACAAAGAAACTCATACAGGTTTGGAACAACTTGAGGGTTAGTAAATGATGACAGAAGTTTCTATCCCTTTAACATCTTGGTTTCTTGACTGGTTATTGGCATAAGTGTAGCTCTAGATGTGAGTGCAAAGATTTTGCAAACGCAAGTTACAAATACCCTGGGGGCGAGTGTGGGAACTCGGATTGAAGTGTGTTCGGTGCTTGAAACAAGACGACTGTGAACTGTTAAAGATTGCACTCGGTTACACGTGTGCACCTAACTATCCGTCATTGTGTTAAACCCGCCAATAGCGTGCCAGGTGAATAAGCCGGTTTCTGATTGGTCCCCGCAAATTTGTAACAGAAGCAGGATAGAAATATGTACAAGTTTCCAGCCTGAGGTACAGGGCGAAATCAAATCGCCTGCAGTTTGGGCTGGGTTTACCTGGTCTAGGCCATTTCAGGAGCGACTCGCGGAACAGGATAGCGGATTCAGTCAATTAAAAGCGTTCGTCATTCCTGAAACTTTGCGGTATATGTGGACGTTGGTCCTCTTAAGAAACATAGTTTAGACTACAGAAAGCAAGCAGTGCAGCCGTTATAGTGATCGACAGAAAATCCCTCTATAAACCAATGAATCTAACAGCACAAAAAGTATAAGCTTTGCTTGTTATAATGAGAGGATCTGTGAGCGTGTAGACTTGAAAATATCAAACGAGTGAGTTCAGCTTTGAGAATGAAACCAACCTGAGTGTTCTTCAGTTTCTTCATGTTTCACTCTCAATGTTTCTTCAATCTTCATGTCTTCTCTCTTCTCTTTCTCTGTTTGTTCCTCAGTTTCTTCATGTTTCAAACTGAATACATTTTCAATCCTCAGGTCTTCACTCTCCTCTTTAATAAACATCATCTTTATTAATGATGTCAGTCGCTTCTCCAGGAGTTTTTCTGTGTGTTTGTCCTGTTTAAGACGAAAAATAAATCCACATTAAATCTCTGAGTGTCTCAATCAGCTCTAGTTCAGTATCAACAGTCTCAGTAACACTCAAAACTAGCACTACAAACTAATAAAAGAAAACAAATTGCACAAACACTATATATTTATTTATTTAATTTCTCTCATCTCTACTCTCCAGAGACTGAACTCATGTTTATATGATGAACTGAGTCTCTATCAGCTCTAGTTCAGTCTCAATAACACTCAACACTAGCACTACACACTAATAATGAACACTAGAGAGTGTGATAAAGCTCAGTTTCTCCATCATCTCTACTCTCCAGAGACTGAACTCATGTTTATATGATGAACTGAGTCTCTATCAGCTCTAGTTCAGTCTCAATAACACTCAACACTAGCACTACACACTAATAATGAACACTAGAGAGTGTGATAAAGCTCAGTTTCTCTCATCATCTCTACTCTCCAGAGACTGAACTCATGTTTATATGATGAACTGAGTCTCTATCAGCTCTAGTTCAGTCTCAGTCACACTCAACACTAGCACTACACACTAATAATGAACACTAGAGAGTGTGATAAATCTCAGTTTCTCCATCATCTCTAATCTCCAGAGACTGAACTCATGTTTATATGATGAACTGAGTCTCTATCAGCTCTAGTTCAGTCTCAGTAACACTCAACACTAGCACTACACACTAATAATGAACACTAGAGAGTGTGATAAAGCTCAGTTTCTCCATCATCTCTACTCTCCAGAGACTGAACTCATGTTTATATGATGAACTGAGTCTCTATCAGCTCTAGTTCAGTCTCAATAACACTCAACACTAGCACTACACACTAATAATGAACACTAGAGAGTGTGATAAAGCTCAGTTTCTCCATCATCTCTACTCTCCAGAGACTGAACTCATGTTTATATGATGAACTGAGTCTCTATCAGCTCTAGTTCAGTCTCAATAACACTCAACACTAGCACTACACACTAATAATGAACACTAGAGAGTGTGACAAAGCTCAGTTTCTCCATCATCTCTACTCTCCAGAGACTGAACTCATGTTTATATGATGAACTGAGTCTCTATCAGCTCTAGTTCAGTCTCAGTAACACTCAACACTAGCACTACACACTAATAATGAACACTAGAGAGTGTGATAAAGCTCAGTTTCTCCATCATCTCTACTCTCCAGAGACTGAACTCATGTTTATATGATGAACTGAGTCTCTATCAGCTCTAGTTCAGTCTCAGTAACACTCAACACTAGCACTACACACTAATAATGAACACTAGAGAGTGTGATAAAGCTCAGTTTCTCCATCATCTCTACTCTCCAGAGACTGAACTCATGTTTATATGATGAACTGAATCTCTATCAGCTCTAGTTCAGTCTCAGTAACACTCAACACTAGCACTACACACTAATAATGAACACTAGAGAGTGTGATAAAGCTCAGTTTCTCTCATCTCTACTCTCCAGAGACTGAACTCATGTTTATATGATGAACTGAGTCTCTATCAGCTCTAGTTCAGTCTCAGTAACACTCAACACTAGCACTACACACTAATAATGAACACTAGAGAGTGTGATAAAGCTCAGTTTCTCTCATCTCTACTCTCCAGAGACTGAACTCATGTTTATATGATGAACTGAGTCTCTATCAGCTCTAGTTCAGTCTCAGTCACACTCAACACTAGCACTACACACTAATAATGAACACTAGAGAGTGTGATAACCCTGCTGAAAAATCCAGCTAAAACCAGCCTAAAATGGTTGGCTGGTTTTAGCTGGATTAAGCTGGAAGTAGCTGGTTTTAGCTGGTCTCCCAGCCTGGTTTAGCTGGTATTAGCTGGTCAAGCTGGTCTCCCAGCCTGTCTTAGCTGGTGTTCAGCTGGTCTCCCAGCCTGGTTTAGCTGGTGTTCAGCTGGTGTTCAGCTGGTCTCCCAGCCTGGTTTAGCTGGTGTTCAGCTGGTCAAGCTGGTCTCCCAGCCTGGTTTAGCTGGTGTTCAGCTGGTCAAGCTGGTCTCCCAGCCTGGTTTAGCTGGTGTTCAGCTGGTCAAGCTGGTCTCCCAGCCTGGTTTAGCTGGTGTTCAGCTGGTCTCCCAGCCTGGTTTAGCTGGTGTTCAGCTGGTCAAGCTGGTCTCCCAGCCTGGTTTAGCTGGTGTTCAGCTGGTCTCCCAGCCTGGTTTAGCTGGTGTTCAGCGGGTCAGGCTGGTCTCCCAGCCTGTCTTAGCTGGTGTTCAGCTGCCTGGTTTTTGCTGGTCTCCCAGCCTGGTTTAGCTGATCAAGCTGGTTTCCCAATCTGGACTGGAAGTTGGTGGTCTACTTGTTTTAGCTGGTCTCCCAGCCTAGCAAAGCTGGTGAACATCTTATCTAATTACAAATCAATCAGATTCCATGCTTCATGTACACAAGTTTAAATGCCGGGGTAGTTTAGCATCATTAGGCTGGCTAGATAGTACAACCTAAATTATTCTAGTTGTTAATACAATAATATATCTAAACAGTATTAAACTAATGTGAGATAGTGGTCCAGTGGGTTAAACCATGGAACTGATATGCAGAAGGTTGCTGGTTCGATCCCAGCGGTCACCACCAGTGTGTCCTTGAGCAAGGCACTTTACTCCATGTTGCTCCAGGGGGATTGTCCCTGTAATAAGTGCACTGTAAGTCACTTTGGATAAAAGCATCTGCCAAATGCGTAAAAAAAATAATAATAAAATAAAACTAAATTATAAATCTGTAGCATGCCTGGACTCAATTTAGATTAAAATATTGTTTGAACAAATACATTCACCATATCTTTCTGACCAAATAGTCATCTTTTTTTTAAGTTTCGGTAGTGACTTGTACATAAATGACAGTCTTTACACAATAACTGACAAATTTTATGTCATCTATAATCACAAGACTAGAGAAATTGTAAAATATCTTAGATTCAAAAGACACGCTACACATAATCTGACAGACAAGTTTATTTTCCTTTAAGTCCATTCAGAACAATTACACAAACCTAAAACTAGAATGATTAAGACATTGAGGACCTTTTAAGGACATTTAGTATGTACAGCATACAAATTTTGTTTTCTTTAACAATTTGTTCTATTAGGTTTACATAGCCTATACTTTAGTTATTTTTAAGGACACATTCAAATAAAACTATAAACACAAGCATCACAGCTACAAAATGAATTGTGTCAAGTTACTTTTTATAAAGTAAAATTACATTTATTTTTCATTAACATCTCTGATCTGGCAATTTTACAGTTAAGATAAGTCAGTATGCATCATTTCCAATCAAAAGTAATCACAAGTTAGCTATCTACATTGTGTTAGGTTTCTCACTTAAAGAGGGAACAGAGATTGCTCTATATTTAATACATTTCACCTTCAATATGAAAGGACATAGTTAACGATAGTAGCAAGGATCTGAAAGTGTATGTTTGTATGTGGGGCGAGTGGGGAGCAGTGAGGAGAGACCAGACTGGGCAGAAACACATCAGTACTACACCAAAACATCTGCACCGTGACACACCTACATTTACACCACCACCCCCCCAGACACCCCCTCTTCCTAATCGTCACCCACTAACTCAAACCTCCCACAACCGTACGCACACCCACCCACCATCCCACAAACCCACTCATGTCACCACACCTTCTTCACCCAGCTCATACCCATACAGCCTCCATATCCCAGCACCCATCTACGTCCCTATACACCCCACACAGCAACTACCCTCAACCCCCCAACCCACTCCCTCCACACCTTTATACCCATCTGTACCACACCTCCTACACCCGCCAACAATGTGAAACCAACACATAACCCGCATTAACACCCATTAAGTCTCATACCACCCATACACTCACAAACTCCCCCTACACCCACCCATAGACTCACAAGCCCCCCCTACAACCACTCAAATACTCACTAACACCCCCATGTCTACCCGTACACTCACTAACATACCTCCACTAACACCCCCTTGACCCCTACACCCACCCATACACTCACAAACTCCCCCTACACCCACCCATAGACTCACAAGCTCCCCCTACACCCACTCAAATACTCACTCACACCCCCATGTCTACCCGTACACTCACTAACATACCTTCACTAACACCCCTTTGACCCCTACACCCACCCATACACTCACAAACTCCCCCTACACACACCCATAGACTCACAAGCTCCCCCTACACCCACTCAAATACTCACTCACACCCCCATGTCTACCCGTACACTCACTAACATACCTTCACTAACACCCCCTTGACCCCAACACCCACCCATACAGTCACAAACTCCCCCTACACCCACTCAAATACTAAAAAAAGGATGTTAATGAGGGTTATGTGTTGGTTCCATTGTTGGCGGGTGTAGGAGGGAGTGTGTGGTACAGATGGGTATAAAGGTGTGGAGGGAGTGGGTTGGGGGGTTGAGGGGTAGTTGCTGTGTGGGGTGTGTAGGGACGTCGATGGGTGCGGGGGTATGGAGGCTGTATGGGTATGAGCTGGGTGAAGAAGGTGTGGTGACATGAGTGGGTTTGTGGGATGGTGGGTGGGTGTGCGTATGGTTGTGGGAGGTTTGGGTGAGTGGGTGACGATGAGGAAGAGGGGGTGTAAATGTAGGTGTGTCACGGTGCAGATGTTTTGGTATAGTACTGATGTGTTTCTGCCCAACTGTCAGTCTGTTCTCTTCTCACTGCTCCCCACTCGCCCAAACACACAACCAACCACCCTTTCTACAGTTTTAATCTCGCTCATACGAGTTTGGAAAGTCACAAATAAAGATCTTGTCCGAAGATGCTATATTGAAACATTTATGTTTGATGCTGCTTACTGAAACCAAATGGAGAGGGGACTGACTGTCTCTAATGAGTTTAATATGTGGGACAAAACCATAGGTTTGTGCAAGTGGGAAGTGGGTCTGTGAATCAAATCTCTTGAATAACAGCGCAATCTCTGTTCCCTCTTCTGCTGAAAATGATATAATGTTCTGTATTTCACCCTGACATCCATTTGTTAATCTAATGTAACACTCCCTTCTTCTCTTAGCACGGCTGTAGCTCCTGCTAGTGTAAATTAGACCTTTATGTGCCATCCTATGGTGCACCAGTACAGTTTCTGGCACTTGTCTCTCTGCAGATATGAAGGCATGTATCTCCTCGTCTGTTAGTTGTTTAGATGTGCCACTATCTAAGACTGTGGTTTCCTGCCAACTCAGACATTTCTGCACTCTTGGATACTCACTGCATTCTCTGCAGAAGTTTAAAACACGATCACTGATTGAATGTTTTGTTGCGAAACATGCAATGGATTTATGCAACAGAAACTTGTTAACAATCTGGTTCGCAACACTTTTGGTTCCATGGACCAACTTCAATAGGCTGCCGTTTGAGCTTTCAAAAACAAAAGCAGAGTGTGCCCACAGTGGACCCCACAGTTTCACAGACTTTGCAAGGTGAGTGAGAAGATGTACATTGAAAGTCATGGCTGTCTCTCCATAAAGTAACTGAAATTTTACTACAAATTCAAGAATCGTGAGGTCTGCTTTGTTGACTTCTTCATAGGTGATGGACTCCTTTAGAAGGAGGAAAACAGCTGAGACCAGGAGACCGAGATGCTTCAAGTACAGAGAATCAAGCACACCATCAAGACACGGTAGACAATAAAAAAGCAACCAAGCTCTCCATTCTGATGCCTTCCAGTATCTGAACTCCTCAATTGGCCTAGGTAAGCGGGTAATGAGATGTGGAGGCTGGATGTTTTTGATGCGATTGTCTATTACTCGTAAAGTGTCTGGTTTACCAATGTAGTAGGGCTGGTCACTACTCTGAAGTAAAAGCTCTGTGATCTGTCTGGTTACACCAAGAAGGACAGCATGCATGTAATCAGGGATGAAGCCCCATACAATGTCAAAGTATGGCATGTTCACAAGTTGTGAAGGACCTTTAACACCTCTGACAGGCCCACCTTCAACTAAAGCCACTTCCATATCTTTTAGCATAGACTTTGAATCTCTATCTTCCTGTTCTGAGTCTAGCATAGTGTACTTAACCTGTCTTTCGACCAAAACACCAGGATGAAGACAGAAGCCACAACCATAATATCCATTAAACTGAGTCGTGTTCTGCATTGCAGGTCTTGCTTTGGAGTCTACACAGCAGCAGATGCCAACAACTTTGCTATTCACTTGAACACCATTTTTTCTCCACAACACACCTTTAGAACTGAGCGACTTTGCTTGTTCTGTAAACGGTTTAAGGTAGACTTGCATAGATGGCTCATGTATGCCAAACCATAGACCAGCAAGGATGACATGCTTAAATCTCATTTTGGGGGGCAGTTCATTCAAGTGTAGCTGAATAGGCCATATAGAGAACTTTGAAGATTTGTATAGAGGGGACCCATCTGAATTAAAATTGTATGAAACATTGTTAGGATTTGAAAGAATACCACCAGGTTGTGACAGTTTTTCATACATGATTCCATCATAGATATCCGAGATAACATTCTCAACCCTGTGTGGCCTGTCAAATCGATAGCTGAGGTGCTCCTGAATTTCTGGATTTTCCAGAAGGTTCTGAATCTGTGGTGCAATTGGCACATTGATAAAGAAGCTGCCATTATTTAAAGAAGAGATATCAACTGCTTCATTACAGGATGGACACTGTGTAATGTTCTGGTCAGTAACTAGTTTTTGTGTTCCAATGTGAGATTTGCAGCCTTGACAGTAAAGATGAAACTCAACTATCTCAGAGTTGTTCTTGAATACCTTATTGAACATGTGCTTGGACCTTGGGACTACATCATTACCAAAAAGGAAATTAATGAGTTTCAGCAAGTCGTCTAGTTGACAGCCAGTAATATTATGTACAGCAGCATGACTCATTATCAGCAGCAGAGCTTCTGCCTTTGTTATGGAGCCTGTTGATTTGAGAACTGTGTCCATCCCTGTGTCTGTGCCTATTTTGTGAAGTGGATCATCTCTCGGAGTTTCAGCCTCGCTTTCACAATCCGTTCCATCTGTATCTTCAGAAGATGTGCTAAAAGTGTTCTCATCCAATTCATCCCAATCAAACAAATCTGATACAGCATCACCCTAGAGAATTTTGAAAATATATTTTACTTTGGCACAGGACAAAGAACTGTTTTAATATTTAATTATTGTTAAAGCTGCACAATGGAAGATTTTTAGTTGAAAATTAAGTACAATTATTAATTAAATGAATTATTGACCAAGCATATACCTTTTTTTTAAAAACTGTCTCCTTTCCTTTACTACTGAGGCGTTAATCTTTACTTGCAACACTATTCGATTAGATTACAATTAGGTAACAATTCAATAAAAAAAAAAGATTTTCGATGTATCATAATGCATCTTTTCCTCCAATGATTTTATTACTAATTATTAATATATAATTAATCAGAATATGTTTTTTTATTTGATCTTTTACAGAAAGGTATTCAGTTAAAAGAGCTATTGTTGTTTGATTAGCATTAATGACAGACAGCAGCAGACTTGAAGGGTTAGTTCACCCAAAATGTTATTAATTCCTCACCCTCATGCCGTTCCACACCCGTAAGACCTCCATTCATCTTCAGACACAAATGAAGATATTTTTGTTGAAATCTGAAGGTTCAGTGAGGCCTCCATAGGGAGCAAAGCAATTTACACTCTAAAGATCCATTAATGTACTAAAAACATATTTAAATCAGTCCATGTGAGTGCAGTGGTTCAATATTATAAAGCCATAAGAATATTTTTGTGTGCACCAAAAACCCCCTGAAATAACGACTTACATAGTGATAAGTAGTTCGGAGCATATCGAGTCACGTGATTTCAACAGTTTTGCGGTTTGACACACGATCTGAATCATGAATCGACTCACTGATTCAATACACTCGAAAGCTTCATACAGCAGTGTTTTGAAATCAGTTATCACTATATAAGTCGTTATTTCGGGGGGGTTTTGGTACACCAAAAATATTCTTGTGGCTTTGTAATATTAATATTAAACCACTGCACTCACATGGACTGATTTAAATATGTTTTTAGTACATTAATGGATCTTGAGAGAGGAAATGTCATTGCTGGCTATGTAGGCCTCACTGAGCCTTCAGATTTCAACACAAATATCTTCATTTGTGTTCTAAAGATGAATGGAGTGTCCATAAAAGTGCATCTATATCAATCATAAAACTGATCCATGCGGCTCTGGGGTGTTAATAAAGGTCGCCTTCCGTATTTTTTTTGTATTCTTCTGAAAGAACAGTCATATACACCTAGGATGACTTTAGGGTGAGTAAATCATGGGATTATTTTCATTTTTGGGTGAACTAACCCTTTAAATGTTTTTTTTTAACGTATTTTTTTATTCATGCTTATTTTTCGCTCTGTGAACATGCTGTTTGCTATTCTGATAAATTTGCATTAAAGGGCATATTGCAGGTTAGAGACCCCAGTGAGTCAATGTATAGAAAAATAATGTAGGAACAAGATTGTTTTTGAGAGAAGATTTTACTTCCGCATCTAAAAATGCCAAAACCGGACGTTACGTAACGAGTGCGTTGAATTTCAACGACAGGAAAACAATGGATCGCGATGACAGTTCGGACACTGAGGACATTATAAATGTTTATTAATACTCATATGGCAGACCACAGCCATACAATTATGATTGTTAGGGATTAGGGACACAATTAGGGACAGACCAGGATTAGACAGAACAACGATTAGAGGAAACAAATTGAGTTGTTGTGTGAGGAGAAACAGTGAAGAACAGAGCAGGTGTCTCAGTGAGAGAACAGTGTTAGCTTATAGATAACACTAAACGATATGTGTACACTGTGCCCAGATCACAGTACTGTACAGATTATCATCATGTATCAATAGCAAAGCAGGTATTGGTCATCTAGGAGTATTGATTACCAATAACAGAAACTAATAAGCTTTGACCATCAGGCATAAGTCACACTCGTTGATATAATTAATAAATTACATTTTGATGTTTGAAAGTCTCTTAGTTTTGACATAAACGCAGATATAATTGTAATTTTAAATATTTCACCTGTCAATACAGAACAAAATATTCTGTAGACTATTTTGACGTCAATACTGCTGAGTCTGACGTTGTCTTTGCTGTATCAGTAGGCTATATATTTATGTTTAACATGAAGTATAGGTCTTCTATGGCAGCAGCGCCGCGTCAGACATGCTTCTGGTGTGCAAAGACATAGAAAACGGCACGCAGCTGACACACAACAGAAACGCCACGCAAGCAGCCAGTGTGTAGCTGACCTTATATGAGTATAATAATGTTTGACTCCATGTCTCCATCATATTGGAGGGATGATAATCCTCCGGTCTGAAGTGAAGTCCTGTCTCTTCACCTGCACAAAACACCATTATGCAGGTTTTTCTAACTTTTTTTTAAGGAAACCTGTGGACTCGATGTCCTGACAGGCTGGACACAATAATTTACCATGACAATGATAAATTGAAATAGAAAAACTAACGAAAATACACAGACACCAACTGAATACCAATCTATTCTGCACTGAGCCAATGCAGAGCTCTGCGAACCTCTCGTGACGTAATATGACCTCTCGTAATATGACGCGTTGTTGAAAAAAAAATTTTTTTTACAAGCGGCCAACGTAACGGCCACTTTATCTACTAAATTTGTGCTCTTATGTCCTTTTTAAACATTTTAAATCCTGCATTACCTTTTCATATGGTATTTCCATACAAGGTTATATATTCATTTGGGAAAAAAATTTACCTGCAATATGCCCTTTAAGTTTTCAGGTTTCTGCACTATATTTTAAATCTTTTGCTTGATGCCCACAATACTTTTGGTGGAAAATGTATTTCATACTAAACCTTCCATACTGCAGCTTTAATTTAATGTGCATAAAATAATGTTATTAAGTAGTAGTAGTAAACAGTTTTAGGGCCCGATCACACAGAACACGTTTTTGCAGCAAGAGTCACCTTTTTTGAATAATTTTCGTTTGGCAGAGAGCATGCACGCTGCTTATGCGCACCGGGCGCCTCACGTTTTAACCGCCTGTTGCACCTCGTGTTTTAGAAGGAAAAAATGTTAGAAAAAAAAATCAAATCTCGGCGGAAAAGCACCCGAAGTCTTCACATTTTTTTTCCATTGTCCAATCGAATGAATGGAGAGGCGGGTCTTCCGTTGTGGTGAACCTTGATTAGACTGACAGCACAGCTGATTCAGGGGTTGCTTAGAATTATTTATTTTTTTAAACGCAGCGCACTACTCTTTTCTAAATGAAAAAACATCAACCAAAAAATGCCTGAAAAACGCGTTCTGTGTGATCAGGCCCTTAAGTTGTAGTCCAAGCAAGGGCTACAATGTCATGTACAAAGTTAGTGTGAATAACATTAACTAAAAAAAATTATTAGTAAGAGCAAAAACCTAAATATTTTTGGAAGAATATTTCACTCAAAATGTAGGATGACTGCTATTTGGAATAAATAGGTGAAAACCCTCCACATGTATGTTTGTGATCTGGGAAATAAATACCTCTAAGTCTGAGGTAGACATGTGAGAGGGGGCCTCTCCTGTGTCTGCATGGGGCTGTCCTTTGTCCACTGTGGTCTGGTCAACAGTGTAGCTGTTTATCCTTACAGGTTCTGACACCTGTGAAATCATACATAGGCCATTCATATTCTGGATAAAATTCTAGACTAATTAACCAACATGAGCATTACATAAAAAAAAATAATTCAAGACTAGGTAGGGATTAATCTATTAGATTAGATTTTTAAATAACTGTGGCTGCCACATGTATGGCTGTCGTGGTGATGAAATTTCACTTGTGGTAATTTTGGGAAATACGATGTGGTGCAGCATGCTTGTTAACTAATGCGATAGTATTCATATGCAATTCATACATTTTAAGTGATTTAAATGTCTAAAGACATTTTGGGGACACTATATATCAAATATATAAGCTACCTCTGAGTATGAAGGCAACTCATCAAGTTGGACAAGTGCATCACTAATGTCAGTATGAGCCTGGCACGAGTATGAGCAGGCGCTGTTTGTCTTTGAAGGGTCTCCTACCTTTGAAACAATACGAAACCATTAACATTTAGTAGTAAAATATGGTGTTTATTAATTTTTTTTTATTATTAA